>JALPQD010000251.1:1258629-1302511 GCA_023101885.1 Typhlomys cinereus | reverse complement strand
CCCCCCCCATACCCACTGTGTTGTGTGTGTAAGCGCGAGTGATACATTCGCCCAACCCCACCCACCTTCAATTCATTCGATTTACCTCCCCTTCATCGCATCTTTTTACATATCAAGACGACTGCACAGAGTCTCTCCAGCGAGATCGTAAATGGGCAGAGCAGAGCCAGAGGAATACTGCGGCCTCATGCCTGAGACCCTCCCAGGTTTACAGACTAGGAGGAAGTAGGATGTCAGGGTCTTTTTTTTTTTTTTTGGCTGAGCTTTGGGTGCCCCCTTGCGGCAGAGTAGTGATTTTTGGTTTCAGGCCCTTTCAGAAAACCCAATTCTGGCTTTCAGGCCTTTACAAAAGGGCAAGAGTCGTGGGGGATGTGGTTTCTCAATAAGAATGAGGTGGCTGCCAAGAAGGTAAACGGGGAGATTGGCTCAGGGGTTAAAGCCTTTGCTTCCACAAGTGAAAGAGACCTGAGTTCAGGTCTCCTGATCTCATGTAAAAAATGCCAGTAGATAAGGAGGCAACTTGCACTTTCGGCCCTGGAAGCAGGTCTGAGAAACCACAACAAAGATAGCGATAGTGAGTAGAACAACCTAAGGATTCCTGATGTCACCCTTGACAACCTGTCCCCCCTCCAAACATGTTGTAAACACAAAAAGGCAGAAAAGAAAAAAGAAATGGAGGAAAGTTTTAAGGAGAGAGGGAAAAATAAGGGGGATAGGTGGTCTGGAGAGACAGGGATGTAACAGCTAATGTACGTACACCAGAAAGACCTTGTTATTATAGTTTATTACAAGTATAATTAGGGTTTGGAGGAGTGATACAGGGGTTAAGACTGTCTCACAAGCAGAAGGGAGCCTGGGAAATCCCAGAGGGAAGAAAGAGGGGGTAGATGAATCTAGGTGATTCCCAAATCACCCTTGGTCCTCCATGGGGACACACCGTGCCCTCTGTGTGCATGCGTACACACACACAAAATAAATAAAAACTATTTAAAAGGTGTTTGCCAATATACTGACACAAGAGAACACAGAAAGAAAAGAGATAATTGAACTGCTCTGAGATGCTTCTACTGGAAACTATAGGCAATTAAACAAAATTCCCAGTAGCAGGTATGTGATATGGTCTAATGAGCTGTTGGTCAGAAAGGTTCTCAAAGACTCCCCCCCCCCCCGCCCAAGACAATACAAACATTTGCCATTCCTTTTGGTTGCCCTCCAGAACCTGATAATAACTCCGTTGCTTAAGATATTGTTGGGAGTTACTCTGGAATATTTTCTCGACCCACCATTAGGGTGGAGGAGAGAAAAGCTGTTAATTCACAGGTGGTCTGGAACTGAAGTCACTCTTCAAAAATCTCCAGCTCTGAGTTCAGTTTGCATTTCTGTTTTATATTAAGGCAGAACAGTGGTGGAGCAAGTAAAGCCAGACTTTCAGAAGCAGATGCAATGGATACTTGGCAACAGCAGGGTATGTTGGCCATAGACTTTTTAGAACTCTGCTGACTCTTAATGGTTACCAAGTAATTCAGGTGCAAACCATAGGACGTGTCTCGGGAATCAGGAACTTTTCTTTTAACTTTTGCTTAACAGTAACTTGACATGTATTTTTCTACCTCAAAGACACTGCACAGAGGGATCGCAGGGCATGGAAAACACAAGCTGGGATGGATCTGGAAGTGTTCTCCTTGCTGGCCAACATTCACAGTGCCAAAAAGGACAGCGCAGTTGCTAGGGGAGACAAGCAATCAACAGTCTTACCAGTCGTGAATGCTGCAAGGTACAATGACAATCTTTCTGGCAAGAAATAACCATAGTGCTGTTGCGTCATGCAGCTGTTCAGTTCACCTGCATGGCTGTTGCAGTTCACCTGCATGGCTGTTGCAGTTCACCTGCATGCATGTTGCAGTTCACCTGCTGGCTGTTGCAGTTCACCTGCAGCCTTTGCAGTTCACCTGCTGGCTGTGCAGTTCCCTGCATGCCTGTTGCAGTTCACCTGCCGGCTGTTGCGTTCACTGCATGGTTGCTGGTAAATGACACACAAACGGTTTAAGGGAACAAGGGGGTTTATTCTCTCTTATGATTCCTGGTTACAGTTCTCAGTCTAGCCTGATGGAGAGCTCACACCAACACCAGGGCTGAGGGAACTGGCCACACCATCATCACATAATGTCTGAGAGACAGACAATCCTTACTTGCCAGACCAGCATGTCTGGCCAAGTGTATAGAAGGATGCCCACTTCCTAACCTACTCTCAGTATTTTTAGTCCTCCGTTCAGGCCTAGTCCCACCCACCATGGGCTGGGCCTTCCCCATCAGCTAAGACAATCTCCTGCAGCTTTGCTCTGGGCTTAACCCAACCACTATTCTCCACAAATGTGCCCAGAGCTCTAACCCTCAACAGTTAATTGATACCTGTGCCTAACTATACAGTGCCATATGTCGTGCATGTGTGGTGGCAAAGAGCTGCTTTCTGATTGGATTTAAGGCCACTTTCCATCAGGGAACACTTGCCTGACACTGCAAACCAACGAAGGATCTGGGACTGTGACCCGAGGTGGGAACAAACTTCTAAGGTTTAACCATAAATCCTTGATAGCAAACTGCGTCTAAATACTTATTCATACAACCCATAGATTGAGACACCCCAGTATCCACCAAGAGCTTCTTTTGCAACTGAAGGTGTTTATGTAGAGGAACACACCTGGCCAAGTACAGAGAGCAAATGTCTTGAAATCACACCCCTAGTTCATAGGCTTTGGGAACCTTTCCAGAGAGAGAGAGAGAGAGAAAAGGTGTAAGGTCCTGAGGGAGTGGAGAGAGACGGTACCAGACAGTATTCTCTGGTCACGACACGCTGCCACACCTAAGAACTCTTATGACTTCCATAAGACTGCACAAAATTTGGTCTTGCAACAGTTCACCATGGAAGGGGAAAACCTCAAGAGCCACTGCATCTCCCTGAGAGGTTACTAAGGATTGTTGCCAGGAGGAGAAACGGAGCTCCTTTCTCAATGACTTACCCAATGACGGCGCGCCAGCTCCACGCTCCCAAACTGCTCCGGCACGTGCAAGTAGATCCCAGATGAAACCTAATGGGTCTCACACTTACAAGAAAAGTGAAGTAGGGGAAGACTGACTGGAGTAGCTATGAACTAGGACGGGAGTGGGGTTTTGGGTGTATAAGGGTGGAAAAGACATAAATTCATTGTATTCATGTTATCAAATTGTCAATAACAGGTACTGTTTAATAATATGAAGGTGAATCACTTCTAGGTTACCAATTAAACTTCAAGAATTATCCTGGAAATATATCTGACATGAATGTATGTTTAAACTTTTTTTAAAGACCATTTACTTTATTTTAGTGTGTGTGTGTGTGTGTGTGTGTGTGTGTGTGTGTGTATATCAGAGGGCACTGTATGTCCCTGCAAAGGCCAAGGTCGACTTTGGGGATCACCCTGGATTGCTTGTACCTCCTTTTTAGCTTCTCTCTGGGATTTCCCAGACTCTATCCACCAAGGCCAGAAATACAGGCCACTGCCCATTCTTTGGTTTTTTTTTTAACTCGGGAACCTGGATCCAAACTCAGGCCCTTTTGCTTGTGAGGCAGAGTCTTAACCCCTAAGCCATCTCTCCAGCTCATGTTAAACTGTTAAATGGGGGAAAGGGACTTTCAGAGAGAAATGGGGGGGGATAGAAATGGGAGATGGGAAAACAATCAGAACACATCATATACATGTATGAAATGCCAAAGGACAAATTTAATAAAAGCTAATAAAGAAAAGGTGTTGTTGGCCTGTGTGAGGTTCTGGATTCAATCCCTAGTATCAATAGGCAAAGATGCTGGCATCTGACCTGCTACCAAGGGCTTTGCCTTGTCTGCAAAGCAGCCTGGGTCAGTCTGAGAGATGGGGGCAAGTCCCTGAAGAATAGATCCCAAGGACTGCTCTCTGTGGATGTTTTTACTATAATCCAAAAGAGCATGTAGAGATTCTTGGATCTTAGTGGTACTTTCTGGTATTTTTGCTTTCCTTGTCCAGACTCTAGATCAGTAATTTTTCGGGTTTAACTTCTTAAAACAGATGTTGAATTTTTCTTTGGGAAATTATGTATTTTGCAGTGCTGCCAACAGACCAGTGGTGTCCGGGCCCTGGGTATCCTACTCTAGGTCGCTGGTCCGTTAGTTTCCCAGAGGCTGGTGCGAAGTTTATTTGCTGCCTTGTGAGGAGGTAGACAGTAGACTTTTCGTGACACGTCCCCTGGAGAGGGGAGGAAGTATGGGGAGTTTTTTTTTTTTTCCCACACAATAAGTAGCTTTAGCGTCATTGATGTGCAAACAGCTGTTTGTGTTGAGAAACTGATGTTCCTCTTCGAAGATATCTGGGCAAAGAAACAGAGATGGGTGTTTTAGAATCTTCAAGAGGGATTGTTTTTACCTCACCCCAGTTTGAGGCTTCTGAATGAGAGGGGGAGGAAAACTACTTTCCAGAGGGATCCTGTGAAACTCCATTTTGGTTGATTCAGAAAGGTTTGAAATGTCGTCAATGGTTTGAAAAGGAAGGCAAGACATTTATATATTCCAACAAGTCAACCTGACTTCTCTGTAGAAAAAAGTCCATCCAGGTCTGGAGAGATGGCTCAGGGTTAAGACTCTGTCTCGAGAGCAGAAGGCCCTGAATTTGGATCTCAGGTCTCATGTAAAAAAATGCCAGGTGAGGAATGGCAGTGGCCTGCACTTCTAGCCCTGGTAGACAGAGCCTTGGAAATCCCAGAGTAAAGCAGAGGAGGTAGAAGCACATCCAGAATGATTCCCAAGTCACCTTTGGTCCTCCACCGTGCTTCTGATATACACACCACACACACACACACACACACACACACACACACCAACACTAAAATAACTAAAATTAAAAAAATACATAGATAGTGTGTAAATAGCCTTCACATTAAAAAAAAAAAAAGAAAAAGAAGAAGTTCACCCAGTAAACGGATTTCTGTCCC
This sequence comes from Typhlomys cinereus, assembly GCA_023101885.1. NCBI lineage: Eukaryota > Metazoa > Chordata > Mammalia > Rodentia > Platacanthomyidae > Typhlomys > Typhlomys cinereus. The sequence continues at coordinate 1,297,513 of JALPQD010000251.1, read as the reverse complement.
TTTAATATATTTTTCTTTTGCTTGTGTAGGATTCTTGTGCTTAACAAATAGTTGCTTAATAATATTGGAAAAGAGGATCTGAGAGCTGGTAGGAATCACCTGCAGTTCTTACTCTGGTTCCTCTATTCACGAAAGCAGCCTGGGGACCAGGGAGGCAAACTGCCACACTCACCAGAGTATTTGCTTTCTGGGTGGGAGGAGCCCGGCTTCTCATGTGAGTCAAAGAGGAAAACACAAGCGAATAATAAATTAGAGAGGTGTGTAGAGGGAACAACACACACCAAAACTATCTACTGCCTCATTGGAAGCTATTTGAAAAGCAGAGGAAGCTACCAGAGGAACCAGTGAAAAATGTCTGGGAACTTTGGTTTTGCTTTTCAAGACAGAGTCTCTCTAAGTGATACAGGTTGGTGCTGAAATTTACAGTTGTAACCCAAACAGGCCTCAAATGTGGTGATGTGATCTTCTGTCCTTTTCTCCCAAGTGCTGGGACCAGAGACGTGTGCCACATGTCTTGCTGCTGTATTTGAAGACTTCCCCATGGTGGTGTGATGAGCTGTGTCTCGATGGAGGAGGGATTTTGCTAGCTGTGTTATTCCGGGCTGTGTCAGTGGCACATTGCTGGGAATGCAGATGGCTTCAGGCCAGAGGGTGAATGGGATACAACGTCTAACTTGCTGCACGGTTGGTTGGTGGCTTATGCCTAAGATGTCAGCACTGGGGGGTGAGGCAGGGGATTTCTATTTGCCTCAACCTTGTCTCAATCCCCCCCAAAAAAAAACAGAAAAGAAGGAAGGACAATAAAGAAAGAAAGAAAGAAAAAGAAGAGAAGAAGGCAGGGAGGAAGGCAGGAAGCGAAAGGAAGAAGAAACAAGAAGGAAGGAAGAAGGAAGAAAGAAGAAGGAAGGAAGGAGGAAGGAAGGAAGGGGAAGGAAGGAAAGAAAGGAAGGAAAGAAGAGAAGGAGGAAGGAAGGAAAGAAGGAAAAAGGAAGGAAAGAAGCAAAGGAGAAGGAAAGGAAGGAAGAAGGAAGGAAGAAGGAAGGAAGGAGGCAGAAGAAAGAAAGGAAGGAAGGCAGGAAGGAGGAAGAGAAAAGAAGAAGGAAGGAAGGAAAGGAAAGAAGGAAGGAAGGCAGGAAGGCAGGGGGAGGAAGAAAGAGAAGAAGGAGAAGAAAGAAAGGAAGGAAAACAGAAGAAGGACAGAAAGAAGGACGAGGAAAGGAAAAGGAAGAAAGGAAGAAGGAAAACGGACAGGAAGGAATAGGAAAAGGGAAAAGGACGGAGGACGGAGGCGAAGCGAGGAAAGAAAAGGGGCAGGAAACAAGAAGGCAGCGAAGAAGAAGGCAGGAAGGAAAGAAGGAAAGGAAGGAAGGAAGAAGGAAGGAAGGAAGGAAGGAAGGAAGGGACAGGAAGGACAGGAAGACAAAGAAGGAAGGAAGGAAGAAGGAAGGAAGGAAGGAAGGAAGGAAGAAAAGAAGAAAGGAGGAAGAGGAAGGAAGGAAAGGAAGGAAGGCAGGAAGGAAAGAAGGAGCAGGAAGGCAGGAACAGGAGAAAAGCAGGAAGGAAGGAGGAAGGAGGAGGAGGAAGGAAGGAAGGACGGAAGGAAGGCAGAGGAAGGAGAGGAAGGAAGAGGAAGAAGGAGAAAGGAGGAAGGAAGGAAGGAAGGAAGGCAGGAGCAGGAATGCAGGAAGGAGGAAGGCGGAAGGAAGGAGGAAGGCAGGAAGGAGGCAGGAAGGAAGGCAGGAAGGAAGGACAGGAAGGAGGAAGGACGGAAGGAGGAAGGAGGACGGAAGAGAAGGAAGGAAGGAAGGAAGGAAGGAGAGAGGAAGGAGGAGGAAGGAAGGAAGGCAGGAAGGAGGCAGGACGGAAGGCAGGAAGGAAAGAAGGAAAGGAAGGAAGGAAGGAAGGAGGAAGGAAGGAAGGAAAGAAGGAAAGGAAGGAAGGAAGGAAGGAGGAAGGAAGGAAGGAAGGAAGGAAGGAGGAAGGAAGGAAGGAGGAAGGAAGGAAGGAAGAGAGGGAGCAATCCAGTCTGCATCTATCAGGAGGAAGTGACATTGTTTTTCTTAGTTTGTACCAGCACAATTTGGGCTGTGAGCAAATGCATGGAAATAAAATAAACAAGATGTGTTCTAAGAACCCTTAGTTCTGAGAACAGAGGCAGAACTAATGAGTCTGAGACAGGTAAACTAGTCCAGGTCATGAAGGGCTTTTTCTATAACTGCATCATGATGATCAACTGAAACCTGGGTCCTGCCTTCTAGTCTGTTACTGTTTCTACAGCACCAGCTGCTTCTGGCCTGGGCAGTGAGCAGATACTCAGACTAGAAGGGCACAGGGTAGCATGTGCCCACCATGTCCTTGTTTTACAGACAAGAGGACAGACAGACCTGTAGGCAAACAGAATGGAATGGGATGTGGTGAGTGACTAGCCAGCGCAAGAGAGGTCACAGAGTACACACGGGCGACCCAGGAGTGATTTCCTTAAGGTCATATTCCGCAAACCAAGATTCAAAGCGAGGTTTGCCTGATGTCAAAGCCCGTGCTCTTGTAGACTCAGATGTCTTAAAATGCTCACAGTGACTCTGCCTCACGAGCAGAAGGTCCTGAGTTCGGATCCCAGGTCCCATGTAAAAACATTAGGTGGAAATGGTGGCAGCTTGCACTTCCAACCCTGGTGGGCGGAGCCTGGGAAATCCCAGAGAGAAGCAAAAAGGAAGTAGAAGCAATCCAGGATGATTCCCAAAGTCACCCTTGGTCTTCCACAGGGACACACATACACACAGAGGCATATATAAAAATAAATAAAAGTTTTTTTTTAATTAAAAATTTAATTATACATTTTAAAATTTTTTACCAGTTCCCTCCCTCCCCCCTCCTCCCCCTCCCCTTCCCCAGTGCCTCCCCCCCCAATTCCCAGAGAGTCCTTTATTGGTACGCCTAACTCTCCACTGGGTCCTCCTCTCCGATGACATATAAGGACCCAGTGGCATTTCCATAAGCCCTTTCTCTTGTTCCCCTTAAGCATAAGATCACTACTATGGCTGTCAATCCCTTTGCCTCCATGGGTCTCGGTGCCCTTAACAGATGCTAGACTTTATGAGGGCAACAGTGCGCTGGACATTGCGCAGGGCATGCAAAGTCCCATTATGATTGCTTTGGCCCCCAACTATTGTTGAGAATCTTGCAAATCGTTGCTCCTCCCATCCTTTTGCTCTTACAATCTTACCGACCCCTCTTCCGCAAATGTCCCTGAGCTCCAGGATGGGGAGAGATTAGGCTGTCCTAGTTCTATGTGATTGATATAGAGTCTCTGAAGTTCTGGATTGTGGTTTGTTGATTTTCTTTTGCAGTTTTGCTGCTCCTGCAATTCCCTTCACTCCATTCTGCTGGGCACTGTATGTCACCCCCTGGCCAGAGACAAAAAGCTGTTAAACTGGAGTCTTGTTGTAATAGCAACATTCAAGGGTAGATGTAATAAGAGTAGGAAACCTCCCTGAGGGAGGGGTCCATAACCCATTTGCAAAATGATTACTTTTTATCTGCTAGACTATATGCCCTCCCCTTCTGGTGAGATCAGGAAAGAACGTCTGTGAACTTAACCAGGTTTCTCATTACTTACTTGCAGACCTTGATGGAGGCCTATTTTCTCTGCTGTAACATGATCCCCTCTCTCCTTGTTTCTGGTGTGGCCCTCCTAACCCATCTCTCTTGTTCATAATCCTTGCAATTACTGTGTTACATAGGTTTACTTTTGAGTGTCTCAATGTGGGCTGGGTGAGTTTGGTACTAGGAAGCCACCTATTAGGGAGTACATACGGCGCTTAATTTTCTGGGTTTGGGATACTTCACTTAATATAATTCTTTCTAATGACATCCATTTCCCAGCAAATTCCAGTAATTCATCATTTTTGATGGCTGAGTAGTACTCCATTGTATAGATGTACCACAGTTTCCTTATCCACTCGTCAACTGTTGGACATTTAGGTTGATTCCATGACTTTGCTATTGTAAATAGTGCTGCTATGAACATGGTCGAGCTTGTGCTATCGAGGCGAACCTCTGCTGCATGGGGGGTTATTCCCAAAAGTGGGATAGCAGGGTCATATGGCATTTCAATCTTTAATTTCTTTAAGAATCTCCAGACGGCTCGCCAGAGTGGCTGTATGAGCCTGCATTCCCACCAACAATGTAGGAGAGTTCCCCTCTCTCCACATCCTCTCCAGCATTTGTTGTTGTTTGTATTGTGGATTTTTGCCATCCTGACTGGGGTGAGATGATATCTCAGGGAAGTTTTGATTTGCATTTCCCTGATGGCGAAGGAAGTGGAGCATTTTTTAAGATAATTGTTAGACATTTTAATTTCATCCCTGGTAAAGTTTCTTTGAAGTTCCAGGGCCCATTTTTTAATTGGGCCAGTGTTTTCCTTGGAGGTTAATTTTCTAAGTTCTTTGTGCACTCTGGACAGTAGAGCTCTGTCAGATATGTGGTTAGTGAAGATTTTCTCCCATTCTGTGGGTTGCCTTTGAGCTCGTGTGACAATCTCTTTATCTGAACAGAAGCTCTTTAATTTCACAAGATCCCAACTGTTGAGAGTTGGTAGCAGTGACTGTGCCATTGGATGTCTGTTTAGGAAGTGTTGGCCTAGCCCAATCAGCTCGAGGGAGTTCCCTATCCTTTCAACTATGGTTTTTAAAGTCTCTGGCCTGATATCAAGGTCCTTGATCCTTTTGGAATTAAGTCTTGTACATGGTGACAAGTACGGGTCCAGCTTTAATCTTCTGCATGTGGAGATCCAGTTTTGCCAGCACCATTTGTTGAAGATGCTGTTCTTTTTCCATTGGATTCTTTGGGCCCCTTTGTCAAAGACCAAATGGCTGTAACTTTGTGGGCTTGGGTCTTCAATCCTTATCCATTGATCTGTGTGTCTATTTTGGAGCCAGTACCAGGCTGTCTTTATAACTATGGATTTGTAGTATAGACTTAGGTTTGGTATGGTAATACCTCCAGCTGTGTTTTTGTTACTCAGGATTGTTTTTGCTATCCTGGGTCTTTTGTGCCTCCATATGAACTTTGAGATTGTTTGGTCAACTTCTTTGAAGAATTGCTTTGGGATTTTGATTGGTATAGCATTGAATCTGTATATTGCCTTTGGTAGGATGGTCATTTTTACAATGTTGATTCTGCCAATCCAGGAACAAGGGAGGTCTTTCCACCTTCTGGTGTCTTCTGCAATTTCTTTCTTTAGGGTTTTAAAGTTTTCATTGTAAAGGTCTTTTACCTCCTTAGTTAGGTTTATACCAAGGTGTTTCATTTTTTTAGGGGTTATAGATGGTATGGTTTCTCTCAAGGCTTTTTCACTTCTTTCATTCTGGGCATATAGGAAGGCCTCTGATTTTTGCACATTTATTTTGTATCCTGCCACCCTGCTGAACTTCTCAATTAGTTCCAGGAGCTTCCTGGTGGAGTTTTTGGGATCCCTCAGGTATAAGATCATGTCATCTGCAAATAGGGATAGCTTGACTTCTTCCTTGCCGATTTGAATCCCTCTTATGTCCCTTTCTTGTCTTATGGCTTCAGCTAAGACTTCAAGTACAATATTGAATAGAAGTGGTGAGAGTGGACAGCCTTGTCTAGTTCCTGATCGAAGTGGGAATGCTTCCAATTGTTCCCCATTGAGCATAATCCTTGCTGTGGGCTTGTTGTATACAGCTTTTATTATATTGATAAAGGTTCCTTCCATTCCTACTGTCTCTAGCGTTTTGATCATAAAAGGCTGTTGGATCTTGTCAAAAGCTTTTTCTGCATCTATCGAGAGTATCATGTGGTCTTGGACTTTGGACTGGTTTACATGATGAATTACATTTATTGATTTGCGTATGTTGAACCAACCTTGTGTGCCGGGGATGAAGCCTACTTGGTCCCCATGAATGATCTTTTTAATATGTTTTTGAATCCGATTTGCTAAGACTTTGTTGAGAATCTTTGCGTCTGTGTTCATCAGGGAGATCGGCCTATAGTTTTCTTTTTTAAGTGAATCTTTATTAGGTTTTGGGATTAAAACGATATTAGCTTCATAGAAGGAATTTGGTAGTGTTCCTTCCTTTGCTATTTGATGGAACAGTTTAAGGAGTATTGGTGTTATTAACTCCTTAAATGTCTGGTAGAACTCTGTGCTGAATCCATCTGGTCCAGGACATTTTTTGATGGGAAGATTCGAGATTACTTCCTCAATTTCCTTATATGTTATAGGACTATTTAAATAATTCACAACTTCCTGATTCAATTTAGGTAAGTTGTGTTTACTTAGAAATTCATCCATCTCTTTTGTGTTGTCAAACTTCACAGAGTATAAGTTTTTGAAATATGATGTTATAATTCTCTGGATTTCTTGGGTATCAGTAGTGATAACTCCATGTTCATTTCTAATTTTGTTAATTTGGGTTTTCTCTCTCTTGCTTTTGGTTAGTTTAGCTAGGGGTGTATCAATCTTGTTGATTTTTTCAAAGAACCAGCTTTTTGATTGGTTGATTTTTTCTATCGTTTTCTTAGTCTCGATTTCAGATATTTCTCCCCTTATTTTGCTAATCTCTTCTCTTCTACTGCTTTTGGGATCAGATTGCTCTAGTTTCTCTAAAGCTTTAAGCTGCATTGTTAAGTTGTTTATTTCTGATGTTTCCATTTTTTTGACGTGGGCATTAAGAGCTATGAACTTACCTCTTAGAACAGCTTTCATTGTGTCCCAGAGATTTTGGTAAGTTGTATTTTCGTTATCATTCACTTTCAGGAAATCTTGAATTTCCTTTTTAATTTCTTCCTGAATCCAGTTCTCATTCAGCATCATAGTGTTAAGTTTCCAGGAGTTAGTGTATTTTCTCTTGTTTGATGTGTTGTGGATGTCCAGCTTTAGGCCGTGGTGGTCTGATAGGGCACAGGTTAGAATTTCAACTTTCTTGTATATGTGTAGATTCATTTTGTGGCCCAATATGTGATCTATTTTGGAGAAAGTTCCGTGTGCTGCTGAGAAAAATGTGTATTCTTTGGTGCGTGGGTGAAAAGTTCGATAGAGATCTGTAAGGTCCATTTCTTTCAGGGTTTGATTAAGTTCCAAAGTGTCTCTGTTAAGCTTTTGACCTGTTGATCTATCCCATGTAGAGAGGGCGGTGTTGAAGTCCCCAAGAATTATCGTTTGGGGGTTGATTTCTTGCTTTAGACGCTGTAGGGTTTTCTTAATGAATGTGGAGGGGCCCGTATTGGGTGCATATATGTTCAGTATTGTGAAATCTTCCTGGTGAATTGTACCTGTGACTAAAATGTAGTATCCATCCGTGTCTCTTATAATTTTTTTTGGTTTGAAATCCACTTTGTCTGATAGCATAATGGCTACCCCTGCCTGTTTCCTGCTTCTATTTGCTTGTAGAATTGTTGACCAGCCTTTTATTTTTAGAGCGTGCCTATCTTTTGTGGTGAGATGGGTTTCCTGCAGGCAACAGATTGATGGATTGTGATTTTTAATCCAAGTTTGTAATCTGTGTCTCTTGATCGGTGAATTAAGTCCATTAACATTTAGTGTTATAATGGAGAAACTATTGTTAATTCCAGACATTTATTATGTTTAGTAGCTTTTATAAGTATATTGCTTCGCTTTTAATGGTGTTATATTTGCCTTCTGTTCTCCTGGATATGCCTGTTTTTTTCTTCACGCTTGAGTATCATTTCTAGCAGTTTTTTTTTTTTTTTTTTTTAATTTTTTTATTATTATTATTATTTATTCAACTGTGTGTATGTGCGTGCGTGTCTGTGTGTGTGTGTATGTGTGTGTAGAACCACGGACGAATTCGCGAACCACCATGGACGCCTCCACCTCCTTCTGCCCCGGGATTCACAGGCTCCGCCCTACCAGGACCAGAAGCGCAGGCCGCCCCCGCTTCCGTCTGGCGTCTATACGTGGGATCTGGGATCCGAACTCGGGACCTTCCGCCTGCAAGGCGGAGGCTTAACCCCTGAGCCACCTCTCCAGCCCCCATTTCTAGCAGTTTTTGAAGGCCTGGTTTGGTGGCCATGTATCCCTTAAAGTTGTTTTTGTGCTGGAAAATTTTTCTTTCTCCCTCGATCATGACTGATAGTTTTGCAGGGTAAATCAGCCTGGGTTGACATTTTTGCTCATTCAATACTTGAAGTATGTCTCTCCAAGCTCTTCTTGCTTTTACTGTTTCGACTGAGAAGTCATTTGTTATTTTAATAGGTTTACCTTTAAAAGTGACTTGTTTTTTCTCCCTTGAAGCTCTCAGCACCAGTTCTTTATCTTGAATGTGGAGTGTTTTAACTATTATTTGCCGCGGTGTGCTTCTATTTTGGTCGTATCTGTTTGGGGTGCGGAATGCCTCTTGTATATGAATGGGCCTCTCTTTTTTTAGATGAGGAAAGTTTTCCTTGATGATCGTTTGAAAAATTTCCTCAGGGGTGGTATTTTGAGATTCTTGCTCCGGTATTCCATGAATACGCATGTTAGGCTTCTTCAGGGTGTCCCATATCTCTTGGATATTTCTCTCAAGTATCTTTTTGGCTTTAACAACCTCTTCCATTGAGCTGGTTAGTACTCCCACTTTATCTTCAAGGTCTGAAATTCTGTTTTCTGCTTCATTAGTTCTGTTGATAAGACTCTCTGTGGCGTTCTGGGTTGAAGATAACTTGTCTTTTAGCTCAGTTTTAAACTCTGCTTGAGTTTGTTTTAACTGCTCTATGCCACTTTTTGTTTCTTGCACTGTTTTTCTCAACTCCTCCAGATGTCTGTTGTGTTCCTCTTCAAAGCGATTGATTCGATTATGTAATTCCTCCCGGATTTCCTCTTTCATAGTATTGAACATGGTAATGATCATATTTTGAAAGTCGTTATCCTGGGTCAGGCTTTCTTGGCCTTTTTCCGCGGGTTTGTTCTTGTTGGAGTCTAACATTATGGGATTAATTTCTTCAGTGGGAAATTTGTTTACTTGAGTGTTGCTTCTCATGGATTTGCACTTTGACTTTGGCATTGTCATTTTAACTCTTAAGATCTCTCAATTTCACTAAACTGAATTATTTGGCCTGGGGTACTGGTGGGCGGGGCCCGAACGGGGACTTACCTAGGGCGCGGGGTGAGGCCTGGGTGGACTGCGCGCGTGTCCCGACCGGCGGAGCCGGGTGGGGTGAAAAGGGAGGATGGGCGCGTCGGCGTGGAGCTATTTAACCCGAGGGCAGCTGGGGCGGGCCCGGGCGCAGGGGGAGGTCCTCCTCGGCCCCCCTCCCCCCCGCGGCTCCGGCTGGATGGTGGGAGTCGGAGCCGGGTCCCTGTGGGCTGACCTGGGGTCCTAGGGCGTGGGGTGAGGCCCGGCTGGATCGTGCGTGCGCGTCCCGACCGGCGGAGCGGGGCGGGGTCATAAATAAAAGTTTTAAAAAATGTTCATATTGTGGTATTTGTGACATGTGAGTGTAAGTGTGTATATGTGATGTGTGAATATATGCCTGTGTGCACATGCGTATGTATGTGAATGCGTATGTGCAACCTTTGAGTGTCATTTCTTAGTTTTTCTTCTTGCTTGAGACTAGGTCTCTTCACTGCTGCTGAGTAAGCCAGGAAGCCGTCCCACAAGTTTCTGGAGATTCTTGGGCCTCTGCCTCTCATTTCCTGGAGGGCTCAAAGATTACAGACACTCATGCCACTGAACTTGACTTTTATGTGGGATCTGAGGACCTGAACTCGGGTCACCAGGCTTGTGTTGGCAAGTACTTTACCCACCAGCCTGAAAACTACTCAGTGATTTCACTTCTAGGAATTGTGCTGAGGAAATATGAAAATGTGTGCAAATATTGAGTGATAAAGACAGGTCGGGAAAAATACTTTATAATGACAAAATATGGAACAAAGCAAAAACAAATATAAAAAGGCTATGTGAATGTCCAACAATTAGAGTAGGTTTGTGTATTAGATTATAAATGAGCTTATAGAATTGCTACTAAACAATGTTCAGGTCTGGAGAGATGGCTCATAGCTAAGCCTTTGTCTCACAACTAGAAGGACCTGAGTTCAGATCCCAGATTCCATGTAAAAAATGCTGGATAGAAATGGTGGCAGCCTGTACTTCTGGCCCTGGAAAGAAGCCTAGGAAACCCCAGAGCAAAGCTAACAGGAGTTAGAACAATCTAGGATGATTCACAGTGTCACCTTTGGGTCTTCACAGGGACACCTTTGGGTCTTTACAGGGACACATGTGCCCTCTTCTATAAACACACACACACACCCACACACTCATGCATGCACCACCCACATGCGCCTACAGACAAGCAAGCATGCATACACACATGCATACTCCCCCCACATACACATTAGGATAAAGAAAGATTAAACGACATATTGAATAATGCTGTTTTTACAAATATATAGAATAATTTCTACCTGGCACAGCAGAGATCAGTGAGCAATTTAAAATAATGCAATGGTGGTGACTTTCATACTTTTTGCTAACCTGAATCTTCTAATGTTTTTATATAATGAACAGTAAATTTAAAAAATTATTTATTTGTGTGTGTGTGTGTGTGTGTGTGTGTGTATGTGTGTGTGTGTGTGTCAGAGGGCACTGTGTGTCCTTGTGGAGGACCGAGGATGATTTCGGGAATCATTCTGGATTGCTTCTACCTCCTTCTTGCTTTGCTTTGGGATTTCCCAGGCTCTGCCCACCAGGGCCAGACATGCGGGCTGTCGGTATTTCTCCCTGGTGTTTTTATGTGGAACTATGGGATCCAAACTCAGGACCTTCTGCTCTCGAGACAGAGTCTTAACCCCTGAGCCATCTCTCTAGCCCATGAACAGTACTTTTGCAACAACCCAATACAGTTCTACTGGAGTATTTACAGAATTTTTGTCTTCTGCTGGAGATGAGATGGGGACTCATGGGGACTTATTAGGACTAAATAAGACATAGCATGTAAGCGTTCAGCATGCCTAGTGTATAGCTAAGAACATGAAATTTTAGATACTGTTGATACTACATAACAACTACAAAGTAATTTCCACTACTGTTCTAATTACAATAGCCCCAGTACTGTTATTACTACCAAACCATGATTGTGTCCTCACGGCTGTTACTGTGTTCAGGGACAGGTCGGAGACTACAGGGAGGCAGGTTCTAGTTCTGACATGGGGGTTCAAGACTCAATCTAAGTGCGGAAGCTCTGCTTTGACAAAAGTGTCTAGATTGGGAGGCAGAGTCGTGGACTAGGTGGTGGGGGACAGTCTCAGATTCTGGCCTTGGTAATGTCAGGTTTGGTGTTGGCGTGTTGAACCGGAGGGCTGGAAGGGCCTAACTTCAGATCTGAAGAGCCTTGGTCTTTAGGTCTGGGCACTGGAGGAGGGCTGCAGAGAGCAGGGAGCTGGGAGAAGAGGCTTACTTCACCTGTCATCACCAGGAAATCCCGTCATCGTAGCTAGGCACAGGTGTCAACTTGACGGTTGAGGGTTTGAGCTCTGGGCACATTTGTGGAGAATTAGTAGTTGAGTTGAGCCCAGAGCAAACCTGCAGGAGATTGTCTAGCTATGGGGAAGGCCCAGCCCATGGTGGGTGGGATTAGGACCTGGAATAAATCACAGAGAGCCCGCATCCTTCTGTATACTTATGGCCAGACATGCTGGTCTGGCAAGCAAGGATTGTCCTTCTCTCAGCTGCTATGCGATGATGGTGTGGCCACTTCCCCTGGCCCTGGTGTTGGCGCATGAGCTCCCGTCAAGCTGGACTGAGAACTGTAACCAGGAATCGTAAGAGAATAAACCCTTGTTCCCTTAAGCCGTTTGATGGTCATTTATCAGCAACCGTGCAGGCTGACTGCACCACCCGTCATGCTCATGATGATCCACATTTTGTCAAAGCACCTATCAGGCGAGAATGTTTCTCTGTCAAGCCCACCGCGCTGCAAGCCTCGTCTACCAAAAAGATCCTGACACTTCATTCTGCTTCTCTCCAGCTTTCATACACCCAGGGTTTCTCCTTCCAAAGCCAGACTTGGTCTAATTTTATCTTCACAAATCTGCAATTGGTGACGCCTCTTCCAAAATTATCTCCTATTACAATAAACAATTGGACTAGCATATAGCTTCTTGGCTCAAGTCAGCTAAATCCTCCACTTTTGGCTGTGAATTCACATAACAGTAGGCCCCCTAAACTTAATAGCACAAAAATAAATGTATTCTTTACCTCTGATAACATTTCTCTGGGGAAATTTGCAGTGTTGCAGGATGCAAAAAGTGGCTGATTCCCTGCCCCCCCCCCCGGGAGAAACAGGTGTTCATGTAGCCCATGCTGATCTCATACTCATTATTTAGCCCAGGCTGGTTTTAAACTCCTGAGTGTTGGGATTACAGGTGTGAGCTACCACACCTGGCTAAAAGTTTGTTTAATAAAAAGCAATTTTTAAACACTATCTATTTTGAGATGTAATGTATGTGAAGTAGAGCATTCAGATTTTAAATGTATGGTTTGATGAATTTTGACAATTGTAGACATCCATACAACTATAATCTAATTATGGAATATTTCCATGACCCCAGGAAGTTCCCTTGTGCCCCTTTCCAATCTATTTCTACCATCACAACAAATGTGACCCATTGCAGTATTTTTTATTTTGGGGTAGCTTCTTACGTGTACATAATGAATTTAAATCTTTTTTTTTTTTTTTTTTTTTTTTTTTTACGTCTTCTACCATGCATGCCATGATGGGCTTTTTTTTTTTTTTAATTAAAAATTTAATTATACATTTTAAAATTTTTTTTATCAGTTCCCTCCCTCCCCCCTCCTCCCCCCCAATTTCCAGAGAGTCCTTTATTGTGTACACCTAACTCTCCACTGGGTCCTCCTCTCCGATGACATATAAGGACCCAGTGGCATTTCCATAAGCCCTTTCTCTTGTTCCCCTTAAGCATAAGATCACTACTATGGCTGTCAATCCCTTGCCTCCAGGGGTCTCGGTGCCCTTAACAGATGCTAGACTTTATGAGGGCAACAGTGCGCTGGACATTGTGCAGGGCATGCAAAGTCCCATTATGATTGCTTTGGCCCCAACTATTGTTGAGAATCTTGCAAATCGTTGCTCCTCCCATCCTTTTGCTCTTACAATCTTACCGCCCCCTCTTCCGCAAATGTCCCTGAACTCCAGGATGGGGAGAGATTAGGCTGTCCTAGTTCTATGTGATTGATATAGAGTCTCTGAAGTTCTGGATTGTGGTTTGTTGATTTTCTTTTGCAGTTTTGCTGCTTCTGCAATGCCCTTCACTCCATTCTGCTGGGCACTGTATGTCACCCCCTGGCCAGAGACAATTTAAATCATTTTTGCCCCATATTATCCAGTCCCATTCCACCTATTTCTCCCACTTAAGTCCTTCTTCTTTCCAGCCATCCTACTTTCAAGTCTTCTTGTATGTGTGACTCAGTGAGTCATCAGGATTTCTCTCATTAGCACACATCTGGGTACTTGCTAAAGCATGGATGATATATCACTATATACACCACTGACGAAAGTGACTCCCCTTCCCACAATCAGCATCAATCCTCAATAGTCCTTAGCAAGGAGTGTTGACTTATGAGCTCCTCCCCCTTCCATGATGAAATCTTGACAGAATGAATCTCATACAGGTCTTATGGAAGCAGCCAAGCTGCAGTGAATTCGGAGGTGCAGCCCTGTCGTGTCCTGAAGACACTATTTGGCAACTCCCCTCCCCATCCTAGGGTTATTGGTTATTGCATTCTTTTTTTAAAATTTTTTTTTATTATTTAGTCAACTGTGCGTGTATGCGTGTGTGCATGTGTGTGTATGTATGTGTGTATATGTATGTGTGTGTGTGTAGAACCACGGACGAATTCGGGAACCACCATGGACGCCTCGACCTCCTCCTTGTTTACTCTGCCCCAGGATTCACAGGCTCCGCCTTGCCAGGAGCAGAAACGCAGGCCGCCCCCACTTCCGCCTGGTGTCTATATGTGGGGTCTAGGATCCGAACTCAGGACCTTCTGCCTGCAAGGCAGAGGCTTAACCCCTAAGCCACCTCTTCAGCCCCTACCCAAGTATTTTAGATTAACATATTTTTTCTCTTGGATAAATACTCCAGAATTGAATTTCCAGATCTAACTTTATAAGAAACTCCCAAAAGGATTTTTTAGAGTTGGAGCATTTCAAATCCACAATTATGAGCATTCTGGTTGTTCAACAGTCTTGCTGACATTTGGTGTTGTCACGAAATGGATATCTGCCTGTTATAAGAGAAGGAAAGGAGGTTAGCATGGGCTTGGTGGTGTCTCAGGTTCATCACACCTTGCTGCAGCAAGATGCCTGAGCCAAACAACTTAGGGGACTTAACTGGCACGATTCCATCTTATAGTCCATCATTGTGAGGAGGTTGAAATGGCAGAAACCAAAGCAGCTGCCTGCAGCAGGAGCTGACAACAAGGAGCTGATGCACGATTGCCAGCATCAGTTGTATTCATGTGTGTGTGAATGTGTGTGTGCATGTGAAGGTACATGTGTGTGTACATGTGAAGGTACATGAGTGTGTGCATATGTGTGTCTACAGCAGAGGACATTTGAGTGTGTGTGCCTGTGGAGGCCCAAGGTTGGCATCAGGATCACCCTGGATTGTTCTACCTCCTCATTGCTTTGCTCTGGGCCATCCTGTGCTCCGCTTTTCAGGATCAGAGATGCGAACCTCTATCATTTCTGTCTGGTGTTTTTATGTGGGATCTGGGATACAAACTCAGGTCCTTCTGCTTGTAAGCCAAAGACTTTTAACCCCTGACCTATCTCTCTAGCCCCCTCTCTCCATCTTTACACAGTTCCAGATGTCTGCCTGAAAAATGGTCTTGCCACATCAATCCATCAAGATAATCTTCCACAAGCAGGCTATTCTTAATCTAGAGAATTCCTTTCAGGGACCTGGAGGCCTGCCTCCTAAGTGTCAGGTTGACAATGAATGCAAACTGTCACAGGTGATGTTTAGTATGTCTGTCAGGATGGGAGCCAGGTATCTGGTGAGAGGAAGAGGAAGAGGCAGGACTTGGAAGTTTGACTAGAGAAGGAGTGTGTGACCATTAGTGAGGGAAGCAGCAGGTTTTCCAGAAGTATATAGGAGGGTTACCAGGCACCATTGAGGGCCAGAAGTGACTATGAACTCGAGATGACAGTATATAATGATGTGTGAGGCTGCCCAAAGATTTGGTTGGCTACAGAGAAGGAAAGTGTTCAGTTAATCCAGGATTGGGGTATTTCCCTATAACAGTGATTAAAGTTCAGAAGGGCCACTGGTGGAAGAAGGACAAAAACAGTGATGCTGCTGGGATCAAATAGAGGAGGCAGCGAGTGGGCCTGCAGTCCACATAGAGAACAGGCATGTGGAGTGGTTGAGCAAGAATTGGAGAATGTGGTCAACGAGTGTCTTAGTTTTGCTTCTTTGGTCGTGACAAGATGCTCTCATCAGAGCAACATAAGGGAGAAAGGTTTGGGCTGGAGAGAAGGCTCAGGGGTTAAGACTCTGCCTCACAAGCAGAAGAACCTGAATTTGAATCCTAAATCCCATGTAAAAATGCCAGGTGGAAATGAAGGGCAGCCTGCGCTTACAGTTCTAGAAGGCAGAGCTTGGGAAATCCCAGAACAAAAAGCAAAAAGGAGATAGAAGCAATCCAGAATGAATCCTGAAACAGGCACACGTGGTTTCCTAACACACACGAACACACACACACACACTCAATAAACAAACAAACAAACAAATAAACATATAAATAACTAAATAAGTAATTAAGAAAAAGAAGGTTGGAGTTATTTCTAAAGGAATAGAGCCTGTCATGGCGGGCAAGGCATTGTGACAGGAGCAGAAGTATGCTCCTTTGTATCCATACTTACAAAGCATACCAAGAAAAGCAAGTGGAGCTGGGTTATCAAACCTCAAGGCCCCCTCCAGTGATGTACCTCCTCCTCCAGCAAGGTTCTGCCTCCTGAAGTTTGCACAGTCTTTCCCAGCTGTGCTACCAGCTGGGACCAAGTGTGATAAACACATGAGGACATTTCACAATCAAACTACAACATTCCACCCTTCCCACCCATAGGCTTGTGGCCGCCTCATGATGCAAAATACATTCAATCCAACTTTAAAAAGTCCCTAATAGTTTTTAATAGTCCTAACAATGTTCAAAAGTCTAGAGTCTCTTCGGAAACTCAAGGCAATCCCTTAACTGTTACACTCTGTAACACCAAAAACAAACTACATATTTCAGATATGCAATGGCACGGAGCAAACATTCCCTGTGTGAAAGGAAGGAAGGGTAACATAGTGAAGAAAGATCGGGCCAAAGCAAGACTGAAACCCAGCAGGGCAAGCATCCAATTCCGTAGCTCCACGTCTGGGATCTGGGAGTCCTGACAGAACTCTCTCAGTTCCTGAGGGCTTAGGTGGTCCCATGCCTGTAGCGTTGCTGTCTGTAGCATACATCTCTCTCTCTCTGCTGGTGTTGTTTCCTGTGTGCGTTCTGCCTTGGCAGATGTCCCAGGGCTCTGCCAGCATCTTCTAAGGGTTCAGGTTTCTATCCTCACAGGTCCCTCATAGGGATTCTGACCCTGACGTGCATTGCCTGGCCTCAGCAGCTCTCTGAAACCATAGATGAGGAATCCATGAACCCCTCAATCTTGCATCCTTCATGCCTCCAAAACCAGTATCATGTGGATGACATTATCAGGTTCTGTTGCCATCTTGGGGTGGAGCCTGCTTCCCTTCCCACCTCCACCCCTTCCTTTGGAACCCAGTTGCTACAGTCCTCATGTGCTGAGGCTGGGGAAAGTGTCCTAGACAGTCGCTTTCCAAGGACAGAAAACTCCTTTGGTATTCTGACCTTAGGCTGTTCCTTTCAAAGGAATTTGCATTTTTGCAGGTTGCACCTTTGCTAGGAGGGGACTTGGACTCAGAGCACCATTCCTAGTGCCTCCATATAAAGCAAGGAAAACAGCTGCTAATCTCTTTGACAACATAAGACCTGGCTGAAACTGTAAGCTTTCTAGTGCTGTTCTGTTGCTGTGCAGATAAATATTCCGACCCAAGCAATTTAAAGAAGAAAGGGTTTATAATTTCGACCTACAGGTCTGGAGGAATAGAGTCCTTCATGGCAGGGAAGACATAGTGGCAGGAGCAGGAGGCTGGCTTACACAACGTCCATGCTGAGGAAGCAGAGCGAGAACAGGGAGTGGGGTTGGTCTATACAACTTCAAGGCCCACCTTTAGTGATGTACTTCTTCCAACAAGGCTTACAGCCTCCCCAACAGCCACCAGCTGGGGAATCATGTGTTCAAACACACAAGCCAATCTGAGATGTTTCATATTCAAACCACATCAATGAGTTTCTACATCTACAAAGCAGAGGAAGTAACAGCTGTAATGAGGGTTACACTTGACAGAACACATGCCTCATAGTACTCATGAACGGTTTGCCCTGTAGGATTTAGGCTCCGTGACAATTTTCCAGACTTTCTAGTTCAGAAGACAGCTATTCATTCAGAATTTTATTCATTCATTCATTCATTCATTCATTCATTCATTCATTCATTCGTGTATTGTGGTGGTTGAACCGGACCCAAGGTCTTACATATGCTAGGCAAACACTCTACCACTGAGCCGTATCGCCAATCCTCTTTTTCTTTTGAGACAGGATCTCGTTCAGTTGCCCAGGCTGACCTGGAACTTACTCTGTAGCCCAGTCTGGACTTGAACTTGTAATACTCTTGCCTCCGTCTCCTCTGGCCTTAGTCTCCTGCATCACCAGGCCTCCCTTTTGTTTTGGCTGTTGGTTGGTTTGTTTTCAGTCAGGGGTCTCATAGGTCAGGTTTGCCTGAGACTTCTTGTGGCCTTGAGCTCATGATCCTTCTGCCCCCAGTCTCCTGAGCTGGCATTACAGGTATGTACCACTGTACCCAGTTTAATATTCTTGTACAGAGAACAGTGCATACAAGACTCTACTTGTACATAAAAGGAACCATGGTGGCCCACCTTGGAGTGACTGACAGGAGAAGCCAGCGTATCACACTCACTGGGGCAGAAACCCAGGATGAGAAAGCTCTGTGGCTTCCAGTGCTGTCCGGGGGATATGAACTGTAACTGAAAGTTGCTGGAGGTTCTGTGGGGACAAACACAAGGTAACAGCAGGGGGATCCAGTTGTCCAGACCCCCTTCCCTACATCTGTGAGCTTTCCCTCCTAGAGCTCTAATAGAGCTTCACAGGAAGAGTCCAAATCCCCTCGTGCTACTGGCCTATGAGAAAGAAACATCTGAAATGCTCCAGAACATTCTGTCTCTTATAATAAGATGTGTCCTGAGAAGCAACAAGTTAGCAAGAGCCTACCTAGCGTGCAGGGACTTACCAGACTCTCCCCAACAAAAGGGAGCACCAATCTCAGCCCTTCTGGCTGGCTGTTCCACTTAAGGGGAGTGATGGGAAGCACGTGGAAAGGTCATAGTGTAGCAGGACAGGCTCCCTGAAAGACGGAGACCTGAACATAGGATGCTAGAAGGCTTCCTTCCCCCACACCTACCACCACGTTCTATTTACAGCAGTTCCTTTTACCTATGACCTCATGTCTGGCTATCAAGAAGAAAAATGACATACCACAAGAGAAAGAGTCAGATTCAGACTTGGTAGAGATGTAGGTTTATCAGACTAGATATTTAAATTGTGATCAGTTGGTGAAGCATGCCCATGAATGAGGTGGCATCCAAAGATAGCTGGGCAGCTGGGGCATGGCAGTGCCCACCTGTAACCCCAGCACTTTGGAGGCAGAGACAGGAGGATTGGGAGTCCAAAGGCAGCCTGGGATATATGCCAAGACCTTGTCTCAAATACAGAAGAAAGAACTAAGGAGATGATTCAGGGTTTAAGACCTTGGTCTCCAAAGCAAAAGAACCTAAGTTCAGATCCCCAGATCTCATGAAAAAATGCTGGACAGATATGGCAGCAGCCTGTAATTCTGGCCCTGGAAGGCTGAATCTGGGAAATCCCACAGCAAAGCGATAATGAGGTTGAGCAATCTATGACGATTCCTGATGTTACTCTCGGGCTTCCATAATCACACATACCCAAGTGTATTCTTGTACGCATGTGGCACACACACATGTATACTTGTCCACATGTAACACACACACACACACACACACACACACACACACACACACACCCCAAAACAAAACGAAACAAGATAAAGCAAAACAAAACCAAGCCATGAGATCAACAATGGTGACATGTACAGCATAGGCAGAAAGATGGAAATGCTAAGAAACCACAGAAAGAAATGCCAAAGATGAAAAAGAGAAGTAGAATTGAAAGAAGCACAGTGGGCATGATTTGAATTCACATGTCTGTGTTCAGGGGCAGCTCAGTGGTCACTTCTCGTCTGAAAAGCAAACAGAATAGCAGTATTCAAACCAATTCCAGCAAAACCAAACACGTAAAAACCCAAACAAACAAAAGACAGGATGTTCAAGAGCAGTAAGACAATGAAAAAAACCAAAAAACAAAAAACACGTGTAAAATGGGAGTTGCAGGAAGAGAAGAGAGAAAAGGAACAGGAGAAATATTTGGAACACTGATGACTGAGAATTTCCCCAAATTAATGTCAGACACCAAACCACAAATCCACAGAGCTCAGAGAATACACATCAGGGTAAGGGTCAAACAGCCTGCTCATATATAAATCGCTTCTAAAATGCAGAAACTTGAAGGTGAGCTGGGCATGAAGGTGCACGTTGCTATTTCAGCTACTTGGGAGGCTGAGACCAGCCTAGGCAACGAAACAAGACCCCGTCTCAAAAACAAATGACTAAAAATCAAATTAAAAAGGGGGCTGAATAAAATAAAAAGGGGATTGATTAAACTGCTTGCCTAGGCATACGCTAGGTTCTGAGTTGATCCTCAGCATCATGTAAACCAGGCATGGTGGTGGTACACATCTACAATCCCAGCGCCTGAGAGGTGGAGGCAGGGGAATCCCAGGTTCAAGGTGTCTTCAGCTACATAAGTGACTTTGAAGCCAGGATAAGATATAAGCTCAAAAAAATATATGGATATAGAGAGCAAAAGACCACAAGAAGTCAGAGTAACAAGAAATTTATCTGCAGAGACTCAGAGATAAAATTACATCTGGTTTTTCTGAAGCCCCAAGCATGAAGAGAGGAGGCTGAAACATTCACATTGTAGAGAGGAAACTAGGCGTCTATACTCTGCAAAACTATGCTTTAAAAATGGAGGAGAGAGGTCTGGGGAAAAAGCCTTTGCATTCCAAGCAAAAAGAGATCAGATCCCAGATCCCACAAAACCATACCGGTGGAAATGGTGGCCACCTGTATTTCCAGCTCTGGAAGGCAGAACCTGGGAAACCCCACAGCAAAGCAATAAGGAAAAATAAATAAGGAAATAAAGAAAGGGAAAAAATTAAAAGTAAATAAAATAAAATGGAGGTAAAGTAATCCAGGATTCACTCTTGGACCTCCACAGGCATCACACTCAAGTGCCCTCTACACATACCCATACACACGTATCAGTCCTCCCCCGCATGTGCATATACAAATAAATGAATGGAGGAGAGGGCCAGTGGATGGCTCTGAGGATAAAGGTGCCTGTGTGCAAATCTGGTGACTCAAGTTTGGTCCCCGAACTCTCATGGTGGAAGGAGATAACTAACCTCCAAACATTTTTCTCTGACCTCACATGAACACTGTGGCATATGTGCCTGTGTCTCAATAAACTTTAAAATTATATGTAAATATATATTACTCACATATTTTATATTCCTTATATTATATATAAAATATATATTTTGAAAAGGAGAAACAGAGAGCTTCCCAGACAAATACTGAGGGAATTTGTTGCTAAGAGAATGACCTCACAAGAAATTTTTAAAAAAGTTTTTTAGGGAGAAGAAAGATGATATAAGCCACAAATTCAAATTTCTATAAAGAAAGGAAGAACACTGAACAGTGCATAAGAAAAGATAAGACATTTTGTCTGAAATAATAATAGAAACAATGTATTAAGCTTACATAGTTGAAATGAATATGCTTACATAGTTGAAATGAACACAGCAATAACGCAAGGAATAGAAGTATCTAGAGTTATTTTGTTATTATAATGCACTCCACTGTTTGTGAAGTGATATAGTGCTTTTTTGGAAAGTGGACTTGGATTGGTTGTAAATATTTATTACAAACTCTAGAACAACTAGTAACTAAACACCCAAAGAAAACAAGATAAAACAATATAACTGATATGCTAACAAGACAGAAAATGAAATCTTAGTTGCTGCAGAAAAAAATTCCTGACCTGACAACCTGAATTTCATCCCCAGAACCCACAGGGTGGAAGGAGAGAACTGACTCTTGCAAATTGTACCCTGATTTTGCTTGCATGTCTATGTGTGTGTGTGTGTGTGTGTATGTGTGTGTGCATGCACACAGAAAATAAATGTCAATTTTAAAAAAAGCTCAGGAAAGCCAGATGGACATGTTAAGTTCATCACCCAAGTGGCTGAGACAAGGAAGCTCCAAGTTGAGACTTTGCCTCAAACAAACAAACAAACAAACAAATAAACAATAAACAAATAAATAGAAATAACACAAATTCCTTCCTCCATGATGAACTGAACTGAAAATCAACACCAGAAAGACAGATAGAATCCACAGGTCATTGAGGATTAATATGCCAGGTTTCATTTTTTTTTTCTTTTTTCTTCTGAATAGCCAAGGATGGTCTTGATTCAAACAGAATAGCTGAGAAAAAAGTACTATTGAGGCTGGAGAGATAGTTCAGGGGTTAAGTCTCTGCCTCTCAAGCAGGAGGACCTGAGTTCAGATCCCAGATCCCATGTAAAAACATAGGGGAAGAAATGATAGTAACCTGAACTCCAGTGCTGGAAAGTGGAGCTTGGGAAATCCCAGAGCAAAGCAAAAAAGAGGTAGAGAGCAACCTAGGATGATCCCTTCTATAGGCACATACACACACGCACACACACACACACACACACACACACACACACACACACACAATTATGTGACTATGTAAACTGATAATGGTGGCTAATGAAAACCTGAGGCAAGATTGAAGAATTTGAGACCAGCTAGTACTACAGAGCAAGACTGTCTTAAGAAATAGAGAAAAGTATTATTGTATTATTTTTTACACATCTAGACTGAGTATGATAGTTAATTCTGGGTGTTGACTTGACATATTTGGCATTAACTAAGATCATCTAAGACCACTTGAAGAGATTATCTGGATCAATGCATTTGCAATACAAACACCAGCCCTAGATCCCATTGGAACCTCCCTAGATCTCACTGGAACCTCCCAGTAGTGGAACAGATAAAAGGGACCACAGAACAGAAGACAGAGAAGAGAGACTCTCCAGGAATCCTCCAGCCTTCAGCCCAGCCTCATGGATGGGAATGTCTTAGCCTGACTCCAGCTTTGGACGGCCAGCCATGCCACTTCCACCAAGAAAGTCTGTTTCTCCCCTCTGGAACTGTAAGGTGAATAAATCTCCCTTTCTCCCTTAAGTTGATTGACTTTGAGTGCTCTCTCATAGCAGCAGTTAAGAGCAACAGTTACACTGAGATTTTAAAAAGTTTGGGTAACTTGGTCAAGTTCCTCTCCCTCTTTTTTTTTTTTTTTTTTTTCAGATATATACCAGACCAATGCTCTGTCACTGAGCTAGGTAGCAACCCAAGCTCACTTTGTTAATCAGAAGTTAATCAGTTTGTCTAGGGATGGCTACTTAAGCGACATACCCTCTCTGGAGTCTTTGTGATGTGTGATTCCACGGACCACTGATATTTTGCAGTTTTAATGGCATCCCATCCTGCTTGAAATGGGGCCCAACTGGAAAGATGCCTTTTGGAATTATGAAGTATGGTGGTCCGTACTGTATCATGTCCTGGTCTGATTCACTCTTGCTTGTCAAGAGTACAATGGTGGCATTGTGCTGAGTTGGAGACACCTTTATCCTGTCCATCTGTGTCCTATCTGATTGCTCGAACCCATCTGGGCTATTGACCACTCCCTTCTTCGTAAGACAGCTTTCTGCACACACACACACACACACACACACACACACACACACACACACACTCTAAAACCTTCCTAGGTTTTCTTCCTTCACCTCTGGCATTTTGTCCTTTGTGTCCGGCTCTGCCTCGATCTCTGCCTCAAGGTCTTGGCTTAGGCCTGTCCTCTGTCTCGTCCTTAGGCTCTGTAGGTGGGGTTACCTATGCTGGTCCTCCGTTATCATCTAAGTACCCAGGACTCCCCGATCTATGTCTCCAGTTTACTCCTCCACATCTGGCTGACTCACAGTTATCTCATGGTGCTCCAAACTGAATCCTTCAGGCCTTTTGCTGTCCTTAACCCAAGCCAGTACTTCGTGAGAGACATCTACCCCAAAACTTGCCTAAATGTGCTGAATAGTTATCATTCAGTAATTATAATGTGAAATGACTCTGTAGTTATTGCTTAGACCAAGAGTGGAGCTTTTTTTTTTTGAAGTTCCGAAGTTACCCTTGCACCCCTTTTTAACTGTAACCAACTTCCTCCTTCCTGGAGCAATGAGACTTGGGTGCTTATCACTTCCATGTTGCTATGTTAGTTTCACTACTTCTGTAGTTAGCCCTGAATAATGTCGTTTGGTGGTTTTTTTTTTTTTTTTTATCTTTATGAATGGAGCTACATTGAATGTTTTCTTTTCCATTTTCTTTCCGTAAGGGAAGATACCTTTTTCCTCTACGCTCCTTGCTTTCTGGCTAGAGTCCAAAAAGTCAGACTCACAAAAGAATAGTAAGAAGTTGGGCTTGGTGGCACACACTTGTTATTCCAGGACTTAGGAGGCAGAGGGGCACTAGCTTGAGCTACATAGCAGGTTTCTATCAAAATTAAAAAATAACTAAAAAAAGAAAGAGCTGGAGAGATGATGGCTCAGGGGTTAAGACCCTGCCTCACAAGCAGAAGGACCTGAGTTGAGATCTCAGATCTCACATAAAAATGCAAGGCAGGAACAGCAGCAGCTTGCACTCCATTGGACCCTGGAGAGCAGAGCCTGGGAAACTCCAGAGCAAAGGATAAGGGGGTAGAACAATCCAGGATGATTTCTGAAGTCACCTTCAGGCCTTCATAGGTACACAATGCTGTCTTCTACACACACAGACACATCTATACATGTCCCCACCCACATATACACTGGCACCTACACACATTAAACAAGAAAAAGAAAAAAAGCCGGTGAGATGGGTTAGCAATCAGTAATGATGGGTGGGTAGAAGAGATGCTTGCTGCTGTTAGGGTGGCCTGGGTGGGTAGTAGAGATGCTTGCTGCTGTTAGGGTGGCCTGAGTTCTCTATTCCTGGACCCGTGAGGTGGAAGAAGAGAATTGACTTCTGAAAGCTCTCTTCCCATCTCCACATGTGTGTTGTGGCATGCATCTTTTTTTTCTCTCTCTCTCTTTTCTTCTGTCTCCTCCTGTCTCTCAAATGCATAAACTATTTTTTAAAAAGATCAACTGATGTAAGTCAGTGTGTAAGCATGTATAAGACCTTGGGTTTAACCCTCAGCATCCCGGTGAAGGTGTCACAATAGGATTCCAGCAGGAAATTCTTAGGTATAAATATAACAAAATATGTACAAGACCTTCGCACTGAACACTGCAAAAAAACTGAAGAGGGCTGGAGAGGTGGCTCAAGGGTTAAAGTCTCTGTCTTTTTTTTTTTTTTTAATTTTTTATTGTTTATTCAACTGTGTGCATGTGCGTGCGTGTGTGTGTGTGTGTGTGTGTGTGTGTGTGTGTGTAGAATCACGGACAAATTCGCAAACCACCATGAACGCCTCCACTTACTCCGCCCCGGGATTCACAGGCTCCGCCCTACCAGGACCAGAAGCGCAGGTCGCCCCCGCTTCCGCCTGGCGTCTATACGTGGGATCTGGGATCGGAACTCAGGACCTTCCGCCTGCAAGGCGGAGGCTTAACCCCTGAGCCACCTCTCCAGCCCTAAAGTCTCTGTCTTGAAGCAGAAGGTCTTGAGTTCACATCCCAGATCCCACATAAAAAACAGAAACAAAAACAAAAAACGCCAAGTGGAAATGGCTGTGCCCCACACAACCGGCCCTGGTGGGCAGAGCTTGGGAAATCCCAGAGCGAAGCAAGAAGGAGGTAGAAGCAATCTAGGATGATTCCTGAAGTCACCGTTGGTCCTCCACAGGGACACACAATGTTCTCTAACACACACACACACACACACACACACACACACACACACACACACAATTTTATAAGAATTAATACTACCTGGGTGTGGTGGTTCACAGTTATAATCCCAGCACTCAGAAGGTAGAGAGGCAGGAGGATTGCTGCAAATCTGAGGTGAGGCCAATTTGGTTTACAAAGATTGTTCCAGATCATTTTGGCAAGAAACCCTCTCTCAAAAAAAAAAATAAAGGAATTAATATTATATGAGCTTATAAGTTGCTCAAACATAAGCAAAAATAATAGGGGACAGAAGTCAAATAGAAAAGAAGAAAAAGAAAAAAAGAGGCCGAGATGGAGCTCAGAACACAGTCATCACTGAGCATGGATGAGGCTCCGGGTTCAATCCCCACATCACAATATGTAAATTTTAAAAGTCATTTATTTGAGAGAGATTGAGAGAGCACCGTGGTGTGGGCGTGGAGGGCGGAGAACAACTTGGAAAAGTCGATTCTCCCCTCTCATCATGTGGGCTCTGGGGTTTGAACTCAGGTCACCAGGTTTGCTCGCAGGTGCCTTGACCCGAGCAGTCTTGCTGATCCACAATATATTTTTAAAAATAATATTTATTTATTTGTTTGTTTGTTTGTTTATTTATTTACTAGAGAGAGTATGTAAGAGAGAGGGAGAGAGTATATGTGTATGTGTGTATGAGAGAGAGAGAGACTGAGAGAGAGAACACGCGCATGCCAGGGTGCACGGGTGGGTGGAGGTCAGAGGACAACTTTCAGAAGTCAATTCTTTCCTTCCACCATGTGGACTGTCAGGATCGAACTCAGTTCACCAGGTTCGTGAGCAGCTGTCTTACTTACTGAGCTACCTCGCCAGCCCCATTTTTTAAAAAAAAGAAATATTAAAAAAAAAAAGCTTGAGAGTTGGTGAAATGTCTCTGTGTGTAACCGACACCCCAAGTCTGATGACCTGAGTTTGAACCCTGAGTCCCACATGGTGGAAGAAGAGGAACAATTCCCACAAGTTGTCCCCTGACCACTACATCCACATCATGGTGTACATGCCAAGGTGTGCACGAGTGCACACAACACGTGCACTCACACGCGTGCGCACACACATACACACACACACACACACACACACACACACACACCGTAAATAAGAAACTGAGAGACAGAGAAAAAGACAGAGAACCCTCAAAGTAGTGACAGACATCTGTAATCCTAAGTCCTCAGGAGACTGAGGCAGACAGGATCAAAAGTTTGAAGCTAGCCTGGGCAATTTAATAAAATCTTATCAAAATTAAGATAAAGGTGGTTGGAGGTGCAGCTCTGTGGTAGAATGCATGCTCAGCCTGCCCAAGCCCTGGGTTCCACCCCAAGCTTCAGGTGAGGGGACGCAGTGCTTATCTTTGGAAGACCCCTGCAGCTTGATCATGACCTGCCTCTGCAACGTGCTGTGGACATCGGCAGTGAGGATAACTGAGTGCAAGGGGCTTGCTTATGACTCCCTGGGGAGGCCCCAGGGTGACATCAGGAACCACCCTGGATGACTCTACCTCCTTGTTGCTTTGCTCTGGGGTTTCCCATACTCCATTTCCACCCAGCATTTTCATGTGGAATCTGGATGCGAACTCAGGTCCTTCTGCTTTCAAGACAGAACCTTTTAACCCCTGAACAATGCATCTCTCCAGCCCTAAGATTAATATACTTTTTGCATTCTACTACATTGGAGAAAAACATTTTATTTGTTTCTTATTGTGGTCTGGGTAAAGTCCAGAATCCTTATTATCACTTCTAAGTCTGAACTGTCTGCTTCCTGTGTATGGGTGTAACATTATCTCATGAGAACCAAGCTCCAGGCAGGTCGTTCCTCTGATCACAGGACCTTTGCACAAACCATTTCCTCTTGACTCAACTAACCCTTCATTATTCTCCAGGTTGCATGGTGAATTTCCTCCAGGAGGCATTTTTTGACCTTCAGGGCTAGATGAGGACCCTGATTATACAGAGCCTTTCTCTATTCGTGCTAACCTCACTGAAATTGTTATGCAAGCTTCAGGAGGACAGCAACCAAGTCTGCCTTGTTTGCTATTTTATCTTGACGTCACTGGTACATTGCAATTATTCATTTCGTATTATCCGGATGTGAATTTTGAAAGCGAGGCTCAGATTAATTCAACAAACTAGTAGGCCAAGTTCACAAATGTGAGCCAGTAGGCCGCCTCCCCACGGGCACATCCTGGTGATTCATCCTCCAAGGTACTGCCAGCCACACTGCCCCACTCTCTCCATCTCCCAGTTCCAGAGCTTCTGGCCAAGCTCTCTGCTTCTGACCCTTTATTCACCATCCACTGGATTCGAATGGAGTAGTGAGCTCTGGATAATTCCATAGCATGGTAAAATCAATGCATCTATTTAGACTCCTGCTGAATGAGAAAACATTAGACACTGGAACAAATATGAGCACATATAATGACTTTTTTTAAATTTCAGATTTATTTTCATTTGTGTGTGTGTGTGTGTGTGTGTGTGTGTGTGTGTGTGTGTGTGTGTGTGTGTGTATAGATGTGCATGTGCCACGGCACGTGTGTAGAGATAGGACAACTTTAGGAGTCAGCTCTTGGGCTGATCAGATGCTCAAGTCCTTCACTTGTGAAGCAGAAGGACTTGAGTTCAGATCCCAGGTTCCACATAAAAAATGCTGGGTGGAAATTGCGGTGGTCTACACTTCTGGCTCTAGAAGGCAGAGCCTGGGAAACCCCAGAGCAAAGCAATAAGGAGGCAGAACAATCAAATTGTTTCTGAAGTCACCCTTGGGCCTTCACACAAGAAAGCAGGCATCTTACCCCATGAGCTATCTCACCAGCCCAGACACCATGTCTTCAAACATTTATTTTTCTTCCTTCATTTTACAGAGCAGAATGGAGTGATGTTTTAAGAACTCAGAACACACTAGATCAATAATTAAAGACCGTGTCATCTGGGCACAGCACATCAAAGGAGCAAAAGGATTTATCTATGTGGAGCCACAGCCCCCATTACTCGCGGTGCAAAGGGAAGTCTGATCCAATTTTCCCTGACAACCTTAAATAACCCGTCCATTCGCTGGGCGAGGATGAGTCCCGGGGTGTGTGTTTGGCTGCCATAGCATCTTGACGAAGGCCAGCGACTGAGCTGCTAACACTGGACAACAGTGGCCTTTTATGGAAGGCACAGTTAGCTGGCTGAGGCGCTAGGATGCCTCCCTGCCACAGAGTAGGGGATAACTGGGTGATCCGCAGACACTTGCTGACGAAGGTGTGCTAGAGAAATTTTAAAGTTATATACAGGAGTTAGCCTGAGAACTGAAGGTTTAAGTTGTGAATATTAGTGGTTGAATTAATAATCCCTGAGCAGGCCTGCAGGAGATTGTCTAATGGATGGGGGAAGGTACAGTCCACTGGTGGGTATGACTTCTCCCCGGGCAGGTGTATAAGTTGGAGGAAGGTGGTTCAGGGAGTTGGCATTCCTCAGTATATTTGGCCAGCCAGACACGCTAGTCTGGCAAGTGAGGATTGTCTTTCTCAGCAGTGAACATGGTGCGGCCAGTTCCCTCAGCCCCTGGTGTTGGTATGAGCTCTCCTGCTGAACTGGATTAAGAGATGTGTCTCGACAATCATAAGCAAAAATAAAATCCCTGGTTGCCCCCCTTAAACACTTTTGTTTGTGAATTTATCGGCGGCATGCGGGCAAAGTGCCAGGGTGTTCTTTCAGACTTCTCTTCTGCCGCATAGTAGGATTTCGAGCTCACTGTCTTTCCCTTCTCAGCCTCGGAGAATGCTGTATCTGCTGTGCAGAGTGGGGAATGTTAGGGGTGTGAAGACTTGATGCCCGTGGAACAAGAGACAGGAAGGAGAAAGCCAGCCTGCTCTATCACTGAAGGAAGAAACTCTGGCAGGGCAAACTGGTGCAAAGCCTCGCTTGTCTGCAGCTGAATGGAGCTCCATCCCAAGGTGGAGCTGAGGTCGACAGGGCCCATGATTAAACTAACTAATACCCAGGTGTCCAGAATCCTTCCTAGTCAGTGCCGAGGTATCTGGTTAGTATTGTTATTATCTGAACCACTTATGGGGGTCTCTCCCAGAAGTACCTTTGTGGGATTAGATTTTTAGTATCTTTACCTTCGCTTCTAGTGTTTCTGTGTAAAACTCAAAGGAATATAGGGTCTCGATCTCCTCTTTATTTTCGTGTGGTTACAATTTATAAATACACTTCCCATCTTCCCCTCCCCCCACCATACCTGGAAACCCTGCTTTCTCCCTCCTCCTCCAGGAGCAAGGGAGGGATGGTCTTCCA
This sequence comes from Typhlomys cinereus, assembly GCA_023101885.1. Lineage (NCBI taxonomy): Eukaryota > Metazoa > Chordata > Mammalia > Rodentia > Platacanthomyidae > Typhlomys > Typhlomys cinereus. The sequence continues at coordinate 1,267,898 of JALPQD010000251.1, read as the reverse complement.
TGCAGTGGCACCTTCCCTCAGGGTTCACTTTGGTCCACATGGGTAGTATGGGCCCCCAAGGGCCCTGAGGTGGGAGAGAGGTCCCAGCACTGGCCTTGCAAGTGACCTTGTGACCAGCTCTCTCCTGTCCCACGCTTAGTGCCACGGTGGTCAGTTGTGCCGTGAGGCGGAGCGAGCGCAGCCCTGGGGTGGGTCTGCAATGAGGTCTCTCCGGCTTGTGTCCAGCCAGAGTCCAGTCCTGCCCTCAAAGAGGTGTCCGAGCCCAGTCCTTTAGGGCTCTGCCTCTCAGAGCCGAGCCAGGCCCGTGAGTCCTGGGCAGGAGGCGGTCAGCCCAGGGAGAAGGCGCTGAGTCTCTCTCCTCTTGCCTTCCCCGGCAGCAGGGGTGCAAATTGACTCCTCGGGCCTGTTAGAGGGCAGGGCACCCTAGTGTCTCTGTCTCGGCCAGATGCCAGGCTTTGCCATCCTCCTGGTGGGGCGTGGAGAGCTCGGAAGGGCCAGGGTCACCCTCTTCGGGAGTGGGGTATGGAGGCTCTGGAGGAGCTGGGGGGTCTCCAGGGCCCCGTGCTCCCCCCAGTACTGGCCCATTGTATATGTAGATGTTGCCAGTGACCGTTACAGAGCCTCCGGTGACATGGATGCCATTCGCACCTGTGGGAAGGGAAGGGAGGGTGAATGAGAGGGTGGCCACTTCCCACTCCTCCCTCCTTCCTTCCTTCCTTCTTTCCTTCCTTTCCTCCCTGCTTCCTTTTGTTCTTCCTTCCCTCTCACTCTCCTCTTCTTTTCTTCCTCCCTCCATCCCTCTTTCCTTATTTATTTTTGAGACAGGGTTTCATGTGGCCCAGGCTGGCCTGAAACCATCAAGTAGCTGAGGATGGCCTTGAACTCCTGATCCTCTGGCTTGTGTCCCCCAAGTGCTGGGATCGCAGGTGTGGTCTCCCCCTCCATTCCCCCACAGCCTGCTTTGCTACTGTTTTCTTCAGCTCTGTTTCTGAAGTTTTCAAGGTTTTTTTTTTTTTCTCTATCTTTCTGGTTGCGGTAGTAGCTGGTTGTCTGAGTCTCTCTCTCTCTCTCTCATTCTCTCTCATTCAAAAATGTCATCTGAATCATATTCTCCCTTTCAATCATCCCTCCCTTCCCTTTTGCTTTACCTTCTTCCCTCTCCTACCTCCAGCTCTCCTTTTCTCCCTGCAGCCCAACTCACCGTGGGCCACTTGGCCCTGCTCCCCGGGCTCAGCCTGCAACTCCTTGGCCTGGATCATGGGGCTCTGTTGTTGCAGCACCATATCCTCCAGAACTGGGGTCACTGGGGGTCCAGAAGGGGCTGGGGACACATCCCCAGAGACAGGTAGCAGTGGCTCTGCCAGCTCAGGGAAATGTGGGTTGGCTCTTGGAGGGGGACAGGAGGGGCATTCCTCTCCCTGTGGAAGACAGAGGATCATCCAATGACAAAGGACCAAGACCTTATCTCTTCTGAGCCCCAACACCCCACTGTCATTGTCCTCTGGAAACTCATTGTCCTCACTATGCCTCCTGCTTCAGGGCCTTGCACACAATCCTCTCAATTCCTGAGTATTTTCCCCATAACTTCCCTGGCAGCTCCCTTACTTCCTCAGCCCCCACTGTGTCCAAAGAACATACTCGGTCCTTTGCTGTCACTCACTGTTCCCTTTCCCTTCTTTATTGTGTTTGTTGTCTGATTCATATTTAACTTCATTTCTTTATTATTTCTTTGCATGCACATGTGTGTGTATTGCATGTGGGTGTGCATGTATGTGGGGGTGTGTGTATATACAAGAGTACAAGAGTACACTTGAGTGTGTGTGCCTGTGGAGGCCCAAGGATGACATCAGGAATCATTCTGAATTGCTCTACCTCCTTATTGCTTCATTGAGTTTTCCTAGGCTCTGCCTTCTAGGGCTGGTGTTTGACTGAGATTTTTTTTTTTAAACTTTTATCATTATTTATTCAATTGTGCAAGTGTGTGTGTGTGCATGTATGTGTGTGTGTGTAGAACCACGGGCGAATTCGGGAACCACCATGGACCGCCTCCACCCCCTCTTTGTTTACTCTGCCCCAGGATTCACAGGCTCCGCCCTACCAGGACCAGAAACGCAGACCACACCGGCTTCCTCCTGGGGTCTATACGTGGGGTCTAGGATCCGAACTCAGGACCTTCTGCCTGCAAGGCAGAGGCTTAACCCCTGAGCCACTTCTCCAGCCCCGATTTTTTGTTTTTTTAACATGGGATCTGGGGATCTGAATTAAGGTCCTTTTGCTTTGGAGACAAAGGTTTTGACTCCTAAGTCATCTCTCCAGCCTTATTATTTATTTTTGAGACAGGGTCTTCCTTAGTATTCTAAATCACCTGGAATTCACAATGTCCCAGACTGGCCTCTAACTAATAGCAATCCTCCTGTCTCAGCCTCCTGAGTTCTGGAACTGCAGATCTGAGCCACCACCTGGACTAAAGCCATTGGGTTGGTCCCTGCCTTGCAAAGTGCTGGTGATGGAACCCAGGGCTTGGCACGTGCCAGCTAAGTGCTCCACCACTGGGCTGCATCGACAGCCCCTAAGTCTAGGAGGAAAGGCTTAGGCTAGATACTTGATGCCTCAAACATTAGTTTAGGCTGAATTAAGATTGGATTTGGTCTGAGTGCCCGCCTGTATCCTCACCACTGTGTCTCCTTGCCATCTCTCAGCCTCTATTACCTCTGGATGCCTCTTGAGAAGAGTTCCTGAAACAGAAAATGAAATGGGATGAAGGTCTCTAATGTTTTTCAGCCCCCCACCCCCATGTGCTGCTGCCCACCCTGGGGTCTTCAGGACAAGATATGGTTGCCCTCATCTGCAGCCTCTGAATGGGTTGGGGACAGACCATGACTTCCATGTTGAGGGGACACTGAAGGTTTTGCAGGTGTGGAAGGGGCACTAGAGTTCGGCCTTAAATAGCCCTCCCTCTTACTGCCAACCCTCGCCGTGGGGATGGGCGGTGGGAGGGGCTCCGTCTCACCCAGCTTTCTGCAGAGAGAAGGGTGCCTCATCCAGGCGCAGGCGAGGACCGTGGTGAAGAGCAGAAAGAAGACCAGAGGCAGCAGGATAGCCAGCAGCAGCATGGTTCCTGCCGGGACAGCAGACAAGGTCGGGTGACCCGAGGATTGGGGGGGCGGGGGGGCTCGAGAGAGCTAAGCCTAGAGGAGGGGTTTGCTTCTCTGGGACCCACTGCAGAATTTCCTGGGGCTGTGGGTGAAGGATGGGAGGTTGGGCGGCTGGTTTTCAAGGGCTGGGAGCGGCGGAGGAGGTTGAGGTGGCGCTGGGATTGTTAAGTAGACCTGGGCACAGGGAACAGCTCTGTTTCTATGTGGCCAGCTGGAGAGAAGCTGGGACGTGCCTCTTGGTGCTTGTGGGAACTCCCCTCTGAGCTGGCTTGTGACCCCCCAGGAGAGTAGGGATTGTAAGCTGTCTAGCACCTTGTACACAGCGGGGCCCAGGAGGTGAAGAGGACAACAGACTGGCATTTGGCTTCCCAGGCCCTGGGATGTCTGTTTTTCTGAGGGTTGCAGCATGCTGCTGTGGGCAGTCTAGGTTCCAGGTGCCCATCAGTGACGTTAGCATGGAGAGAGTCACAAGGACTTGGCCCTCTCTGATCTACCTTAGTCTGTGACCTAAGGGGGAATAGAGGGGCTGGAGAGGTGGCTCAGGGGTTAAGCCTCTGCCTTGCAGGCGGATAGAGTACAAGGTGCAGAGGGAGACTCGACCAGGAGTCCAGCCTCCTGGGGTCTCCGTCTTCAAGCAATTCACCTGCTTGACATCAGCTCATCACATATGAAACAAGCAAGTCAGTTGATCTCCTTTCTAAAATTCTAGCTGAAATGCAAGGGCATTTGACACATACTGGAAAAATAATAAGAGGGGCTGCAAAGATGGCTTAGGAGTTAAGACTCTGTCTCACAAACAGAAGATCCTGAGTTCAGATCCCAGGTCCTAGGTAAAAACACCAGATGGAAATGGCAGCGGCCATCACTTCAGATCCTGGTTGGTACAGCCTGGGAAATCCCAGAGTGAAGCAAGGAGGAGGCAGAAGCAATCCAGAATGATTCCCAAAGTCACCCTTGATCCTTTACAGGGACACATAGTACCTTTTGGTACACACACACAAACACACATACACACACACATACTAAATAAATAATTTAAAAAATGCTAAGAGCAGGTGGTAAAGTCTTTATGATACTGTTAATGAAAAGTAAGAATATAGGGTCTGATGTTAGCATGTGCCAACGCCCTCCCCCCAAAAGAAAAGGTACATTATAAAGCATTTTAATTAGTCCACTGTTGGTTTAAAAAACATTTACATGTAAAGACATGACGAGGAAACATCTGGGAGGACACGAATCACAACAGTAAAAGTGGATGGGCTGAGCCATGGTTTTTGTGGGTGCGTTTTGCTTATGAGAATTTCCTTTCTCTCCCTCTTTTCTTTTCTTTCTTTCTTTCATCTTATGTAGTCCAGGCTGTCCCTGAACTCACTATGTGGCCAAGGATGACCCTGAGCTCCTGATCTTCCTGCCTTTACTTCCCTAGGATCGCAGGCCTCCTCACTAAATTCCCTAAAATTCTTTCTTTTTTTATGTGTAGGTGTGCGTGTGTGTGGTCACTGTGTGTCCCTGTGGAAGCCCAAGGATGACTTCAAGAGTCATCCTAGATTGCTTCTACCTCCTTATTGCTTTGCTCTGAGGTATCCCAGGATCTGCCCCGCATGGCTGGAAGTGCAGGCCACAGCCATTTCCATGTTGCATTTTTATGTGGGATCTGGGATTTGAACTCAGGTCTTTTTGCTTTCGAAGTACAGGCAATCTCTGTAGCCCCAATTTCCTAACATTCTACAGTGTGTGTACACCACGGATGGCTTTTGAATAAGACCTAGTTGCAGGTGTTAATAATACTGCTCACCACCAGGGTGACAGATCTCAGACAAGTCATCTGAACCTCTCTGCGCTCCATCACAGAGAATAATCTATTCCATAGGAATAGTATGAGAATCAAATGATATATTGAAGGCGGAGTGTTTGGAGTGGCTGCATATTAACTTTTAATATTTGAAAGCCATGATTATAAATACTTGGCTGCTTGAAAAGTTGATACTCTGCCAATTAGAAGTGACTACAGTCATGAGCAAGTATCTAAAGCCGCTCACTAAGCTGAGAGTCAAATGGGGATCATGTCTTCAACAGGAAGCATGTGTAATCTATTAAGGAGATATTCAATCTAGGAGAGGACTTATATGATGGAAGTGTATCCAAAACAGCATCAATGTCAGAATTTCATCTCCATGTAGACAAGTTCCCTGGCCTAATATTATATATGACTTAAAGTGTGTAAGTTTCTTTCTATGTGTTAGTAAACTGGTTCCAATTCTTTTTTTTTTAAAACTAGGGTCTTACTCTGCAGCCCAGATTGGTCTCACACCCTTAATCCTTCTGCCTCAGCCTCCCGAGTGCTGGGATTACACCCAACATTCCACATTCCAAGTTTTTTTCCTTTTCTCTTTTTGGTGATGCTGGAGAGCAAACCCAGGGCTTTGGGCACGCCAGACAAGCACTTTCCATCTTTCCCCAATCCCGGCTGGGGGCATCATCATTTCCCACTTTCTGAATGACAAAGATTAAAACATTTCCCCCAGATCTTGCTTTGTGTCCCTCAGCCCCAGTCTCTCACCTGGCATTTCCGGGGGCACTGGCTTGGGTGGATTTCTACATCGTGTGTCAGACTGGGCGGTACCTGCAGCTGCCTCCACCAGGCCGTGAGTCTCACACCTGTGCAGGAAAGGGGACCGTAAGCCCTCCCCGTTCCCACCCACCAGCATCCAATGCAAGAGAGCTCATGGTGGTGGTGGGGGGAGGAGTCAAGGGGCGAGTGGGTAATGCACAGTCAGACTTCTTGGAGGGAGGCAGTACGGACAGGGCCCTGTCACCTGGTATGGGGCTGGCAGCGGGCTTTTGGGGAGGAGGTATTCTGGAAGTGCCCTGCCCTGCAGGGGATGCAGTTCATATCAGTCTCTCCAACATCATCTGGGGAAAGAAAGGCGAGCCAGCTAGGGTGAGTGGACAAGCAAGGCCCACCTGCTTGCCGACCACCCCGTTCTATAGCTGTCTTGACTTTGCTGTCTGACATTGTGCCCAAGGCTCCCCAGTGCTGACAACAGCCACCCCCTTCCATGCCTTGGCAGAACCCCCAGTCTGTGAGCCTTTTGCAAGGAATGAGAGGAGTTATGCCAAAAAAGTTCTCCAGTGGGAACCAGTCACTACGGACAAGGTACCATGGTCCTCTCCCTTAACACCCCGCCTCCTCGCACTGGCTGCCTGAGCCAGTGACCTCTGACCTTTAATCTCGGCCTCCGTGCCAGGTGGGCAGGTTGAAAGTCTCTCGCAGTGCACACATTCATTTCCCAAGTAGACGCAGAACATCCCGGGCTTGCAGCGGCACTCCGATCTGTGATCACTGGTGCAAGGGGCAACCTCCTCGAAGCCCAGCACTGGGACAGTCAGAGAGGGGACACTGAGACCCCTATGCTCTCAGAGGTCCCCTCCACCCCAAAACCCATCTCTGCTCACCAGAGTCACAGGGCCGGCACAGCTGGCAGTAAGTGAGATGGTTCCAGTGTTCGTTGTAGGAATTTTTGGTGCATGTGGTGCAAACTGTGTCGTGTTCAGGGCTGCATTTGGCGGTGACATACTTGCCTGCCAGGGTAGTGGGGTAGTAGTTAGGAATCAGGAGACCCGGCTGGGGTCACCCTTACTCTCTGTCCCCTCCCGTCCTCATGGCTGCCCAGCTACCACTTCATGCCAAATCTCAGTGGCTGCGTGACAATGACCGACGTCTCTCAAGCAATCGCTTTTGCGGGGAGACCCGGTTCTCTCTCCCATCTCCTCATCCCGGGAAGCCATTGCATCTCACCTGGAGGGCAGCGGGAGCAGCAGACTTGATACTTGGGCTCGTAGAATTCTTTTTCCTGGTCTCGGCAGGTTTGGTTTTCCGAGCGGTATGGGGGTACCTTCCAGGAGACATGGAGGAGGGGGTGTCAGCTTGGGAGGGCAGAGGGGGGTTAGAGAGAAGCCTGTTCTGACTCTCTCCCTCACCTGGCCCGCCCCACCGGGCCCCTCCCTTACCAGCAGGGGCGGAACCGCCACCCCGAGGCCACAGAGGCCCAGCAGGAGTGTCCCCCAGGCCAGGCCGCGGGGAGAGGCAGCCCCAGGCAGGCGCATGGCAGGCAGCGCCCGGGGCCAGTTGATCAGACCCGGTAAAGGCCCTGGGAGGAAGGTGGACAAGCCCGGACGTCCAGATCAGCGACGGCGACTGTTTCCCAAGCCCAGCGGCTGGGCCGACGTGCCCCCCGGGGGCCGGGAGCGGCCGGGCCTGGCCTCCAGGGCTCCAGCGGCCGTGCTCAGGAAGTGGGAGTGGAGAGAGCCGGCCGCGGGGCGGGGACAGGGAGCGCTGGGAGCAGGGGCTGGCCTGTCGCAATGGGGGAAGAGGAACAGGCTTGGCCGCCTCGATGCAGGGCGGGAGGGGGCGGCCGGGAAAGCACGTGAGCGCTGCAGGCCCGGAACCCGACCTCCTCCCTTCTTCGGAAGCTTGACCCTGGGGAGCAGGACTGCGGGTCAGGATGCCCCCCCCTAGCCTGGCGGGAAAGGGACGGCAGAGCCCGGGGGTCCTCAGGCAGGCAGGCCTCCAAGACCCTGTGTGAGGCAGGGTTTCAGGGAGCACATGAATTTTGAGGCACAGCAGTGCTGGGCCCTGCACCTGCAAAAAAACCAAATAAGCAGAGTGTCCAGGGACGGGAGGTGCACTGAGCACCTGACGTCTGACTGGGCCAGAAGATCAGCCAGACAGTCCTCTGGGCAGCCGCCTGGAGGCCTGCCCCTCTCTGACTTCTCAAGACAAGCTGTCCTATCAAGCCACCAGCCCTCCACGCTGCTGGTCCACCTAGTGCACATGCGGGTGGGTGCACCTCAAGACACTGGAGAATGCAGCTGGCCCCGGGGGCAGTGCAGTTCCAGTTTGCCAATCCATAAGCCCATGAATCCCTTTGAATGGACGGAGCCCATCGTTCACCCAGTGAGACCTCCCGGAGAAGATTGGGACTCAGAGTACCAGGCAGAGGAAAAGCGTTTCAAGGCTGCTTAGTCATATGCCCCCTTTCTTTCTTTCCACCACCACCCCTCAACCCATTAACAGATCCACAGAACCACTTAGAGTAGTGCCTGCCTGACTCTCCACCCGGCTGCCTGATGTCAGGGTTTCCTTCCCTGCTCACTCCCTCCTGTCCATGAAGATCCACCATGCTTCTAGAAGTGTCCTAGGCTAGGCTGCAAGGCCCCAAGGAAGATTGCTGTCTATCACCTGCTACGAGTACACTCCCCACCAGGCTGGGGCTGGCTAATGGCTTGCACAGGTTCTCCAAGTCCAAGTGCTCATAGCTTACTTAGCTCATGCTACATGCCTGGTACATACTCTGGAATGTGTGACATGTTCACGTGGTTTAACCAGCCAAGTCCAGGTCCCAGCTCATCCACGCTGTCTGCAGGAGTCTCCTTTGGGACCAAGGGACTTCTCCTGAGATGTGTCTCCTGGGTGCTGTCCCTGTCCCTGGAGAGTCTGATAACCAGATAAGCTCTTGGTAGAGGTGTGAAATGCTGATGCAGAAGCCAGCTGAAGACCAGGTGATAAAAGGCTGAAGGGACTTGCTTAGGCTCTAGTCATTGTTTGGTGAGGCACTTTCTCCTCACCTGGACCAGCGGCAGCAGCTGCCCTCTGCCGACAACAGTCTATGCAGATAGCCCAAGTCTGCCTGCAGAGGAAAGATACACCTGGAGTCAACGCACTACTGTTGTACTGTTGGGGCTGAAACTGGACTCACATGCTCTTAGGAGCATAATGGAATGTGTGTGCAGTATCCTTAAATTACCTTTAAAATTTTTATTTTATGTTTTGTATGTGTGTGTGTGTCTGTATGATGCATGTTTGAGCCTGAGCACATGCATGTCACAATACTCATGTGGAGGTCAGAGGACAAGTTGGTTCTCTCCATTTCATGTGGGTTCCAGGGATCGAATTCACGTTATCAGGCTTGCATCGCAAGTGCCTTTACCTGCTGAGTCATCACGCCTGCCCTCTATTTCTTTTTCCTTGTCTATTTTATTAGGGGAATTTCACATATAATATGCAAAAGGACAGAAAGTAGTATTGGTGCCCATCTGAATGTCTTTATTATC
>JALPQD010000251.1:996129-1253629 GCA_023101885.1 Typhlomys cinereus | reverse complement strand
CTCAGTTTTGTAGGTATCCTTTTGCCAGGACTCTAGGGTGAGGCTAACCTGGGGTGTCCCTGGAGAAACTCCCACCCAGTAAGGATCCTAGCTCCTGGAAGCCCACCCCTGGCTCTCCTGCCTGACAGGAGAGTGCCTTTGAGGCTGGCTCTCTCCGGGTCACCCCCCCCATCTCTCCCCCAGGTCTCCCGTTTTTCTGCCTTCCTCGGTGGCTGGCTTCCCCACCTGGTCTCACTCATCTTCCTTCCAACTTTGCTTTCCTGGCCCTGGGAAGGATTCTTCTGGCTGCTCTAGTTCTCTAAGTCTCACTTGTCCTCCGACTAGGTCTCTCCGCCAGTCAGTTCTGCTGGCCCAGACTCTTCTTCGGTTGCCACAGTTCACCTGTCCCTGGGAAAGCTCTGGGGCCGGGGCTCCTCCTCTGCCCCTCCCCGCTGGCCTGCTCACCTTTAATTGAGATGCTAATGAGGCTTCCGTGGCTTCCATCCCTGGCTGTCAGGCGGGCTCCCTGGCCCGCGCTGCACCTGTCAGGTGAGAGGGTGGAGAGGCTGGGCTTCCAGATTCAACTGGAAAGGAACCAGTCCCAGCCCAGCCACACCTGGGAGCCAGAAGAAGGAGGCAGCGCAGACCTCCTGCAACCCTGCGGGTCCCTGAGGCCGAGAGGGAGGTAGCCCTGAGCCAGAGCCGGGATCCCGGAGAGCAGAGATCCCGGAGAGCAGAGAGGGCGAGGCAGGGGAGGAAGAGGAAGAAAGGCAGGATCAGAGACCTGGCACCAGGAGAGGAGACAGGCTGAGAGAGACCCGAAGGGAAGCGGGCGGGCCAAGAGGGCGTGAGGGCAGGAGCCAGCCACCCAGTCGTGGAGGAAGAGGGCAAGAGGGAGAGGCAGCCAAGCCGGGCAGAGAGCCTGCCGCGGAGTCCGAGAGGGAGGCGCTAGCTGGCACGGCGGCCAAGGTGGCCTTATCTGAGGAGGGAAGCCCATAGCTGGCTGTTTGGCCAGGACTGCAGCAGGTCAGCTGGCTCCTGGGAAAGTGGAGGAAGGCGGGGGACCTGGGGGTGAGTGGACAGTAAGTGGGATGCGGTCGCAGCCCGGGGCAGCCCCGCTCTGCCATCACGCTGGTGATGAGGGAGGGCGCCAGAGCCCTGAGCTCAATCTTGATCCAGACCCTGACTTCCTCGACTCACCTAAGGGCTCCATGAAGGGGCACGAAGTCAAGGAGCAAGACCCTGGTCTTCCCGAGTCCATCCAAGGACTCATGAAGGGGGACAAACGTGAGGGGCAAGGGCTGGGCCCGGAGTCCTCGGCCCCCCAGCAGCCCACGGAGGAGGAGGAGGCCCTGATCGAGTTCCACCGCTCCTACCGAGACCTCTTCCAGTTCTTCTGCAACAACACCACGATCCACGGCGCCATCCGCCTGGTGTGCTCCAAGCACAACCGCATGAAGACGGCCTTCTGGGCCGTGTTGTGGCTCTGCACCTTCGGCATGATGTACTGGCAGTTCGCCCTGCTCTTCGCTGAGTACTTCAGCTACCCTGTCAGCCTCAACATCAACCTGAACTCCGACAAGCTTGTCTTCCCAGCCGTCACCGTCTGTACCCTCAACCCATACAGGTCAGTCTGTCCTGCATCACTTGCCCAAGCCACAGGGCACCGGGGGACAGGGAGGGAGCACTGAGGGACTCACACAGTCTTGCACCCCTGGGAAGGGTCTCATGTTCCTGTTCCCAGGTAAACGTGTCTCTGAGCAAAATAGGGAGCTCCGGGCTCTGTGAGCTGTATCTGCGAGTAGGGGAAGCCAGGCTGACCCTAAGAAGAGGCACTGGGCAGCTGTGCCCTACCTTCCCTTCCAACCCTCCAGCAAGCCCACGACTTCCAAAGAACAGGGGTGAGCTGAACCCCATCTTTCATGAAGCAGGATGACTTCAGAGAACAAGGTCTCCTTACAGCTCCACAGAAGGGTGTCAGCGTGGGCTGGGGTATGGCCCAGTAAGTCTGTGCTTAGCAAGCACAAGACCCAGGGTTCCTTCCTTGGCACCTAGGCCAGCAAACGAAAGATCAGAAGGACGATGACATCGGTGAGGCCAGGTGAGCTGAGGTCAGGGCCCTGCAGAGGCCGTGGAGGCCAGTGAGGTGGGTCTTCATGTAGAAGGAGAGTTTCCAGTGGAGAAGGCATTAGGGGGCGGGGCAGCTGCTTAGAGCTGTGAAATAAGACACAAGGAGAGAGGGGTGGGAAGGAGGCAGACGCAGACTGACACGTGCATGAGCTGCCCTGTTCACCTGCCCGGTGCCCGGGCTTTAAGAGCTTGGGGTGTGTCCTAAAGGTTTGGGTTTCATTGCTGATCTTTGCCAGTTTGGTCCTGGAATCCAGACTGTTACCATGGAAAAGAAGAGGCGGGCAGGACTGGGTGCTCGTATATACTTTTATTTGTGTTCACTCAATCACGCCACACACTGGGCAAACCTTAGTCAAGTCAGACACAGTGCTAGGCACCAGGCGGAAGAGCCAGGTTAAAAACTGAACCCCTATTAGTGGAGGACAAGCGCTTTGCCAGGTATTGGAGATAGAAAGCTAAACGTAAGGCGAGAGACGTGGGCATATAAACAATACTGCAGCCCACTGTGATTGGTGTAATAAAAACTGTGTGAGTTGGCCTGCCTTCAAGGAGTGTGAGTTCTGTTAACGAGTATTGAACACACATATCAGGAATGCAGGCCATTATGGGTGACTGGGATTGGTCACATACTGAGGGCGGAGGCCCCCTGGGATAGTTTGTCCAAAGGCGTGTGATGGATTAAGAAGGGTTGGGAAGGCCTATCCTGAAGAGGAAAAACTGCCTCCATATCATGTCCAGGGTTGGGGCCACTGACTGAGGTAGCTGCTAGACACATGGGACACTACCAAGCCCACCGCAGCCTTCTCATCCCCATTTTACACACAGGAGCTGAGGCCAAGGGAGACAAGAAACGAGGTCACAGAGAACCCCTTAACAGTGTCTCATCCGGGTTGCCAGGGATCCCCAAACTCTGCCTCTTCTTGACAGGCAGAAGGCGGGAACTGGGATCACTGGCATTTCCAATCAGTGGTTGTTTACTTTCCTTTTTACTGTCCCAGGTGGTCCCTTCCTGTATCCTCATTTTTTTTCCTTAGCCCTCACCCTCTTAAGGCCAGGAGGAAGGTGAGGGACAAAACAGCAAGAGGGGGAGGGTAGAGGGAGTGGCCAGGGCAGGGAAGTAGGCAGTAGGCACTCAATAAATATTTGTGGTCACAAAGATGTGAAGGAGATATGGAGAGGACAGGGTGAGTCTGTGGAGGCTTGCATATTTTCTTAAGTTCTGCTGGATGCAAGGCCCTGGCCAGACTGGGATAAAACTCCAAGGAATGGATGGAAATCACAGTGCTAGGGAATGGCAGTTTGGGAAGCAGGCGTCCACGTGAAAAGTAGTCCTCCTGCCGGAAGGGCACCTACTCTACGGAGTGAGGAGGGAGAGAATGCCCAGGAAGGGAGGGGTTCAGGGAGGGATCCCAAACACTGCAGAAGGAGACTGAATTCCTACTATGTGCTCAACCCCACCCCACAGGGGTGATTCACAAACACTATGTCATTCATCTGAACATGTCTAGGGAGAGGGGCATTTTTATACATTTTCTTTTATTTGTGTGTGTGTGTGTGTGTGTGTGTGAGAGGCACTGTGTGTCCCTGTGGAGGACCAAGGGTGACTTCGGGGAATCACCCTGGATTGTGCTACCTCTTCATTGCTTTGCTCTGTAGTATCTCAGGCTCTGCCTTCCAGGGCCAGAAGTACAGGTCGTTGCCATTTCCGCCTGGTGTTTTCACGTGGGATCTGGGATCCAAACTCAGGACCATCTACTTATGAAGCAGAGGCTTAACCTCTGAGCTATAGCTCTCCAGCGCCCCTCCTTTTTGTTTGAGGCAGGATTTCAACATAGCCCAGGCTAGTCTTGAACTCCTGGAATTGTAGGACACTCACTACCACATCCACTTGTTTCCACTTTTTAGATGAAGATATTTGATAATCATTAAAGTGAAATAATTTGAACAATAATGGAAAAAAAATAACAGCAGCAATAGTTGACGCTCAAATGTTTCTCTGCCAGATATTTCTGCAAGTTAATGTAAATCTAAATTAAATATAATGAAATTATTTAATAATGTTATTGTTGCTAGCAATATTTATTATAATATCATTATCCTATTTCATGGACAAGGAAATTGAGACCCAGATAGTTAAGCTCAGACACGGAACAAGTGCTGAGACTGGGACTGGGATTCAAAATTACCTGCCTCCCATAGCTAGGAGCCAGCGCCTCTCAGCCTGACAGGTTGCCAACCAACTTGTGACTTCGCATCTTCTCCCGTGACATCTGAGGTAAGGAGCAGCAAGCTTCTCGGAATTCAGGAACTCAGTGGGAGGGATGATCAGCAGAAGTTCAGGGGCGCAGGACCCGTGAGAGAGGCAGAAGCGGTAGACAGGCTGAAACAGCCTGGTGGCTGTCGAATCATGGACTCCAGCAGAGGGAAGGATGAGCGTGACTGTGCTTTTGGGGTGGGGGAGGGCAGAAGGCAGTTGCTAAAGAGGACTTCCAGCTGGGCAGAGTCACACCATGGTGTCCACCTGCTGAGGGACACAGCAGCAGGTGGTCCCTGGGGCCACTTCTACTTACCCAAAGGACAGCCTACACCCTTGGAAAACAGACAGGATTCAGAGCTGGACTTGCAATAGAACTTCAGCCAGGCCCAGTGGCACATGCCTTCTTGGGGATAGAGGCAGGAGGACCAGGAGTTCAAGACTATCTTAGGCTACATGAATCCAACCCAGAGCAGCAAGAACTTGAAGTTCTTGAACAAGGAGGATCATAGACCCTTCTTTGCCGGACATGGTGACCTGGCAGCAAGCTGGGGAAGGAGGCGGGCAGTTCCCCTGAGAGCCACTGGGGGGAGGTGGGGCTCTTATCTGGGGAGTCATCCTTCATCAAGGGGAGCTCTGCACTTCCCTGGCACAGTCTAGAGGCCAGTCTCTGCTAGCGTAGTGGGAGCAGGAAAAGCCCAGAGTGAGGTGTGGACTTGCTAGGTGGGCCAGTTCTTCTCTGCAGGAACGTCCCTACTTCTGTGGTGGGCTTCCATCCTCAGCAACGGGAGTGGGAGGTTAGGGGGAGTTCTTGTTTAGGCAGAGCTGTGGTTTGCCTCCTGGTAATTTCTACCTCTGGGTAAGGATGCGGAGAGTAGTTGTGGGAAAGGCAGGGGGAAATAGAGCCTAACAGCCCGTGGTTCAAGTCTTGGCTTCTGTGCTTCCCAGATGAGCAGCCCTGGAGAAGTGGGCTAGTGGATGCGACTCAGCTTCCTGAGCTGAGGCATGAAGATGAAAGGCCTGCCTGATGGAATCGTTCAGGGGGTTTGCCCGCCCACCCCTCGTGGGTGGACTGTCCAGAGCAAGGGCAGGGAGCTGATGGACTTACAGGTGGCTGCCACCCTCATCCAGTATTTTATGTGTGATCTGGGGATCTAAGTTCAGTGCTCTTGCTTATGTGGTGAGCTTTTTAGCCCCCGAGCCCTTTCCTCACCTCTCTAATGCACACTCTAACCCCACAATGCCTAGCTCCTAGGAGGTACTCAATCAATCTTACAGGACTCGGCCATTCTTGTAGTCATGAGTGTCAAACGAGTCTCTCAGAAGCAAGACATACACCTTGGACCTGAGTTCTGTTTGCTCCTTGAGGAGGTAAGGGACAGCATAGGGAATGCCTAGGGCCTGGGCAGCTGGACTTTCAGGGTGGACATGGAGAAAGAACTGAAAGGAGAAGGTGGTAAGGTCTGGACTGGACAGTGGTGGTAGCAACTGTCCATTAGGATTGTGGGGAGACTTCTTTAAACAACCTCAGGCTGTGGATATGGCTTGGTGGTAGAGCCCTTGCCTAGCATTTGTAAGGCTCTAGGTTTCATCTCTAGCACCATAACACACACACACACACACACACACACACACACACACACACACATATTTGGGTCTTACCCCCAAGCATTACTCTGGATCTTGATCTTGTAATAACACACTGCCCTGGGACTTAACTTTTTCTTTAAGGCGGCGGGTTTGTCAGTCAAGAAAGTAAACATTCTAGTCACTTCCTCTTCCACCTCATTTTCTGAATTTCATCACTGCCAATTAGTTTGATCTGTTTTCACACTTCTTGTAAATAAAATCATGTGATTTTTTTCGTGTTTTGGTTTTGCTTTTGAGATAGGATAGTCTGGCTTCAAACTCATATGGAACCAAGGATGGAATTGAACTCCTGATCCTCTTGCTGTACCATCTGAATCTCACCATGTCCAGCCTATAATATGCATTTTCTTATTATGTGCATCTGGCTTATTTTGCTTAACTTCTTGTCTCGGTTCCTTTTGATTGATGAGTGGCTTTGATAAACACTTAGGCTGTTTCCAGTATTTGGGCCATTACAAGCAAAACTGATATGAACATCATGTACAAGTCTTCATTTTGTCCTTACTCTTGGATAGTAACTGGGAACAGAACTTGTAAAATATCCAGCATTGACTGTACCAAGTTATAAGATAAGATGTGGGTTTAACTTTAGAAAAAACTAGTGGTCTTTTGAAGAGCTTGTACCATTTTATGCTTCTGTTTGCAGCTTAAGAGAAATTCAGTTGCTCTGTATTCTCATTAATGTTTACTGTCAATATTATCTTTTAACCCTTATAATGAGCTTTACAGGGTACTAATAATGATGATGATGATGGTAATGGCAGAAGTAGTGATTTGCAGAGCTGGGGATCAAACTCAGAGCCTTGAGGGCATGCTAGGGAAGTGCTCTACCTTTGTATAATACTTCCTTCTCTCATTGTAGCTTTAATTGGTATTTCCTTGAGGACTCAATTGTATTGAGTAACTTTTGGGTATTTAATGGCTATATGTCCCTTTTACGCATTTTTAAAAAATTTAAACATTTATTTATTTATTTAATGATTTTATTTATTTATTTTATTTGTGTGTGTGTGTGTGTGTGTGTGTGTGTGTGTGTGTGCACGCACGTGCATGCAGGTTACTGAATGGATGCAAAAATGTTAGGGGGTCACAGAGTTCAAAAAGACCTTACTGGAGCAGAGGTAGAGAGCTGATACAGAGACAGACAGTCATTGCAGGTGGTTAGGGAAGATTAACAACAACAACAAAAAAACAGTAGTAGAGCTGTTGGGATTCATCAGAAGCTGTAGAACTGAGTCTGGGTTGCAGACAGAAAGACAGATAAATGGATGGATGGATGGATGGATGGATGGATGGATGGATGGATGGACAGATGGACTGCATTGGACAATGGGGACTTTGCTGAGATGAAAGCCCAAAGGGCAATCAGGAGCTCTCTGCCTATTGACACCTTGACTTACACACTGGGTAGTCAGATGAGGTCTTTGCTGACATTGTGGTGTTAGCTGTCTTTTTTTTTTTTATAGCTGGGCAAGAGTGTTGCACCCTTTGCAGTCTTCTGTTGTGTTCTCAGGCCTGGTTTTGCTGCTATGGTCTTAATATGAGCTTCCACATTCGACAAATTTGGCAAGGTGGTACCTTTTTATTTGTAGGCATGGCATAGATTCTTTGTCAACCTGTCTCATGATTGGTGGTGGGCGGGTGGTCGTGTCTATGAGCACAAGAGTCATCCTGCCTCTGCATTTACACTTAAAATGAAGCCAAATGTGCCTGTAAAATGGAGTCGCCGGGCACAAGGTGCAGTGTGACGGCTATTGTTTTGCACAATGTGGAATAATAGTGCAGGGCACAGCTTGAGCTTCACAGCTGGTTAAAATTTTCAGTTTTCCCCTACTGAAAAGTAACAGCTTTTGGTTTTAAAAAAATCAACTGACCATGTTAATTGTGAGTTTATGCTTGGGCTTCCATTCTGAACCACTGATTGATGTATTTTGTATTTCTTACGTGCTGTTTTGATGACTGTGTCTTGACAGTAAATACTTGAGTCACGTAGTAAAAGTCACCCAGCTTCGTCCTTTTCCAGTATTGTTTTGACCATCACAGGCTCTTTGTGAGCTGAGTGAATACCTGTAACCCAACTCCTCAGAAGTCTGAGGCAGGAGGATTCCAAGTTTGAGATCAGCCTGTACTTTGTAGACTTTTTTTTTTTTTAATATTTATATAAACCTTAGAACCACCTGTCACCTTCCTTAAAATGCCTGCTGAAATTCTGGTCTGGATTGTCCTGAATCTAAAAATCAACTGGGGGCTCTTTTGGATCCATGATTAGCAAATCAGTCTTTGAATCTTAGTGGGGATTTCATTGTATTCAAGAGGTCGTGTACGTCTTTGATCAGGGATTGTCCTACGTTGTTTAAAAACGGTGCTTTATGATTTTGTGATTTTCCATTTTATGTCACTAGTAAGTAGAAATACAGTTAATTGTTGTGTATCGGTTTTGTGTCTTGCAGCCTAGTTGTTTATTAGCTCTGGCTGGTTTTCTTCGATTGCAATCCTAAAGCCAGCTAGGAGGAGTTCCATCACACAGAGGGGAACAGAACCCATACTTCCAGGAAGGCATTCCAGTGTTTATGCTGAGCAATGTTTTGTGTGTAGTGTTTGGACCTCCCCCAACTCATTACAGCTGGAGTTTTGGGAAAGGGGGGGCTACATCCGATAATGTTTCCAGATTAGATTCTATTTAAAAGTGCGCATGAGAAGCCTCAATTTGAAGGTGCAACTGATGGGCAGTGGGCCAAAGCGCACTGTCCTGGGACAGGTTGACCTGTCATTTTGGACAGGTTGACCGCAGCACCAGGTCACAGGAGAGACTTGGCCTTGGGGAAGGGCAGACAGGTTCTGGGTGGAGAAGAATACACCACAAACAGGCAGTGATAAATGAAGTCCTGTTTACACCCCAATCCAGATACAGTTCTGGGAACATCGCAGCCATCTTCCATCCCCTTCCTTGCTTACAGATGAGGAGACAGAGGCCCAAAGAGGCCACTCCCTTCCCCTCCCGTTGCCCTTTTCAGATACACTGAAATCAAAGAGGAGCTGGAAGAGCTGGACCGCATCACGGAGCAGACGCTCTTTGACCTGTACAAATACAACTCCACCAACATCCTGGTGGCCGGAGCCCGCAGCCGTCGGGGCCGTCGGGGCCCTCGCGGCCTCCAGAGTTCTCTGCCGCACCCGCTGCAGCGCCTGCCAGTGACCTCATCTGCAGACAAGGCCCGCGCCCAGCGCAGCGCCGCCTCCAGCATGCGGGACAACAACCCCCAAGTGGATTGGCAGGACTCCAAGATCGGTTTCCAGCTGGTAAGACCTGGCCAGGGCCCGGCCCACCCCTTAGGGTCGGGCCAATAACTAGCCAAGCCCCGAGGCACCACCACTCCCTGAATCCCACCCTTTCCAGGCCCTCCTCTCCATTTATAGACAGGAGTCAGAATCATAGGATTTCAGGCAAATAATGAGAATAAGTAAAATGTAAATAAATAAAAGAGGGAACATTCTTTCTCCTACAGCAAGGGCAACTGCTTGTCGCTGCCGCAATCCCACATTCTCCAGGGGGACTTTTGTGCCTCTCCCTTTCCGTTGTACACAATCCCTGCTCCCTACTCCTGTCCTTCATCCCCCAGAACTCCACGCATGCCCCTCATTGGATCTTGCTGCTTCCTGTGCCCGCTGACATTCTGGTCTCTGTGTACAGTGCAACCAGAACAAATCAGACTGCTTCTACCAGACATACTCATCAGGGGTAGACGCGGTGCGGGAGTGGTACCGTTTCCATTACATCAACATTCTGTCCAGGCTGCCCGACACCTCGCCATCGCTGGAGGAGGAGGCACTGGGCAACTTCATCTTCACCTGCCGCTTCAACCAGGCCCCCTGCAACCAGGCGTGAGTAGGTCCTGACGGTTGGGTTCTTCCTCAGGGTCTCCTTCCCCAGGGGCTGGTTAGATATTCAAATGTCGTCTGCAAAGCACTAGCCTTAGGTCCAGACCTGTCCCCCACGGGTCCCTCTCAGACTACTGCTTCCTCTACTGCTGGATCAGAATACCTGGCCTCATTGGCATGCCCTGGGAAAATTAGACCTTGGGGTCTGGCTTTCAGAAATCAAGAGTCAGAAGCCTCATGCCCTCCCTTCCTCCCTCCCTTTCTCACATGCATGTGCATATATGTGTGTCTGGCAGAAGGCAAGGATGACTTTAGGAATCATCTTGGATTGCTCTATCTCCTTGTTGCTTTGCTCTAGGATTTCCCACCCTCTGCCTTCCAGGGCCAGAATTGCAGGCTGCCACTATGTCTATCTACCTGGTATTTTTTACATGGGATCTGAACTCAGGTCCTTCTGCTTGGGAGGCAAAGAGTTTAACCTCTGAGCCAACCTTTCTTTCTCATTAGTGTCAAACCTCTTGTGAAGGTGGGAGATGGCAGTGTGGTGAGAGAGCCTGAACTAAAACTGATTTCCCGCACTCTGGTTCTGTCCCTCTGTGGTCTGGTGACTGGGATCATCATTCTTCAAAACCGTTTCTTTGTAAAACGAAATCACGAAGCAAGGAGACTCAACTCATTATTCACCCAGTAAATATTTCTGACCGTCCAGGCCACGTGCCAGACTGGTACATACACCTGGAATATGTTCAAGGGAGAAAAATACGGTCTTTGCCTTCAAGTGATGAAGAAGACGATCCTGACACCCATCTCAAGACTTATGCCAAGTGTATGAGATGGCAAGTGTGAGGCATTTTACATACCCTGGGCACGATGGGCGTCATCTCTCTTGTACCCCAACAGGGAAAGTGAACCCAGAGGCTCACGCTGGCTCTAGCTAAGATTGCCCCTTAGGACTTCTTCTGTAAGGGCCCCCGTCATGAGAGCCTTACAAAAGACCATGACCAGTGTAGCAGTCAGCCTGCATGGTTGCTGATAAATGACCATCAAATGGTTTAAGGGAACAAGGGGTTTATTTTCTTACAGTAGTCTGGTTACAATTTGTAGTCCAGCTTGATGGGAGGGCATGCACCAACATAATGGCTGAGAGAGGGACGATCCTTACTTGCCAGACCAGCAGTCTGGCCAAGTGTACACAAGGATGCCAACTTTCTCAACCGGCTCTCTGTATTTTATTCCAGGGCCTAGCCCTACCCACCATAGGCTGGACCTTCCCCATCAACTAGACAATTTCCTGCAGGTTTGGTCTGGGCTTAACCCAACCACTAATTCTCCACAGATGTGCCCAGAGCTCAAACCCTCAACTGTCAAATTGACACCTGTGCCTGACTATGACCACCAGACATTTAGGCTCTCTGAGGGCTGGCAGAGAGTGGTGTTGAGGGGGTCCCTTCTGCAGCCTCTGACCTTTTCTTGCTTTTCTCTTCTGCTTCTGCCCCTTGACCTTCAAACGTCATCTCCCTGCCTCCTCTGCCTGGCTGAGGAAGGGCGATGAGGTGACCTTTCTACTCGGTAGGGAGTCCTTCCCTCTTGTGTTGCTGGGGCGTGGCGGCAGGGCCGGGCGTCACCTGCTTCTGCCTCCACCTCTTACCCCCACATTACCCATCATATAACCTCGTTCTAGTCTCTAATCTCTGTGTTTGTTTGGGATTAGAGAAGTTAGCAGCTGGGAAGTGAGGTGGCTGAGCCCCAGTCAGCTGCACCTGTCACAGGCTTTTCTGTGACCTTCTGCCTGCATGTTGCTTTCACCTGAATTTCACGACCTTGCTCCACGTCCCTGCCTCCCTTCCCAGAAAGTCCATAGTTCATTTTGTCTTGGCATTGCCACAAAGGTCACTGCCTCAGCTCAGAGCCTCCTCCTTGCTCACCAGGATTGTTACAACTGCTCCCGATTCATCTTTCTGCCTCTTAAAACCTCCCTCCTGAGATCACAGGAAGTCTTCATCCATTTCTGTCGCTGTAGCAGTATATTACAGATTGGGTAATCGAAAAAGAAAAGGAATACATTTCTCATAGCCCTGGAGGCTGTGAAACCTAAGATCCAGATGCTGGCCTCTGGTGAGGGCCTTTACAAAGCTTGACAAAAAGGGGAAGGGAAAGTGAGTGTGCGAAAGAGAAAGCAGGAAGGGTGGGTCTGACTGAGTGACACCCCGCTCTCACGGTGACCGGCCTTCTTCTCTTTAACTCAGCTGGGATGTTGTGTGTCTGTTCGCCAGTTTTCTGCTCTGGAAAACTAATCTCCTTCTGTTAGAACGGTCCCATCTCCAACACACCAAAGATTAGGGAAGCACAATTGACTATAACAGAAAGCTTTAGTTACTATCCTAGCCAGTGCTAAGATAGTTCACAGCTACCTACTCACGGCTTCTGGAATCAAATTCGATTTCCTCAGTACGGCCTTCTTAGCCTTTCATTCTCTTTTTCCTCCTTTTACCCTCCTCCCAACTTCTACCCAGCCCCTGTTTTCTGAGGATCAAACCCAGGGATTCATATCTGCTGGGCGAGCAATTCTGCCACTGAGCTGCATCTCCAGGCATAATTTTTCCTTTAACAACATCTTGGCTGAGATACAGTTCACACACCATGAAGTTCTTCTTCTGTGTGTGTACTGTTTAGTGGTATTTAATAAATTTAGAGTTATGTAACTAACACTACTGTCTAAATTTAGAATATTTTCCCGTGCATAACCCCCCCCCAAAAAAAAGAAGTTCAGTGCCCATGAACGGTTCTTCCCCATTCTCTCTCCTCCTCCAAATCCCGGGAACTGTCGACTGTTCCCTGTCTCCATGGATTGCTTGGTGTGGACATGACATGCAAAGGGAATCACCCAGGGGCTGGGGATGTATGTAGCTCAGCGGTAGAGTGGTGGTCTATCCTGGGTTCCATTCCTGTATGGAATGAAATCATACCTTATGGGGTTGTTTGTAATCTGTGGCTTCTTTCGCTTGGCATAATGTTCG
The DNA here is from genome assembly GCA_023101885.1 of Typhlomys cinereus. NCBI lineage: Eukaryota > Metazoa > Chordata > Mammalia > Rodentia > Platacanthomyidae > Typhlomys > Typhlomys cinereus. Next base: position 1,240,720 of record JALPQD010000251.1, on the reverse strand, counting down.
TCCGTATTGTGGTTTGTGTTACAACTTCATTTCTTTTCATGGTCAAACTGTACTATACTGCCTAGAGAGGTCTATGAATTTATAACCTGCCGTGCACAACCCTGCATGAGTTTTTATATGTTCCAGCTTTGCTTGGTGTCATGGTTAGATACTGATGTCAACTTGGCAACAGAAGGTTCTGAGCTGTGCACACAGTTGTGAGAAATTAGTAGTTGAACTGTGGATATGGTGTGGCCAGTTTTCTTGGCCCCCGGTGCTTGTGGGGACCATCCTGCAGGATGGCTTAAGAACTGTAACTGGACTATCATAAGAGAAAATGAAACCCTTTGTTCCTGTATAAGCCATTGGGTTGTGAATTTATCAACAATACAGAGTAACTGCGACCCCTGGCATAACCCTAGCTCTGTATTTCACATTTAACACTCTGAGGCACTGCTGGGCTTTGCCCCATGGCTGCCCTAATTTGTATTCCTGGAAGCAGTGCCCAGCAGGTCCAGATTCTCTGCATCCTCCACTTACCTTTTTTTTTTCTTCAGCCATCTTAATGAGTTGCTCTCATCTTAGTAAGCTAACACAGTTCTTACCAAGTGCCGAATGTTATAACAGTCCTTAGCATGCATGCTTGTAATCCCAGTGCTTTGAGGCTGAGACAGGAGAGTCTCTGTGAGTATGAGGCTGACCTAGGCTATATAGTAAATTCCAGGTCAGCCCAGAATAAAATGAAACCCTGTCCTATAAATGACAAAACAAAGACCTGTAAGATAGTTCAGTGGATAAAGGCACTTGCTGCCAAGCCTGATGTCCTGGGTTCAATCCCCAGGCCCCACATGGTGGAAGGAGAGAAGAGATTTCAATAAATTATCCTCTGACCACACACACATCATGGCATGCATGTGCAAAAACACACAAGATAAATACATGTCTAGTGCATACACACACACACCACACACGCACACACACAAGTCTTTAGAATTCACTTCAGATATTAGAAAGGAGGCCACACTATTTCAGTTTCCTTATGTGGTGAACAAAGACCACGACAATAAGCACCCTGCAAGGTGCTGAGGACTAAGTTACAATGTTCCGCACTTGGTAAGAGCCATCTCTGCAGCCCACCTCCTTTTGTTTCTGAATAATGTTCTGTGTTTAATCTGTTCATGTTGCTTTGCTGAATCTGCTGATCTACCATGATGCGCATCCACCACACTGCCCCCTTTCCCTGTGAGTGGGCTCAGTGGTCCCTCAGGATGCCGTTCTTCCTCAGTTCCCCTCTGCTTCCAACCTATCCCCAGAAATGCTGACTTCCTAGTACAGTCTAACATGTGCCCCCGTATCCCACAGCTCTTTAAGGCCAGTGGACTGGTCTAGATTTTCTAGTTCCACTGCCTTCATTTTACAGACTAGAAGGATGAACTTAGAAAAAAAAAAATGGCTAGTTCAGGGCCACACAACTAGAACACCACTCATGTCTGTTGAGCCTTCTCCTTCTTGCTTCTTTTCATCTCTCTTCTGCATATCATAGACCACAGTCCGTTTTCCTCTTCTCCTGTGAATTGCTGTCAGTTTTTCTACCGTGGCGGTACTGCCTCTGTGATTTTCCTCGCGATCCCCGAGCCTGTTATTAATCTCCCTGCACACACCCCTGCTCCATCATTTGATTTTTTTTACTCACATACCCAACAATTACTTCTTGGCTATCTCTTATATTTCCTCTGTGCCAGAAACTGTGTATCCTACCTCAAAGCAACACAGAGACACGTGAGATGTGGTTTCTGTCCCCACGTAGCTCACACTGCAAACAGGGAACCAAGATTTAGATGCATGAAGGGTTAGGGGTTCTGTCGTCATGCAACAGGAGGTCACAAGGAAGTGTGAGCAGTGAGGTCAGGAGAGGCGGGGCCTGGGTTTGCAAATGGATACCCTGGACCATCGAATCATCGATATCTGGGTGGCTTTGCTTCTGACCCCGAGCTTCCTCCTGAGTGGTGTGAGGATGAGGCTGCTGGCTGGCATGAGGGACACGGGCTGGGGTCGCAGCATGGGAGGTGACCAGGAAACAGGTGGCCCAGCAGGCTTAGCTGACTCGTGGAGGAGTTGAAGGGAATGATTTCCTTGCACTCTCTCGTGCCCAGACCTCCTCTCTGATCCTACTACCCTCTCTCTCCCTCTCTTGATTCCTAAGGAATTACTCTCAATTCCACCACCCCATGTATGGGAATTGCTACACTTTCAACAACAAGAACAACTCCAATCTCTGGATGTCTTCCATGCCTGGGGTCAACAATGGTAAGCAACCCCTGGGTCCTCTTCCCACTGCCCTGCCCGCCCACCATAACTCATACTGTACTCTCGGCCTAAGGATGCTGAGTGTCTTCTGGGTCGCATCGCGTCAAGCCTCTTCCTACCCTGGAAGGAATCCGCTCTGTCCCTTCTCTCCAAGGACCGCTACATGGCTCATTCGAAACATGACAGAAACCCCGCCCTACTCACAGCTCTGTGTTAACAGCTCCATCTTGGGTCTCCTTGGCCTTGCTCCCCTTAGAACTGAACCACTCTGCGAGGGTGGATTTCTGTCCCAGGACTTCTCCGGAGGTCTGTCCCCCACCCCCAACTCCGTTCCTGCTGCATCCCCAGGTCTGTCCCTGACGCTGCGCACGCAGCAGAATGACTTCATCCCTCTGCTGTCCACGGTGACTGGTGCCAGGGTGATGGTGCACGGGCAGGATGAACCTGCCTTCATGGACGATGGCGGCTTCAATGTGCGGCCTGGGGTGGAGACCTCCATCAGCATGAGGAAGGCAAGGCTGCTGGGAAGAGAGGCCTGCTGGAGGGAGGCAGATGACGTGGGCAGAGGGAGGCCATCCCCGTGGCCTCCAGCATGTGGAGGTCTTTTGGGTAAAGGGGTTCGCTGGCTGACCAAAGGGACTCTAGGGAGCAGACTGCAAGGGGAAATATTAAGAAGAGTTCAGGGGGCTGGAGAGGTGGCTCAGGGGTTAAGCCTCCGCCTTCCAGGCGGAAGGTCCTGAGTTCGGATCCTAGACCCCACGTATAGATGCCAGGCGGAAGCGGGGGCGGCCTGCGTTTCTGGTCCTGGTAGGGCGGAGCCTGTGAATCCTGGGCAGAGTAAACAAGGAGGAGGTGGAGGCGTCCATGGTGGTTCCCGAATTCGTCCGTGGTTCTACACACACACACACACACACACACACACATATGCGCACAATTGAATAAATAATAATAAAAAAAAAAGAGTTCAGGATCTGTGTAGAATTCCCAGGAGATTCTCTGGACTCACATCCTTTGCAGTGGCACGGGGAGGGGTCTTGGGGGGCACATGTTTTGAGATGGTGAGGCAGACAGGAAACCTGGCACTCACTCCTGAGCCCTGAACTGAAGGGAGGCTGAAAAGCCAAGCAGAAGGCTAGCTACCTCGCTCACTCTGACCTCCCACCCATGACTCCTTGGGTGGGTGCGCAGGAAGCCCTGGACAGCCTTGGGGGCAATTATGGTGACTGCACTGAGAACGGAAGTGATGTTCCTGTCAAGAACCTTTACCCTTCTAAGTACACGCAGCAGGTAAGCACGGTCCGTTTCTCTGGGAGCCCCCTTTCCCGGGATGGACTGTTTTGGTTCATCACTCGGGGTGTGGCAGAGGAATGGAACTGGGGTTGGTGGAAATAGAGAAGCGCTTGGCCTTCCTGATCTTGGGGGTTCACAAAGGCACAGGACTGGGCCAGGCCTGAAGCCCCTCCTCTCTCACCACTCCTCCAGGTGTGCATTCACTCCTGCTTCCAGGAGAACATGATCAAGAAGTGCGGCTGCGCCTACATCTTCTACCCTCGGCCAGAGGGTGTAGAGTTTTGTGACTACATGAAGCACAGCTCCTGGGGTGAGCAGGGGAGTCCTCACAGCTGCCCACTGTCCACAACTTCCCTAGCTATTCCCCTCCCAGAGCCCTTGCCTGGGATGGCTCACTCTACCAATCCTGGTCCCCAGCCTCCTCTTGCTTTGAGCTCTTGGCCTCTGCCTCCCCTCCCTTCCTCTTTTATGGCTTCTGCATATTTATGAAGGAATCACCCTTTTAAAAAAATATCCTGCAGCAGAAAGAAGGACGTGTGTGGTGTGCGTGTGACAGTGCACGTGACAAACTGTGTTGCTGCGGTTTTAGTGCACCTACCACACCATTGCGTGTGCCCACCACATTGCGTGCACCTACCATATCACGTACATCTTCTGCAATGTGCTCATTGTTCGGGCGCCGAGTAGGGCTGGTTCCTGGGGGCTAGATGTGGCACCTGATATCTCACTGGGATCCAGGAAGAAACTTTTGGAAGTCTTAGGTACTTAGGTACTTGGTCCTTCTTGTTGCCAATCTTCCGTATGTTTTAGCATGTATGTGCTGTGTCCCTTCAGCAGCCCAGGGACCTAATTTGTGAATGAAGTACATGTATGGGGTTTGCTTAGTTTGGATTTTTTTTTTAACCTCAAACAGGTTGGAGAGCCCTGGCATCTCTTGCTTATCTTGACATAGGTACGGACACACACTTTTCCTTTCCATTGTGGCTACACTGTCCCAGAACACTGGGAGAAAGACAATGCTGGCAGGAAACTGTGAATCTCCCAGGGGTCCGTAGGACCAGCTCTCCAGCAGGAAGAGACAGGGAGGAGGTGGGCCACATTCGGCACCTGAGGGAGCAAAGACGATACCACAGACACAGGGGACCTCTGTGGAGTTGTCTTGCCTCCTCTCTGCTGTCTTCCTGTCTCCTTTCTTGTCTGGGCCGTCTTGTGGTGACACTTTTGCTTCCAACTATGGCTCTTTCCAGAAGTGGCCTCCTGTTTCCTGTATCTAGACCTGGGGGGACTGGGTAGGAGAGGACGTCACCTTGACGCCACCTCCTTTCTCAAATGGACAGATGGAGGCCCAGGGAACTTGGTGGGGGGAGGGAACATTTGTTTGAGTGTGGCAGAGCCACTGGGGCTGGCGCCCCCCCCCCTTATCCCTGCCTTCCAACAGTCATTGCTACATTCTCACGAGATCGAAGGTCAGAGAGAGAATTTAATATGGACTGCTAAGAAGCCACGAGGGTGAGGAAGAGGAGGAACAAGGGTTTACATGTCCCCCAGAGAAGGGGACCAGCTGCTCCTCATTCCTTCCTAGTCCTGGGGGATAGGGGGCTGGGGTCAGGATTGAAGTCAGAGGACGGAAGAAGTCAAAGATGACAACAAAGTCATGTCAGCTGGTTAGAAGCCAGTGGAGGGGATCTGCAGGCTTTCTTTCTTTCTTTCTTTCTTTCTTTCTTTCTTTCTTTCTTTCTTTCTTTCTTTCTTTCTTTCTTTCTTTCTTTCTTTCTTCCTTTCTTTCTCTCTTTCTCTTTCTTTCTCTCTTTCTCTCTCTTTCTCTCTCTTTCTTTCTTTCCTCTCTCTTTCTCTCTTTTTTTCTTGTCTTTCTTTTGTTTTATTGAGATGATTCACATCCCATGGAGTTCACACATCTGAATTGCATGGTTTTATTGAGGTACAATAGTAGTTTTTTGGTTTTAGATTTTCAGCATGGTCCCATTACTACAACTTTAGAATTTTTTAAAAATCACTCCCCAAAGAAACCTTGCGCAATCCTCAAGCTTCTACCTGCACTGCTAGGCCCTGGACAACCGCTAATCCCCACGTTGAACTACGCAACCTGTAGCTCTGTATTTTCAGGGTTTTTCCATCTTCTTAGCATGTGTCAATACTTCATTCCTGGTCATGGTTGAATAACATTCTATTATGTGGGTATAACCTTTTGTTTGTTGTTTTATTGCTTGTTTTGAGGCAGAATATCATGGTCTAGCCCAGGCAATCCTTGAAAGTGTGGCAATCCTTCTGTTTCAGCCTCATGAATGCTGGGGTTCCCAGCTGGGTCTGTTTATTCAGTTACTGGTGATGAGCATTTCGGTTATGCCTACTTTTTGGTTTCATGACTAATGCTGTTGCGAACATTTGCATAGCTATTGGATATGGACATATGTACTATTTCTCTTGAATGTGTACTTAGGATTAGAATTGCCAGGGCCATACGGTAGCTATGGTTAATCTTTGGAAGGGGTCACTATACTGTCTTCCAAGGTGACTGTACCATCTCCAGTTCCCAGCAATGGTTAATGATAGCCTCAGTTTCTCCACATCTTTGAAGTACTTTTTTTTTTAACAGTAGCCTTGGGCTAGAGAGGTGGCTCAGGGGATTAAGACTCTGTCTTGCAAGTGAAGAGTCCTGAGTTCAGATCACAGCAATCCAGAATGATTCTCAAAGTCATGTTTGATCCTACATAGAGAAAGATAATGCTCTCTCTCTCTCTCTCTCTCTCTCACACACACACACACACGCACACACACACACATACACACAATAAACAGTAGCCTTCCTAGCAAGTGTAAGTCATATCTCATTGTGGTTTAACCCCATTATTATGCAATCCTTGTTCCTATATTTTTCTGGCTTATAATTTTTGTGTCTTTTGAACACATATTTATATGGGTGCATACTTTTTTTCCTCTTGATTAAACTTAATTTTAAATTTTGTGTGCGTGATGTGAAAATATGAGTGTACATACCATGACAGCTATAGTGATCAGAGGATAACTTTGTGGTCTCCTTTCACCTTTATGTGGGTTATGGAGATTGAACTCAGGTTTTCAGGCTTGTGCAGCAAGCTCTTTTACTCACTAAGGCATCTTATTTTATTTTATTTTTAGTGTGTGTGTGTGTGTGTGTGTGTGTGTGTGTGTGTTCAGGTGCATGTTAGAGATATATGTGAGCACATGAATGTGGATATCAGAGGTCAATCTCAGCTGTCATTCCTCAAGTGTCATCCACATTATTCTTGGAGACAAGGTCTCTTATTGGCCAGCTGGCTAGTCAGGGAGCATTAGAGACTGGCTTGTCTATCTGTCTCCGTGACTGGGATTATATCACCACACCCAACTAGCCTTTTTAATGTGGGTTCTGGGGGAACTGAACTCAGGGTCTCCTATTTGTAAGGTTAGCGCTTTATCTGCTAATCCCACACTCAGCCTTTATCTTAATTTCTTAAACAAATCTTCTTGCTGCTATTTGTGAGAGGCCATTGAAATGTCCTTGTGGAGTGGAAGGCTCTTCTATGCGGAGAAGGTAGAAATGGTCTAAAAACACATAACTCTCTGGATTCACAGGCTACTGCTACTACAAGCTGCAGGGCGCCTTCTCCTTGGACAGCCTGGGCTGTTTCTCCAAATGCCGGAAGCCGTGCAGGTGAAGGTTCTCCCCTGCGTGCAGGCTGGGTGGGATAGGATGCTTGCTTAGAATGAAGGTGGATGAGAGCCCCACTCTGTCACTGAGCGCCTTTCTCTGTCCCCAGTGTGACCAACTACAAGCTGTCAGCTGGTTACTCACGATGGCCTTCTGTGAAGTCCCAGGTAAGGTTGCAGTAGTCGTGTTGGTGTATTTGACCAACCCTATTACTGTAACCTTGAGGGATACAGGGATGACATTATTGATCCCCATTCTTTGCCAGGGGTGGATCTTCTCCATGCTGTCCTTGCAGAATAATTATACCATCAACAACAAAAGGTAGGTCCTGCCTTGAACCCCAGGACAATATCCTTTGAAGGGAAAGTAAGCCTGGGAATGAATGGAGATGTGGGCAGAGGGCCCAAAGATGTTAATTCTCCACCATTTCTCTCCTCCTCCCTAAAGAAATGGAGTTGCCAAACTCAACATCTTCTTTAAGGAGCTGAACTACAGAACGAATTCAGAATCTCCCTCTGTCACGGTAGGGTCTGCCTCAGGGGGCTTGTGATTCTCTTGAGGGGTGGTGTTTGGCAGGGTGGCTGTCAGAGAAGATGAAGGTTTGTGTGTAAGAGCCCAAAAGGCTTGCACCTCAGTGATAGAAGATCAGGAAGGGGCCATGGAGTGAGGGGTGAGGTGAGAGGGTTGGAAGGAGGAGCTGAGACTTGAGGTTGGGTAGTGAGTGGCATGTGTGTGTGGTAGATAATAGAGAGAAAGTCCTCGAGGTCTGATCTGGTTTCTTCAGGTCTCATGATTGCTTTTTAAAAAGTTTTATTATTTGAGAGAGAGAGAGAGAAAGGGAGAGAAAGACATACAAATACATCCCATGGTGCATGGAGGGGGAGAAGGGATCAAAGGACAACACCTTCCATCGCTTGGGCTTCTAAGAGTTGAGCTCAGGTTGCCGGGATCCCCTTATCCACTGAGCTCTCTCTCTAGCCCATCTCGATGGCTTTCTGTATTAGGCTTGCCTAGGAGCTCCAGGGGGCACAGCAGGGGGATCACGAAGGGGCTGGCCAAGGAGGAAAGGGCTTGGGGGCTCTGTGGTCAGGGGCTGCTCTTCCCTTGCAGATGGTCAGCCTCCTGTCCAACCTGGGGAGCCAGTGGAGCCTTGTGGTTCGGCTCCTCCGTGCTGTCTGTGGTGGAAATGGCCGAGCTCCTCTTTGACCTCCTGGTCATCACCCTGCTCATGCTGCTGCGGAGGTTTCGGAGCCGATACTGGTCTCCGGGCCGAGGGGCCCGGGGGGCGAGGGAGGTGGCCTCCACTCCTGCTTCCTCCCTTCCCTCCCGCTTCTGTCCCCACCCTACGTCCCCATCCCCTTCCTTGCCCCAGCTGGACTCAACTTCTTCCCTGGCCCTGACAGCCCCTCCACCTGCCTATGCTACCCTGGGGCCCCGTGCACCTCCACTGGGCTCTGCTTCTGCTCTGGGGGATACACGGAGGGGGACTGGAGAGTGCTCCCTCCCCAGGCCAGCGCTCTCCCGGTGGACTGAAGGCGTGTTTTATCCTGGGCTGCCTTGCTGCCTGGGGGGTGGGGGAGGAAACGAGCTGGGTAAGGGGCCCAGGAAGTTGCCCAGAGCACAGGTGGCCAATGAACTGCTCCGAATCGCCTCCACCCTGCGTCTGCGCAAGCACGGACAAGACTCCTTTTCCTCGGGAATGGCGGGGCCCAGCCACACTTGGAGCCCTGACAAGGAACGTTCCCGGGAAACGGTCTGACGAGCAAATACAAACAAGGCAGACAGAAGTTTCCTACCCGGTGACCCAAGCTCGGCCTGGCCGCGCATCCTTCATTGACACAGATGTCTGCTCCTTTTCTTGAACTTGGGTGGGGAACCCCACCCAAAAGCCCCCTTTGTTAGTTCTTGGGCAATTCCCCTTCTAGGGTGGGGGCTGGAGCCAACCAGTGCAGTAAGGCTTTGGCTATTCCTAGTCATTCCCAAAACGCTCCTGGTCCCTACACTCCACACTCTCACAGAGCAGCTCTCCACTGCCTCTGCCCTGTGTCTCTGTACCAGCCTAGCTATGTCCTCAGTCCTTCCCATCTCCTAGAAAACTCCTACACCTGCCTTTGAACGCTGTTCAGAGGTACTGTTACTTCTGTGAAGGCCTCTGTCCGCTTCTGCCTTCCCTAGAATGCTTCACCTGCCTCCCACAGTTCCCACAACACATGTAACACCTGCTCTTGTTAGCGCTGTCATACCTGTTCCTGACAGCTGGTGTCTGCCCTCCCTGGCTAGACTGTAAGCCCCCTGAGGCCCCGCTGGGTTTTACTCATTTGCATGCGCTCCAGGGCCAGCCTGAGTTCCATTTGGAGCTAGGTAGGCAGCTGCTCAATAAATGCTTTTTGCATCAAACAGTGTCTGTGAGTGGATGGTGGGGTCACTTACAGGGACTTGATGTAAGCCCAGGTTCATGGGAGGTTCTGGGATGTAGGGAGGTGACCCGTCTATACTTTAGTCACTGTTTTCAGGAATCCTCGCTCTTTCCTGGCTGTGATATCCACCCTCCTCCCCATCATCGCCCCACTGGTGCACAGGCCTAAGACTCAGGCCACTTCTGGAATCTCAGAGACTTGGGCAGCCTTATTCACAGTGAGAGGGATAGATGGGACCCTCCCACCCCTAAGGCAGGAGAAACAGGTCTAGAGAGGCGCTGGGGGGGCATCTGAGTGAAACCCACTCTGATGTCAGGCTTAGACATGATCATAATCTCTGTTCCGTGGAGCCAGAGGAGAAAGGGATCTTATGGAAAGGGGCATTAAGTAAGGTGCATGCTCGAAAACTTGGTGACCTGAGTTCAATTCCTAGAAGCCCGCCTGTTGGAAGTTGTTCTCTGGCCTCCATCCACACACGGTGACATGCATGTGCTCTGGTCTCTTTCTCTCTAAGTAAAACATTAAAAAAGAAAAGAAGAAGAAAAGAGGGAAGGAGCAGGTGATGGGGACAGGGGTCATGACCTGGACGTAGGACTTGATGAGTCTGACTTCCCTTTCCTAGATTCAAGCTGATTGGGGGAAATGGTGCCTTTCCAATCTCCTAGTCAGAGCCACAGGTGTGGCTGCCCTTGTCTTCTCTGCCTCTTGCTTTGCTGCCAGCCTTGCCCCGCCCATCCTGCCCCCAGTGGCTGGAGAGGGAGGACCTGCTGGATAGAAGGAACAAGCTGGATCTCATAGATTGCAGTCAGCCCGCCTGGGCTCCGGGTTCTCATTGCCCCCTTGCACGGCCATGCTAGGGTTTTATCCTTACCACACGCCTTGTGTGTGGATTGACTTTTAGATGTTGGGATCAGAGTGTCAGAGAACAAGGGGTTCAGGTCACCTCATTTTCCTTATGAGGATCAGTGGGTGAAGTGACTTGCCAGTATTAGTAATTCTCACAGAATTGAACCCAGGTCTCCTTTACTGACTCACCTTGCCTCCCTGGAAGGAGGGATCTTGAACCTTTGTACTGGGGAAAGAACACATGTACTGGAATGCAGAGCCCAGTGCTGTTTGGATGAAGCGTGTGTGCAAAGTTGCGCAGGTTCATATGTGAGGCATGTGGTGTTACATGACTATCCGAAGCTCCTTTTCTTCATCCATGGCTCTGAGGACCCTCACTATGGACTCTGTAGTCCCCAACTCTGTCCTCTTCTGTCTGTCTGTCTTTTCCTGGTGCCCATCCCACCATCGTCATTTTCTTCCCCTTAAGGTATTGTGGGGTCATTCTCACCTCCTCCATGAAGCCACCTGGTTTCCAATACTCCAAAGTCTCCTTCCTGTTAGGATTTCCTGGAATAGTTTAGTACCATGTACCTCAAAGCTTTAACCTTACTGAGTAAATCAGCATCTATCCTAAACCAGGAAGGAAGTTCCTCTTTAGCGATGAGCTCTGGGTAATGATTTTTGGTGGTGTGTACAGATGATTTGGAAATTCCTTGTAAAATTAAACTTGGGGCATTGAAATTGTCATTCATTATTAATACAAATTGTTGCTATTGCTAATACTTGGGGACGCTCAATGTGTGGCAAATGCTTGCTGACACTTCCTTGTATCTCATCATCAGCCCAGCTCTGGGAGATGTGCTGGTGTGTTTCTCATTTATTTTAAACTTTTTAGTGAAACAAGAGCCTTTACGTGCTGGTCAAATATGCTACCATTGAGCTACATTTTCAGCGCCATTCCCCTCCTCTTACTTATTTCTCTCAACTTCTTCACATTAGAAACTGGCCAGTCTTCACATTGGAAGCTAGTCCCCTGGCAGTGAGGGGACCCCTAAGGTCCATGTGGTCTTTAGAAGTTCTGCCCTTGAGATCAAGGAGAGGAAAAACCAGTAAAAAACCAGACTGAGGGATGGAAAGCCAGTGGTGGATTATGAGGAGAAAGGTCAGGTGCTCTGCTTCCAAGTCACCAAGCTCCAAGGACCTCACTCTTCTCCCTGTGTGACTCCCCACCTCAGCCACTGGAATATGTAAGGAAGGCCATTGTATCCCAAGGGGGAACCTGAGTGAATATCATTCCCATGTTGCACAGTTCATTTGGGATAAGGCCTGCACGAATGGGAATGGAATGAAGATTAGGGGTAACTCAGAGAGATGGGGTCTCACTCAAAAGGATGGAGGAGGCAGTGCATCTCTAAGCATTGGCGACCTTGGAATGGGAGCCAGGAAATCCATTGCTCTGGGCTCAGCCTCCTGGAGTGAGTGTCCCGGGGGTCAGAGTCATGGCTCATAAAGCCAGAGGATATAGCACATTGTCCTTGTGCAAATGGACACATTAGAGAGTTTGGAGCTGGTTTTGGTGATGTGCATTTGTAGTGGCAGCTCTTGGGAGGTGGATGTGGGGGGATCAGAAATACAAGGCCAGGGGCCAAAGAGATGACTCAGGGGTTAAGTCTCTGCCTTGTAAACAAAAGATCCTGAGTTTGGATCCCGGATCCCACATAAAAACATCAGAGAGAAATGGTAGTGACCTGTACTTCCGGCCCTGGAAGGAAGAACCTGGGAAACCAAACGGCATAATCCAGGATAATTCCCAAAGTCACTCTTGGGCCTCCACAGGCGCACACAGTGCCCTGATACACAACACACGGACCATACACACACAGACCAAAACAAACAAAACAAACAAAACAGAACAAAATAGAACAAAACAAAATAAGGCCAGCCCTGACTACTCCACAGTGAGTTTGAAACCTGCCAGCCTGTGCTACATGAAATCTCATCTCAAGGCAAAACAACAAAGCAAAGCAGTACTTGGGAAAAGGGCCCGGGGAACCTTCATTTTCCTGAAGCTTCTTCACAGGTAGGTCCCCCCATCTTTATGGCATCACTTTCCCAGTGGGGCTGGAGGGTGGGGGGAGGCAGGCATTTTCAACCCCACTTAGTAAGAGTCAACTAAGTCGCAGAAGTTGGGCTGCCTGGTGTCCCCTGGCAGCAGGGACAGAACTATGGTCAGTACATGGGACACCTGTTCAGGGTCGACTGCCCAGGCAGCACAGACAACTAGAATCAGAGGCCAGGTTTGCCGTGGGTGGGCAAATGTCCAAGAAAGTGAGAGATTAGAGGTAAAGGGAGTACAGCGAGGACCACTAAGGAACACGGAATACTCTCTCAGACACTGTCCTGTCTTAGTAAATCCTTACAGCCCCCTCAGGAGATAAGCTATCTTCATTTTACAAACAATGAAAGAACAAGATCATCCAGCTAAAAGGCAAAGGATTCGGCTTTTTCTGGAACTCGGTGAATTTGCTGCAAGGGTTTTCCGACTTGGTGCCCCAGTGGGCGTGGGGCAGGAGACCGTGGGACCCGCCCGGCCCACAAAGCGTTAAGGAACTTTGCCCCCCTCCTCCCCCTTCCCTCCTCCCCCTTCCCTCCTCCCGCCTGCGCCGCCTCCCCAGGCTCTTCCGGTGGCTCTTGCAACACCCCTCTTGCCTCTCTCTCTCCCCACGTTCCCCTCCCACCTCCTCTCAGCTTTAATGTGCTCGGAGTTTGCTAGACTCGGGCTTCTGATCGGTCCTCCGGGGCTTGAAGTCTTGACTAGACGCCCCAACCGGAGACACAGGCTGCCCTTGCTGCGGGACACCTGATCCGACCACCCGACTCTTGGCCAGCGCCGCCCGCTGCCGCCCGGTCCCCAGCCCCGATGGGGGAGTGAGAGGCCTCAGCCGGCCGGACATGGGTCTCCCCACCGTGCCTGGCCTGCTGCTGCCACTGGTGAGGCGGGGCACAGAGGGAGAGGGTTGACTGGGGGGCAGAGGGGTCCAGTGCCGCCTGGCAGAAGTGGGCTTGTATTGGGGTAGACACTCTGCGCCGCTGTCTGGCCCCGCCGAGACACGACTTCGCCCATTCATTTGTCTGGTGGGCACGGGAGCTGCCTGAGTCCAGGAAGGAGACTGAAGGCCAGAGCTCTGACAACCAAGTCTGCCGCCAGGCTGGAGGGAACCCGGGACTTCTGGGTTCAAGGCCGTGGGCAGTGGAAGCCTGGGGTGGAACTGGGCCTGAGTGGGAAGAGAGCATTGGGGGGTGGTGGGGGTGGTGTGGGGAACTCTGGAATCCACGATTCAGCTCTGTCCCCCCTAACAGCCCACCCCAGGGTGTGCTGGGCAGTGGGGAAGGCAAGCCGAGGGTGGAGGAATGTGGTAGGGCAGCAGAGGCCGAACTGCCCCGTCCAGATGGAGTCTGAGAAAGAAGCTGTGGGCCGGACAAGTTTGGAAGGTTGGGAGACGGTGGGCGCTTGGGAGCTGGGTGGGAAACTGGATGGGGTAGGGCACCCGTGCCCAGGCTTCTCCCTGGGACCTCTCAGGCTGGTCTGTCTCTCCCTCTGCTTCCAGACAAGAGCTCTCCGCTGGGCCCACCCTCCCCTGGGCAACCTCCAGCCCCCTCCACAGAGCCCTACGGATAATCCCTCGGTTTCTAATCCCACAGTTCGAATTGGGGAAGTTGGTAGCAAGTTGTTTTCGTGACTGGAACATGTTCCTCTCTCCGCCTTTGGTCTCTGGTTTATGTTTCCTCGCTCTTCCTCCATGTGCTTGGAATCAGGCCATGCAGATCCTGACACCCCCGTCTCCTGGGCTTTCATGGTGGACTTCCCTTCTGTGTGGACAGCCCTATCATCTCGTCCTATATCCCTGATCTCCCTCATAACTTCATTTCTCCCTGGTCTCCAAAGCCAGTTTATGGCTCTCTATTCTACCCATCCCGCTCCTTCCACCTCTCTTCTCTTGGCTTCTCAGTGGAAGCTGCTCCTCCTGTTTAATGAAGCTTCCTCTGGGGAAATGGGGGGGGATCTCTTGGATTCAGAGTTCTGAAAGCCCTCTGTCTTCTCATCACGGCACCGAGATCCCCTATGTCTTGGTTGCTTTATTTCTAAAATAGGCATAACGATTGTTACCTCACAATGTTGTTTTAACATGAAATACAGACCTGTTAAATGTTTATTCCATTCTTAAACATCTGTTGTGTGCTAAGCTTTGTCTCAGGCACTGGGATTGGAGGTGAATGAAATCCCTATCAAGTAGAGCAAGATGCCACAGGTAGAAGGAAGCGAGTGACCATTCAGGTTTCTTATGGCCACCAGTGTGTATTAGTGGTCATTATTCAGTGGCTACCAGCGTTTGATAGAGAGAAAGAAGTCTGGACAGGTAGAGGAAAGAGCCTGGCACAGCTGTGGCAGCCAAGGTGAGCCTAGACTCCAGGGACTGAAGCAGAGTCTGGCTGAGGGGCAACAGGGGCAGGTGAGGTCTGCGCAGGGCTGTCATTCAAGGCAAAGCGGTGCTTATGCGGTGTATGTGTGGAGGCACCACTGGCGGCTCCGCTGGAGGCCGGGGTGGGGTCTACATGGCAGGGAGTGTGCTGAGACCCCTGGGATTTTGATGCTTTGCGGTATGATTGTTGTTTCATGCTGGGAATCGAACCCAGAACTTTGGGCATGCCGAGCAAGGGCTCTGGCACTGAGCTGTACCCCCAGAGGTTTTGCTGCTTTGAAAGAGTTTACGATATAGGAACAGAACTTGTAACCAAAGTGATTTCAGTACACGCTGAAGGGAAAGACCCATGGAGCGAAGCCTGTGATGTGGTGTGGAAGCAGAACTGGGGAGGGGAGCGGGCCAGCGGCCAGCGGCCTGCTGGGCAGAGCAGGCGTGCAGGCATCCTAAAGCTCACAAGCGTGTTTTTCGTCCCACCTGTCTTGACATCCTCAGTGCCCATCCAGGTCCAGGAGCAAGGACCTTGCCTGTTCTAGTTGCTGAACCAATTAATGGTCAGCAATAGTCAGGTGGGACGAGGGAGGGAGTAATACCTCCCAGAGAAGTGTATTTGACATCTGAAGTCACTGCCTAGGGGTGGCCAGAAAGGAGGGAGGACAGAGGACGTGGGAGACTGGGTTAAGGGAAGCACAGGAACGGAGAGATGGGATTTCATGTTGAGAGGCTGATAGGGACAGGAGCCAAACACTGTAACTCAGGTGAATGACCTTGCGGAGGAACACAAGGAAACACTGAAGTGCGTGGGAGAAAAGAACCTTGAGCTGGGCATGGTGGCACATTCTTGTAATCACAGCACTTAGGAGACAGAGCAGAAGGATAGATTAAGGTTCATTTGTTTGTTGCAACACTTTGCTTTTGGGATAGGATGGGCGAGGGAGTAATTTAAGGTCAGTCTTGGTGATTTAGCAAGTTTGAAGAAAGAAAGAGAGAGAAAGAGAAAGAAGAAAAGAAATGAATGAGAAAAAAGAAAGGAAGGGAAAGAGAAAGAAGAGACAGAGAAAGAAAGGAAGGAAAGGAAGGAAGGAAGGAAGGAAGGAGAGAGAGAGACAAGAAGAGAGAGAATCTTACCTATGAACTCAGTTGGAAGAATTCACCCATTTTTACACGTTATTCTCCCAAGAGCCCAATCTGTGCCTAGACTGTGCTTTGAACAACTGTCTCCGACATGTGCATTCAGGAAAGGAGTGATCTATGAAAATGATGTTTGAAGTCAGGATTTGAGGCGAAAAGGAAGATTCACACCCTTGTGGTACAAGTTGAAGCCTGAGCGAAGATAAGAAAATGTGTAGTTGGCTGCATTCCCAGGAAGAGGCTGGGGCAGGAACATTGCTGTAAGCCAGAAGGTTGAGGCCATCCTGGAGCACATAGAAGTGAGACCCTGTAGTGGAGCAAAGGCAGGCACAGTAATCAAGAACCCAGCTGCGTGCGACCAAGGGACATAGAGGAGACAGAGAATTACAAAGGATCGACCGGCAAGGTGAACTGATAGGATCGTAAGGCCTTTAGCAAACGTTTCCATGCTGGTACCAAGACGTTGGTACTGTGACATATTATCTGGGCAAGGAAACTGGTGAGCTCAGGGGCAGGTTAAGGATCGGAGATTGGCCAAGTGGAAGTGTGGGCTGAACTGGCTGGAGCAGTTCTCAGCCTTTCTTCTGGTTGGTTCCACATGCATTAACTTGTCAGACTCAGAAAGAAAGGATCGCACGGCAGACTCTTGAATAGGCCACGGACACAAGTGTGTGTTTGTATGTGGAAGTGGTCTGCAGTTCGAAAACTGTCCCTTAGAGACAAGTGTATCACTGTGGGATGGGGGGGGTGTCATATCCCCACCTCTCTGCTGAAGGTATCGTTGGTTCCAACTGGAATGGAAACACCACACCCTCAGTCTGTCCCGCCTGGTTCTGTGAGCTGGGAGGGTCCTCAGGAAGATGAGACGCAGTGTGACCAAGGCAGGCTCTGATCTCTCAGCATTTAGGGCTTGTGGTCTGTTTGGGGAGATCATATCTCTTCTTTTGAAATACCTAGATTCTGATAAGAACCCAGAGGAGATATGGTCAGTTCAGGTTATTTAACATGCATGGGGGACTGAACTTGGATGGGGGAAACGTGAGTCACCAAGCGGAGGGCTTTACGGGTGGGAGGTGGGACCACAGCAGGGCCCTGAGAGGAGCCGCCGTTATGACATTCCGGGGTCTTGACATTAAATGGAACAAACACATTTGAATGTAAGGAACATGTTGTTGCGGGGGACAGCCACAGCGAGTGGGTCTCCACAAGGTGGTTGGGTCAATGTGAGACCACAGGGTCCATTTTGGCTGCTCTGCCCTACTCGGCAGCCCAGCACAGGAAGTCACACCTTAAGGCCTCCCCAGGCGGAAGCCAGCCGAGGGGGGAGTTGGAGAGTTGCCTGCCACCCCCTCCACAGTCTCTCCACTGGCCCCCCTCCCCAGCTTCCTGCCCCTCCTCTGCTCCAGGCCAAGGTACTAGGACTGGGGTCAGGGCTTTGGCTCTGAACTCCCTAATTCTCTTGTTTGTCTCAGTTCAGCTGCTGGGGGAGGGTTAACAAGTGCCCACAAATAGTGCCCACTTTGAATGCCTGAGGTCCCTGATACCCCCAGAGCATGTGGCATTTGGTGCGGGACACACACACACACACACACACACACACACACACACACACACACACCTTAACCCTTCCCTGCAAGTTTTTATGTGGAGTACTACACTTTTCTCTGTGAAGCCCCTAAGCTTGGGAGGGGCTGTGAAGCCTCAGAACTGGCCCTGTTTCCAAAGGATTGCCTGGGGGTGGGGGAGACTCTTGGGAGCCCCCTAAATCCAGTGCAATTAGCCAGAACCAGGCAGGCTGTGGGAATGTGGTGAACTAGAGACCAAGGGCAGCCTGAGTTTGCCTGTTTCTGGAACTGAGGCCGTCAGGGGGCTGGTGGGAGAGCCCAGGGAGCAGAAGTCCGAGGATGGGGTTCATTTGCTGAAAGCTTGTTTAACCAGGGGAAGGAACAGAGGGGGAGCCCGGCCCAAAGGAAGGATGCTAGGGAAGGAGGGGGGCGGGGAAGGAGCTCAGTGGTCCTCCCCAGAGGAGGCTGCTGACCTGATGGGAGGAAGCCAGAGGTCAGGAAGACTTCCCTTTGGGATGAAATGGGAGGCAGGGGGGCGTTCCCAGAAGAAATCTATGGGCCCAGTGGGGCAAGGCTTATCGTCTAGGGGAAGGGCCAGAAAGAGGCTGTGATTGGGAGAGGTGGGTATGAGATGGCTCCTGAGGCGAAGGAGAAGATGGGGTTCCACTTGCTGGCTGGGCTCCTCTTTCTGCTGCTGACTCATGACCCTCGAGGAGCTGGGGAAGCTGCTAGTTCCCTCTCCTTCCCTCCCTCTGGCCTGAGTCACGGGGCGGAGCTGCTGGGAAAAGATTTCCCTTTCCCGGATCTGACTTAACCCCCAGAGCTCTGGAAAGGCAGAGAGACACATGGCCCCGAGAAACCCCTCTTCCTTTGGGAGGTTCATCCCTTACTGGCAGAAAAGCTCCTTCCAGGGTTATTCCAGGCTTGGGCCCGCTTGTGTCTCTCCTGATTGCCTCGGCCTGCTGGCTTGACTCCAAAGCCCCTGGCTTGCTCCCAGCTTTTCTTTTCGAGAGGAACAGTGCTTTCGGGATTGGAATGTCCTTCTATGTCCTTCTTGAAACCTACACTTCCTGTGCCCTGGAAGCCCCTATCCTCCGTGCATGTGTGTGTGTGTGTGGGGGGTGCACCCCTGCTTGCGGGGGTTGCTGTTGTGCTTCTGTATGTGGCTTCCCACGCCTGTGGCTGAGGCTCCGGCTTCCTGACCTTAGCAGCCGCTTCCTGACCCAGCAGCTTAGCAAGCAGCTGGGGTGCGACATGCCTGCATGCATCCTTTAAAACGAGCCGAGCCATCCCAGTTGCAGGAGCTGTAGGCAGCTGTGAGTCCAGGCAGGTGCGGGTGACCAGGCCCTGCGCTCCCTGGCCTAGTTGTGATCTGATGATTGATTGGTCAGTTGCTCCTCAATGCTTAACATCACATCAGGAGACTCACGGTGGGGTTGGGGAATGAAGGCCCAGGAAAAACCAGAAGCTAGGAGAGATCTAAAGAGCAAAGTCCAGGTTCGGGCTAAATTGATTCTTGACTTTGCTTTCTCCACACCGAAGCCATTTATTTATAGGAAAGCTATTTAGCCGCTGTGGGCATGGCCGAGGCTGTAAGACCCGTTTCCCAGAACGCCCTGCTCTGCCGAGACCCTAGGACTTGCGGGGACACCTTCAGCTCCCGACATGCTGATCCCCAGCCTCTGGCCAATTCTCGGTGCCTTGGCCTACTCCTGCCCCCCCTAAGCCTGCTCACTACCTACCTTACCCCCCAACTTTCGCTTTGTCTCCCCTCCCTGTTTGTCCTTGTCAGCCTGGGATATGTATATACTTTTAACGGTGAGGGCAGGTTCCTGAGTAAAGCTTTAAATAAATGTGTAAAAGAATTCTTGTCTGAGCATGTGGCTTAAGGGGTGTGTAAGGCCCTGGGTCCTGTCTCTCAGCACTACTTAACACATGTGTGCACGTGTTAAAGACACACGTGCACATACACACACAGCACCACAAGCTCATATTCACACACACACACACACACACATACACACACTCACTCACAGTACCACATATTCATACACATACACCCAGCATCACATATTCATATACATACACACAGTACTACAAACTCTCTCAGCACATATACTCATACACACACACCCAGCAGCACATACTCATATCCACACACATATATACACACCCATATACTTCTATACACACACATCCCCACATACTTGTATATACATACCCAGTAACACAGACTCTCACAGCATCACATACTTGTATACACACACATACACAACACCACATGCTATATACACACACACTTACAGCACCACATACTTGTATACATACATATATGCACATATCCATATCCATATATACCTAGCACCACACACTTGTACACAAATCTAGCACCACAAACCCTCACAGCACCACATACTTGTATATACACGCACACACAGGACCACATACTTGCTTGCATACATATGCAGCACCACATACTCGTATACCCAGCATCACAAACTCATACACACACAGTACCATATCATGTATACACACACACCCAGCACCACATACTTGTACACACACACACACTCACAACAGCACATACTTATAAAGACACACATACATCACCATATATTTGCATACACACATAAGTATATACACATACTATACCACATACTCATATACACACACAGTACCACATACTGGTATACACACACACACACACACACACACACACACACACACACGCAACTCTCATGGCACAACATACTTGAGCAGTGCACATGTGTGCTGACAAAGTTCTTCCTTCCTTTTGCCTCTGCCCACTAGGAATGGCTCCTGAAAGGACACTGCTTCTTCCATTCCTAGTTGTGTACGTGTGTGTGTGTGTGTGTGTGTGTGTGTGTGTGTGTGTATGTGTGTGTGTGTGTGTGTGTGTGTGTGGCATATATGCATGCATGCACATATCTCTGTGTGTACATGTGTATGTGTGGGTGTTCATTGAGGCCAGAAGTCAACTTCAGTTATCCTCAGGTGCTGTCCACTGTTTTTTTAAGACAGGGTCTTTGATTGAGACCTGAACTCTCTGATTCAATTAGGCAGGCTGGTTAGCAAGTTCTAGCTCCACCTTCCGAGTACTGAGATTACAAGTGGGCATTACCTTGCCCAGCTTTTTATGTGGGTACTGGGATCAAACTCAAGCTCTAGTGCTTGCCATCTGACTGAGTCATCTTCCTCCCTATCCCTCATCTAACATTTTAAAAATACTTTTTATTAGTAAAACAATTCAAAAAGATTTCCAGATCCTGATGGATCACCTTGGAATGTGAGCACACTGTGATCCCTGAGCACAGACGCATGGATTCCACTCCGATCCTTAGGTTGCTCATTAGAAGAAAACACCATCATCGAAGTAACTTGCTAGTTCTCACTCTAAAGATGTTGCCTGGGCTGGGGGTGTAGCTCAGCGGTACTGTGTGAGGCCCTAGGTTCCATTCTGAGTCCTTAAACAACAACAATAAAATATTCTTTTTTTAAAATTTTTTTTATTATTTATTCAACTGTGCGCATGTGCGCGCGCATGTGTGTGTGTCTGTGTGTGTGTCTGTGTATGTGTAGAACCACGGACGAATTCAGGAACCACCATGGACCCCTCCACCTCCTTCTGCCCCGGGATTCACAGGCTCCGCCCTACCAGGACCAGAAGCGCAGGCCGCCCCCGCTTCCGCCTGGCATCTATACGTGGGATCTGGGATCTGAACTCAGGACCTTCTGCCTGCAAGGTGGAGGCTTAACCCCTGAGCCACCTCTCCAGCCCAACAATAAAATATTCTTTAAAAAAAAAATAGTATTTGGGCTGGAGAGCTGGCAGGGGTTAAGCCTTTGCCTTAAAACCAAAAGGACCTGAGTTCAGATTCTAGAGCCCACATAGAAATGCCAGGTGGAAATGGTGGTGGCCTGTACTTCTGGCCCTGGAAGGCGGAGCCTGGGGAACCCCAGAGCAAAGCAATAGGGAGGTAGAAGCAACCCAGGATGACTCCTGAGGTCACCCTTGGGCTTCCATAGGTACACACAGTGCCCTGTTCTATACCCATGCACACCTCCATCACCCCACATACACACTACACCAACACATGCAAAAAAAAAAAAAAACTTCTTTATGTATTTATGAGAGAGAGAGAGAGAGCATAAATGTCACAGCATATTTGGAGTAGTCAGAGAACAACTTTGAGAAGCTGGTTCTCTTTCTATCACGTGGGCTTCTGGAGGTTGAACTTCAGCCATTGGTTTGTACGCAGGCGCCTTTACTTGCTGTTATCTCACTACCCCAACAAGGGACCATATTCCCTGCGAAGAGCAGTATAGGCTGCTGCAGGGAACTGATCAGGATAAAGTACAGTGGGGACCCAGTTGCTCTGAGTTGGAGGAACAAATGTTAGCACCTAAGACAACCAGCGACCAGTAAATACCCGACTTCCCCGTGGCCACTGTCCAAGGGAGAATGTTTGCCGCCTTTGAGGCTCCACTCTTGATGGTCTCTTCTCTGATTTTTTTCCAGGTGTTCCTGGATGTGTTGGTGGGGATACATCCCTCAGGGATCATGGGACTGGTCCCTCCCGTTGCAGACAGGGAGAAGAGAGATAGTCAATGTCCCCCCGGAAAGTATCCTCAGTCTCTGAATAGTTCCATCTGCTGCACCAAGTGCCACAAAGGTAGGAGAACGTGGGAGCAACTCATCCCGGGGTCTTCCTTCGCACTTCTTCTGACTTCACTGCCTCTCTTGGGCTTGGGTTTTGTCTTTTCTTTTTTCTCCTAGGGAACTCAAGGAAGTAGGCTTGGCTGGTTTCCCAAGCACGGGGCTCTTTCGCTGAGCAATCTGTTGCAACCTAACCTGGACCCCGTTTGCAGGAACCTACTTGTATGAGGACTGCAAAGGTCCAGGACTGGCCACGGACTGTCGGGTGTGTGAAAAAGGCACTTTCACGGCGATCCAGAACTACTTCAACCAATGCCACAGTTGCAGGATATGTCGGAAAGGCAAGCCCCTTATAGAGATTCTAGAGGGTGCATGGTGTGAAGAGGCATATGTGAGTGTGTGTGCATGTATGTGTGTGTGTGTGTGTGTGTGTCTGTCTGAGGAGTGGGACACCAATCTGTGCTGGCAGATATGGATGGAATGTGGACTGAGCCTGAGTGTATCAGAGTGAGTGTGTGTTACAAAGACAGACACATACGGTGGTGGGTGTCAGGATTCTGGGGGATGCAGGACTCACTCCCCATCTCATCCCTTTTTCAGAAATGCTCCAGGTGGAGATTTCCCCTTGCACAGTGGACCAGAACACTGTGTGCGGCTGCAGGGAGAACCAGTTCCAGAAGCATTTCAACGATGAACTTTTCCAGTGCACCAACTGCAGCCAATGCCCCAATGGCACTGTGATTGTTCCCTGTGAGCCCCACTCACCCGAGCCTGGGCCTTCTCCTGACCCTGGGGGAAGGTCTCTACCTTTCTGCACCCGTTACCCCATGGGGTAGCCCCTCCTTCTTCTTTTTGCTCTGTGGATCTGAGCTCCTATCCAGAGCCTCTCTCCCTCCCATCCTAATGATGAAGGCACCCCTACTTTAGCTGTGGCCTTTTCTCTCTGCAGGTCAGAAGAAAAATGACACCGTGTGTACCTGCCACCTAGGGTTCTTTTTGAGAGAAAATAAGTGTGTTTCCTGCAGTGAGTGAGTATCCACCAGCTGCTGCCATTGGATGAGGATGGATGAGTAGATGGGTGACTATGGCTGTGGGCCACAGTCCTCGTGTGGTCGGGTAGAGGCGGGAATCCAGACTCCTTAGGCTCCTGCAATTGCCTGAGTGGGAGACACTTAGAGTAGGACATCAGTTTGTCTCCTTCCAACACATTCAATTTTTTTTTTTGGTGTGTGTGAGCGTGTGTGTACATATAGGCCCAAGGAACTTTGGGAATCATCTTGAATTGCTTTACCTCCTTTTAGCTCTGGGGTTTCTCAGGCTCCGCCTTCCAGGGCTGGAAGTACAGGCCACTGCCATTTCTGCCCTTTTTACATGCGATCAAACTCAGGTCCTTCATCTTTTGCAGTAGAGGCTTAACCCCTGAGCCATCTCTCTAGCCCATTCTTCAAATCTTAAAGTCTTTGGGAGTAGAGTTCATTTTCTTCCCCAGTGACATCCAGCTTGGATTTTCAGGCTCTTGATTAATAGAGTCCTTATCATTCACTAATTCTAGCATATATACCTTCATGCTTCTGAAATCAAGCCGCACCCACAATTGATTTGTATATCCTGGTAGGAATGGCGTCTTTGCCTGCTCATGCATGTGTGCATGAACCTATGCATGTGTGGTGTGTAAAGAATGGTACATTGCAAGATTCATTTGTTAGTTTTCGCTCTTTTTGTGCATGCATGTGTATGTGCACATTCATGTGGATGAAGCCGGTGTTAGGTGGTTTCCTCCATTGCTCTTTACTTTATTCGTTGAGGCAGGCAGGGCCTCTGTCTCCTGAGCACTGAGATCACAGGTGGCTTCCAGGTCTCCCCAGCTTTTATGTGGGTTCTGGAGATCCGAACTCCAGTCCTCACATTTCAAGGCAAACACTTTATCCATATTTTAGCCCTATTTTTTTAATGTATGTATGAGTTGCATACCTCTGTGTATGTATATTGGCACGTGGTGGGTGTATGTGTATGTGGGGGGAATGTATTAGGTAGGTGGGTAATTATATGAGTGCACTTGAGTGTGTGTGTGTGTGTGTGTGTGCCTGTGAAGGCTGAAACCAAGATTCATTCTTTTTTTTAAATTTTTTTTTATTATTATTATTTATTCAACTGTGTACATGTTTGTGTGTATGTGCACGCGCGTGTGTGTCTGTGTCTGTGTAGAACCACGGACGAATTCGCGAACCACCATGGACGCCTCCACCTCCTTCTGCCCCGGGATTCACAGGCTCCGCCCTACCAGGACCAGAAGCGCAGACCGCCCCGCTTCTGCCTGGCATCTATACGTGGGATCTGGGATCTGAACTCGGGACCTTCCGCCTGCAAAGCGGAGGCTTAACCCCTGAGCCACCCCTCCAGCCCCCCAAGATTCATTCTTAATCACCCTTCCACTTTATTGTTGTGAGACTGAGTCTCTAATTAAACCCAGAGCTGAGTGGGAGACACTTAGAGTAGGACATCAGGGCTGACATGGCCAGCCAGCTTGCTCTGGAGACTTCTGGGCCCTACCATACGGGGCTAGAATTACAGGTGGGCCACCACGCCTGCCTAGTATTTTTACATGAGATCTGAACTTTGCTTACAAGGCAAAGGCTTTAACCACAGAGCCATCTCTCCTGTCCCCCCCCTTTTTTTTCTTTCATCTAAGGTCTTACCTACTATGTAGCCCAAACTGGCCTTAAACTTGAAATCTTCCTACCTCAGCCTCCCTAGTGTTAGGAAGACTGGCAAGCCCCCATGCCCTTTGGTGCCCTACTATTGGTGGTATCTTGGGTTTTATGCTTCTGCTATGCCAATCCCATATTTCTTTCCCAGTGTTTTTATCCAGGCTTCCTCAACCCTGGGCTCCTTATAAGTTGTTCTTGTATACTTGCCAAAGGCTTTATCATAGTTGACCTGACTTGGATTTAAATCCTAGCATGCCCATCGACAGAACGTGAGTTCAGATCCCAGATCCCACATTAAAAAGGCCAGGCAAATGGCAGTGGTCTGCGCTTCTGGCCCTGGAAGATGGAGCCTGGCAAATGCCACAGCAAAGCAATAAGGAAATAGAACAATCCAGGATGATTCCTGAGTCACCCTTGGGTCTCCACAGACACACACAGTGCCCACTTCTACACCCACACCCACACATGCCAAAAGTGTGGGGGGATAGTGGAGCTGGAGATGCGGCTCAGTGATGAGTGCTTGCTTAGCCTGCACGAGGCTCTGGGCTGGATTCCAGGACCGGAAACCAAACCAAACCAAACGAAATCTCAGAAAAATAAACAAAACAGAAAAATAGACTCAACAACCTAGAAAAGTGCTGGACACAAGACTACTTATTTTCTATTTTTTTCCACTTGATTTCATCTTTGAAAGAGCTTACACATCCATCCCAGGTGGCTTCCCCCTGAGCTTGTGAGTAAAAAACATTAGCCTTTTATAGAGCCCTTCTGAAAGCTCACACTTTCACGTTTCTTCGGGCCATACCACTTTTTTCTCAACACCCGTCCCCCTGCAACAGCTCCCAACTTGGGCAGGTGTGCCCGTTCTGTGGAGGGCTCTAAGGCTGCCCTAATGATATGCCTTCTAAACCCACTTGTGCCCTTGTGACCCCAGAACAAGTGCCATCATGAGTCGTTTGAGAAACGCTTCAGTCTCCTGTGGTTAGTCAGCTTTCTCTCGCCTTTGACAAATATCTAGGTCAATTAACTTAAGGCTGAGGGGTGGGTTATTTGGAGGTTTCAGTGTGTGGGATTGGGCTCTGTTGATTTTGGACCTGTGGTAAGGCAGATGGTCATAGTGAGGGCATGTGTAGACACACAGTGGCTCACCTCACGGCGTCTTAGAGGCTGACAGAAAGGAGAGGGTTGGCTCAATGTCCCTTTCAAGGGCGCGCCTCCAGTGACCTTCCACCAGACTTACCTTCCAAAGGTTCCAACACCTCTCATTAGGCTGGAGATCAAATCTTTGGCTCATGGGCCCTTCTGGATCCAAACCATGTGCTACAGTCTCTTCAACAGCAGCAACAACAAACCAGCGATAAACTCAGTTCCCTAATACCTGCTGTTCACCACGCCTGGTTCATTGCCTGTGAAAGCCACTGAGACTTAGATGTAAAACAGTTTGCTTTTTTTCATTTTTCTCTTGAGACAGGATCTAGATTAGGCTGGCCTTGAACTTGCTATGTAGCCAAAGAATAACCTTGAACTTTTGATCCTCCTGCCTCCATCTCCCAAGTACTGGGATTTTGGGCATATACTAGCACATCTGGCCCTCAGCATGATCTTCCCAAGATCCTCTCTCTTTGTAAAATTAAATGATTGCACTATCCACTGTTTGATTCCTCTGCATCAGTTTCTCAGGATAGGTTAAATTCCATTATACTAAGAAACAGCAAAAATAGTTGTTGAGTAAAGCAGTTCTAGCAATCTCCGTGCATTCTTTCTGTGTTCTTTCACCAGGAAGATCCCTAGTCACTAGTCTTGTGATATCTCTTCTTTCAGATGTGAGAAGAACCAGAAGTGTGCAGAGTTGTGCCTGCCTGGAAGTGTTATACTCCCTTCAGACTCAGGTGAGGAGAAACAGCCCGGTGCCCATTTTCCCCTGCCCGCTCTCCAGCCTCCCGTCCTCGATGAGTGTCTCTGAGCATTTTCCCTTGGTCTGCAGGCACCAAAGTGCTGTTGCCCCTGGTGATCATCCTGGGCCTGGTCCTTTTATCCTTCCTCTTCATCAGCTTAATAGTGCCGCTACCCACGGTGGAAGTCCAAGCTGTACTCCATCGGTGAGTGAGGTCTTCGGGAGGAAGAAGGTTGGTTGGGATGGAAGGAGATGACTGAGTGGCTCCTTCATTCATGATTGATGACTCTGGGTGGTCCTGCATGATAGGTTGGAAGCCACACTGCACTGGTAATTCTCTTATGTCCCCGGGGCCTCATAGTCCCTGAAGCGTGTCATCGCAAGTCCCCAAGGCCAGCCCCAGGACAGGGTGCCATGGCAGAGAGGGAAGTGAAATTGATGATGCTTTTGTTTCTTTTTTTTCAGTTTCTGGGAAACCAGCACCTGTGAAAGAGGTGAGAGAGAAAACCCCAATTTCCCTGACAGTTCCTCTCACCTAGTACCACCTAGTGCTATCACCTAGTACCTAAGTTACCTGCAGTGGGGGTGGGTGAGGGGCTCCCGATTCCCCCTACACCCGAATGCACCCAGAATAAAGAGGGCCAGGACTCTTTTCTCTCCCCATTAATAGGGTGTCTTTTCTCTTTCAGGGGGAGACTGATGGAATGGTTACTAAGATCTCAGCTTCCATTCCCACCCAGGACTTATGTCCCAGGAGGGGCTTCAGTCCCGTCCCCAATACCCATCTCACCTTCAGCTCCCCCTCGGCCCCCAGTGACTGGTCCCACAACAAGGCAATGCCACCTCCCAGGGAAGTGGCCCTAACCCAGGGAGCTGAACCATTCCTCTATCCACACTTCACCCCTGAGCCCAACCTCTACCTCGGTCAGAAGTGGAAGCACAGCGCCCACCCGCAGCACAGCGCCCATCCGCAGCACAGCGCCCACCCGCAGCACAGCGACGGTGAGTTTCAGCTGCTGAACCTGTGCAGATTCCTTGAAGGCAGCGGGACGGGTTGGAGGGCACGACGGCAGGGCTGCCGCTGGAGGTTTTGCCGCCCCTGTCCGCAGCTGCAGACCCCGTGACGTTGTATGCGGTGGTGGACGGCGTGCCCCCCACGCGCTGGAAGGAGTTCGTGCGGCGCCTGGGGCTGAGCGAGAACGAGATCGAGCGGCAGGAGTTGCAGAACGGGCGCTGCCTGCGCGAGGCGCACTACAGCATGCTGGAGGCCTGGCGGCGGTGCACGCCGCGACACGAGGCCACGCTGGACCTGCTGGGCCGCGTGCTTTGCGACATGGACCTGCTTGGCTGCCTGGAGAGCATCCAGGAGGCGCTGGGAGGCTCCGCCTCTCTGCCGGCCGCGCCCCGCCTCCCGCCGTGAGGCCCCGCCCCCGCCTCCCGGGAGTGCCTGCTTGGGTGTCCCTGAAGAACAGTTCTCCGCAGCGCCCTGCGCGCGTGCCTCTCTGGATGGAGAGGAAGGATTTTGAAGCAGCAAGGTTCCAACTGGCAGCCGCTTTCCTGGTGCTACCCACTCGGTGTACATAGCTTTTCTCAGCTGCTAGAGGACCACCGCCACGCTAGTGAGCGAGCTGGGAGGCCGAGGGCGCCGAAAGCCAGAGCAGATGATGTAGAGGAGCAGGGACACTAGAACCTCATGCCCCTTTAGGGTGTGTAGGGCCCAGCAAGGTTGCTCAGGGACCCCTGTTGGTTCCTGTGCCTTTTTCACAGTACATAAGCAATCTTTGTATCAATCATATCACACTAATGGAAACTCAGCAATCTGCTCCCCTCCTGGACAAGCACAAGGGTTATGTGCCAGGTAGGGGTCAGCACAGAAGAATGGGGGGAGCTATGGAAGCTTGTAAATACACTAAAATTTTGCAAGTGAACCTCCGGTCTTGGAGAGAGTGGTCTGTGGTAGGGAGAGGCTTGGCAGAGGCCCAGGACCTAGAGAGCTGGCAACCTCAGCCACTGTGCTAGCTGACAGAGTGTGCCCCCCCACCCCGTGCACCCCCAAGCCCAGGCTCTCTTTCTCCCCACCCTCTTCCAGTGCTGACTCAACAGTCATGTTTCTGAACAACTTTATGAGAACCCTGGGGGTGTCTATGATACAGAAATGTACAGTTCTTGACCCGGAAGTCCTCAGGGCAAAGGGCAGGTGCCTGGCCAGGTGTAGTGAGAAGCGTGGTCCTTGAGGTAGAGTCCAGGGGTAGGGTGGTGACCAGCACTCTTGTGGAGATGTCTGCTCAGGGAGCTGTGTCAGTTCCTCTGCATTCCTCACGCCTCTCTGCAAAGCAAGGGGGTTGCCCCAAGGTCAATGGCAATGTAAGAATCGGTGATGGCTAAAGCCCCTTCCCCTCTCTCCCCTCTCCCTTGCATTGCTCCTGCTCTGTCCTGTTATGCGACCCCCTTACTCTCCCAGCCCAGCATTGCAACTTTCCCTTCAGCACTTACGATGTGGTCAGCGGGGTGTCCAGCTTTATGACATGGGATCCTCGCATCCTTCGCAACTGGACCCAAGTCAGCTTCCGGGGCGTGTCATCCCCAGGCTCCATCCTTTGGCTAGCCAGATCCTCACGGATTTCCCTGAGCATCTCCTCGTTTCGCTGGGAGCTAGTTCGTGGGTTCGGGGAGACAGTCACCTCATCTTCCTCTGAGGAGTCCCAGGGGCTTTCCCCAGCAGAGTCAGTGTGGGTAGGGGAGTAGGGAGGCTGCTCCCGATGTTGCGCCCTGTGCAGGGTTTCCATCACGGCGTTCCCAGGAGCCAGGGCTCCATCTTCCTCCTCAGACCACGCTGGTGGGTCTCCCCTGGGAAGACTGGCCCCTCTTCGGATCCCTTCTGGCAGTTCAGGGGCGCTTCGGCGTTGGGGAGCTTGGGGGTCAGGAGGTCTGGGACGCAATGGGACATCCCGGAGTTCCAGTGTGGAGAAGGTAAGGCGAGGGTCTCGGCGAAGGGCTTTGGGGCGGAGCCGATTCAGCGGGGAGTGGGAAGCCTTGGGGGAGCTTGGAATCAAAGTGCCGTAGCCTGAGTCTGAGGTATCGTCTGGTACGGAGGGAGCATCCTCGTCAGTGTCTTCCGTCACCACCAGGTGGGGAATGATGGTCGTGAACTCTGAAGTCCTGCTGTTAAGAGCAAGTAGTCAGACTTAGGTGTTCAGGTGTCAAGTGCAAGTCCAGGATGCCTCCCTTCTTACTTCATCCTGAAATGCTTCTTCCTCCAAACTTACTGCCCTGTCTCCTTGACATGGCTTGAATGTGGTTTGTAAAAGAACTTGGAGGGTTTTTTTTTTTTTTTTTTTTTTTTTGTTTTTGGCAGTAGTTTAGTGGTAGGGCACTTGTCTAATACATTAGGGGTAGCCTGTTCAAACCTCCAGAGCTGCCAGGCAGAAAATAACCACCAAAATGTTATACTGGGGCTGATGCGGTAGCTCAGCATATAAGGAATCTGCTTGCAAACCTGATGACCTGATTTCTATCCCTGGAAGATCACGTGGTAGAAACAGAGAAATGACTTCTGAAAGTTGTCCTGTGACTTCATGTGCTATGACATGCTTTCTCTTTCTCTCTCTTAAATGCATAAACAAACACGATGTTTGAAAACAAAAGAAAAGGAACAGTTTGGGCTGAACTGGGTGTGGTGGCTCACATCTGTAGCCATCCCAACACTTGGGAAGGTGAGACAGGAGGATTTCCACGAATTCAAGATCAGCCTGGGGTACACAGAAAGATACTTTCTCAAAAATGCAAAAATAGGACTGGAGAGATGGCTCAGAGGTTAAGACTCTGCCTTGTAAGCCGAAGGTCTTGAGTTCAGATCCCAGGTCCCATGTAAAAATGCCAGGTGATACAGCAGTGGCTTGGATTTCTGACTCTGGTGGGCAGAGCCTGGGA
Organism: Typhlomys cinereus; assembly: GCA_023101885.1. Taxonomy (NCBI): domain Eukaryota; kingdom Metazoa; phylum Chordata; class Mammalia; order Rodentia; family Platacanthomyidae; genus Typhlomys; species Typhlomys cinereus. The sequence continues at coordinate 1,209,824 of JALPQD010000251.1, read as the reverse complement.
AATCCCAGAGCAAAGCAAGAAGGAAGTAGAAGCAATCCAGGATGATTCCTGAAGTCACCTTGGTCCTCTATGGGGACACAGAGTGCCTTCAGATCACACACACCACACACACACACACACACACACACACACACACACACACTTTAAAAATGCAAGAGTAAAAACAAACAAAAACCTAACCAGTCACAAGAAAGAGTCCGACTGCCTCTAAGCTCTCTATCTACCAAGTCATGGTCATGCATTGGCTGACAGATGCGTCAGTGACAGATCCTTCTGCAAGCACGCTGCTGAACAGCATTGTGCGCAAACCTCTTGCATTCTGGTGATTTGAATTTGCTGTGCTCCAGCAGCTTCTGAGATTCTGCACATCCATATCTGATCCTCACAGAAAGTGCCTATGCCATGCTTGCCTTCACTCTGTGCCCGCCCTAGGTTGGCTCACTTTATAGGCTGCCCCGCGCATGCCTTTACACGGTGGCTACCAGCCTGTTTCTGTATTATGCCAAGTCCTAGAGACTTTGTCTCAGATTGAGGTCCCTTCTGTCCACCACTTCTCAGCCTTTTGGCTTCCTCTTCTTTCTTCCCCACTTGCGCCTCCCCCTTCCCAGTTTGGTGGTACCCCTGGATCTTACCTTCCTTCTGCACTGCACTGGGAGCCCTCTGGGGAAGGTGTGGAGGGCCTGGTGCTGGGGGACTCCCTGCCCTGGTCCCGATAGAGGGCCAGGAGCTCCCTCTTCTGTTGAATGTACTCCTCAGCCTTCAGCTTCTGCAGGGTGGCCTGGGGGGAGGGGCTTTCATTATTAGAAGCTTTCATTTATTGAGCACTTGCTATATGACAGGCACTGTGCTAAGTGCTTTACCTGCATTCTTTAATCTTCACTGCACTCCTTTGAGGTGTGTGGCTTAATCCCTACTTCCCCGCTGCAAATGGGGACTAGAAGGTTAAAGCCACTAGCCGAGGGATCAAGAGGGAAGTAGAGGGGCGTGTCCCCTTTCCTTCTATATAATCATTCTGCGCCTTACTCCCCCCACAAGCCCTCAGGTATTCTCCCGCTTTCAGGAAGCTCTCCCTGATTGGGACGATGGTGCTGTAAGACTCGGAACAGTACTGACCCACAGGTTGCTGTCTGACACCTTCCCCTCCCATCATCTGGACCTCCTCCCTGACGGTGGGAAGGGCAAGAGGGGCGATTCCAGGGTGATTAGGGGGTTAGGCTTTGTTCTAGACTGAGGCCTCTTTGTGCTTCAGAAGGGTGACAACAAGACTCCTTAGACTGGAAGGAAGGCCTGGATGTGCCTCTTCTATGTGCTTTCATACAGAATGCAGCAGTGACAGTGAGCACCGTGATGTGCTTGGGGTCCTCTGCACACATCATTGCCCTGTGGGGTGCAAAGCGTGGCTACGAGCCTGCTGTATGGATGAAAAGACTAGATTCCGGGCAGCAGCTCACTGGAGGTGGCGCAGGTGGGGGTCAGGCAGAGCTGGGTAGGCAGCTTTTGAAGACCTGGTTCAGTGGCCACATGCTTTGCAAGGGCACCGTTGAAGGGTCAGTGCTATTGCAGGATGTTGGCACTGGGGGAGGCAGAAGAGCTGGAGGAGACACGGGATGGTAGGAAGAGGTGTGGCACAAGGGAGGGTAAGGAGTGGCTGCTGTGGGTGTGGTCAAGTTGTGACAATACTAAAGAAATGGGTGTACCCTACCACCACCACCACAGCAACTAAAGGGCTGCACCTGGCCCACAGGTGCCCTCCGGTGCCCTCGGTGCTCTCCGCCCCGACACAACGCTCTGCTTTGACTCTTGGATGCCCGATTCTGGCAGTTCCATATTTGTACTCTTTCCTTAGCTTGAGATCTACGAGTCAGCAACTCTGGGGTGCCCAGGTTTTTCTAAAGCTACTGTAGAAGCACGGGGGGGGGGGAGGCTGGGTCAGGACAAAACATGTTGGAGAAAGGATGGACAGGGACAGAAAAAATGAACCAGGCTGCCAGGCCAAATTCTCCTTTGCCTGTCTTTCCACTCACTGAGCCAGAACAGAGACTAGAGCCGGCGGACTGACCACACTAGGGGCGGGTCTTATGCTCCCTCTCTTTCTCCAGGCCTATTTCCCAGCTCAGTGTGGGTGAGGAAGGAATGAAAACGTGCTGGCGAGCAAGGGTTCCTGTCTGCTTACCCAGGGAAGATGCCATGCCCTCTGCCCCACATGCTCCAAGTTCAAGTCTGTGATGGGATACTCAGGATAGGGATGTAGTGCGGAAGGAAAGAGAGAGGAAGATAAGAGGGGCGGGGGTCCTACAAGGAACGTGCAAGGCCAGGGTCTCCAGAAATCTTGCTCCTTGCCCATCCTCGGAAGAACAGGAGTGGAGAGGATATAGGGTTGCCAAACACCCCAAAGCCTGGGCAGCAGAAATTTTGGCTCCACCAAGAAGACAATCAAGGTGAGGAGGTCAAGAAAAGAAGACCCAGTGTGTGACACCCCACAAAGCTGGAGAAAGGAAGGGAGGGCTCCCCGGCAGGGTTCTTCTACCGTTGTCTCTACGGGGAAGGCCAGGGGAACAAATGTTTCCTTCACCTTGCGGTTCCTTGGTCACATTCGCCCACTGTCCCCGAAATAGTGGGGGACAAGGGATCTCTAGAAGACACCCCCAACCTCCTAAGCCACCCACACTGATTCCTTCCCCAGTTCTACAACCTCCTACTCTGCCTTTCTTTTCTTCTTTGTCTTCCTCTTCCTCTCTTTTTTCTTGCTATTTCTTCTCTTCTTTCTCTTCTCCCCCACTTCTCTTCTTCTAGTCTCCATCTTCCAAGACTGGATCCTGTTATGCAGAGCAGGCTTGGAACTTGCTAAGTCGCTCAAGCTGGCCTTGAACTCACGATCCTCCTACCTCTCAGCTTCCCCAGTGCTTGGATTAGTGGATTGTACTACCAACTTGGGTCACTTCCTTCTGGTAAGCAACAAACAATGGCGTACATTTCTGGAGTGCCTGTGAACGCTATGCAAGCTTCACTGCGGCTCCCTCGTGGCTTAGAGAGGTCAGTAACTCGCCTAGCACACAGGGTAAGAGTGAGGGTTCTTACCCTCATCTGCCCTACCTTCGCTTCTTTTCAGTTTTCCTTAACGGTTCCTTTCCTCCTTCCCTGCCACTGAGTACGGCCAGGTCCCAAGATTCAGCCCCTCCGCCCCTCCTCCCCCAACTCATTTTCTGTTAAAACGAAGCCACCTGTGTCCAATAGTGAGCAGGACGCCTCGTCAGCACTTCAGTAACAGGAGGGAGAAGTCCCACCCCCAGACAGAACTTTATGAAGGGACCAAGAGCTACTCTACCACACGCTTGGGTGCGTGGAGACTAACGGTGATCCAGCAGAGGATTCTGGGAGAATCTGGTAGTGAAATAACAGTCGTGAAATACATTTCAATGTTCCGGGCCTCGAGTAGCCCAGCGCCTCACTGCACTGTGGTCACAGAGCAGAAGTGACTTCTGGCTGTCAACCTTAGAGACTCTCAGAAGCTACATTATTTTGTAGATCAACACCGGTGAGTTCTGATGGCTCCAATGTAATACTGGGAGCCAAGGGAAGAGAAGCATGCTCTAGAGATGGAGGAGTAAAGGAAAGCTTCTTCGAGGACTGTGGAGATTGTTCAGTGGTTAAAGCACTTTCCATACAAGCAAGGAGACCAGAGTCTGATCTACAGAACCCATGCAGAATGTTGGGTGAGTGGGTGACTCCGGCACACACCCCTGTAATTTCATCTCAGAATGCAGAGACTGGGGATACCCAAAATAATCTGGTTATCTAGACTAGCCCTGTTGGCTAGCTCTGGGTTTGTTTTTTTTTTTTTATTAAAATTTTAATTATACATTTTAAAATTTTTTACCAGTTCCCTCCCTCCCCCCTCTGGGTTTGATTAAAGACCTAGACGCAAAAACAGTAAGATGGAAGAGAGGCAGAGGATGATTCCTGATATCAACCTTGGACGGAAGAGAGGCAGAGGATGATTCCTGATATCAACCTTGGGTGTCTACGTGCATGTACACACATGTGCACATCATGCGCCTGCATACACATTTGCTCACACAATATGAACTTGTGCACACACACACACACACACACACACACACACACACCACACACACAGAGCAAAGATACTATAGTGGAGCTAATGGTGTGTGCCTGCAATCTCAATGCTAAGAGAGGCAGAGGCAGGAGCATGGAGATGTCTAGGCTACATAGCAAGACTCTGGTTCACAAAATTAAATAAATTGAGGTAGTTGGAGGAACATGGGGAAAGCGTGGAAAGGAGGAAAGAAGAGAGGAGGAAAAAGAGAAGGGAGAGGCTGTCAGTAGTAGTAAGCCCCCACCATCCTGAGAAGGCAGGGGCTCTAGGAACCCACATGCTCAGGGCTTCTGGTTTTCCCCTCTAGCACCCTCCAACTCCTCACAACCTTCAGGCAAAGTTTGGCTGATCAGTGGAATGGGTCCAGCCTTGGGAAACCTATGTTCAGGCTGGAGAGATGGTTCAGAGGTTAAGACTCTGCCCACGAACAGAAGGACCTGAGTTCAGATCCCAGATTGTTCATAAAAATGTCAGGTAAAATGGTGGTAGCCTGTACTTTGCTCTGGAAGGCAGAGCCTGGGAAATCCCAAAGTGAAACAAAAAGGAGTTAGGAACAATGTAGGATGATTCCTGAAGCCATCTTTGGGTCTACACAGGCATACATAGTGCCCTCTTACACACACACACACACACACACACACACACACACACACACACACAAATGATTCACATTTAACACAGCCATTATTAAAAAAGAGAAGAAGGAAGTGATGTACAGAGAAGGCCCTTCCCCGCAGAGAAAGATTCTGGGAACATGAGTCAAGACAGAAGAGGGCTACCCTTAACCCTCAAGCCTGTCCTACTCTAGCCTTTGGGGTTCCCTGGGAGCCATCCTGTTCATGTATTTGAGGAAGTTCACAGCCCCACATTGCTGGAGGGGACAAGTCATCCTCACATCTCACCTGAATTCCAGTCCAGTTTCTATATTCCTCAAAGCTTCTAAGATGCTTCTACTGGCTAACTTCCACTTCATCAGTTTCAAAGTGCTTCTATTTAAAAGTAAATATTACTACCTAGGCTGGGTGGGAGAGGTGTTTTGGGGGGAGGAGGTGTCTGGAGATACCCTCTGGGTGAGAATTGAAGTGCTGCCAACAACCAAAACCCAAAAAGTGCAACTAAGTCTTGATCTTTCTTTGCCATTTTGTTCCTGTAATGGATTGACTAGCATCTCTGAAAAAGATATGCAGAAACCTAACCCTTAGCAGTTATCAACGTATCTTTCTGAGAAAGAGATCCTTGTTGATGCACAATGTAAGAAGGAGCCTCAGAAGGGCTTCTTCTGGACTTTGGTAGATTCTAAATCTAATGCTTGGTGTGTTTATAAATGAAACGAAAGGACATAGTTATACCAAGGGGAAGGCCAGAGGTTGGAGGGAAGCCGCCCCAGGGCGCTAGAGCTGTCAGAAGCTGAAAGAGTCACAGCCTCTTCCCTAAAGCCTGGACAGGAAGTTCTGTCGTGATACTTCCTTGACTTTGAACTGCAGGTGTATACAATTGCGATGGAACCCCCATCTCCACCCCCCACCCCCGCCCCGCAGTGTTTCATTCATGATAAACAAGCACTCTACCATGAAGCTATGCCCATCTCTGTTTTGTTTTAAGTCATCGGGTTTGTGGTAACTATCACAGCTTTCCTGATAGCTCCTTTTTTTTTTGAACTTTTATCACATACATCTGCCCACATGACTGCCCGGTTTTAAACTTCACCGGCTCCATGCTGTCTACGGGACAAAGTTCAAGTGCACAGGGTGGCACGCAGAGATGGGCTTGATCCTGTGGTACCTACTGCAGACTCCTCGGGGTGCTGTCCTCTCTGGCACTACCAGCTACTAGATCAATGGTTCTCTCAACATATGTGACTGCTGCCCGCCTCTGAGTTTTCTGTGTGGAGTGCCCTCCCTTCTGCTCTGTTCCTGACACACTCCTGGGCCTCCTGCCATGATCCCTCGTCAGATCTGCCGTGTGGCTCCTGCCTACTCACCTGCACCTCATTTCCCCAGCAGACTCTCCAGACAGAATGCATTGTTCCCTTTGTATTCCCATTACTCTCGCTGACCTGCCGCACAGACTCCTGGAGGGTGGGAATGGTACTTTACTCTTTTCTGACTCCCTGGCTCCTGGCTTCAGTGCTTGCATCCAGCAGGCGTCTGGATGACGAGGCTTTTACAAGTCAGTGGTTTCAAGGTGGACCGCAGGGCTTCGAGAGCAGTGATGGGCCACTTTGCTCCCCCATCCAGCCTGCCGTCCACTTACTCTCTGCCCTCTTCTCCCCTCTTGTGGAGCCCTTCCGAGCCTCAGAGGTGCGTGTCCGCCCCTCCCCATGCCTGGCTACCACCCACCTGTGCTTGCTGAGTCTTGTCCAGCCACCGCGCACGATCCGTGGAGCTGGGACAGTACACAACGAGGGCACTGGAGACGCACTGGAATTCAGTGAGGTGGATCATCAGGAAGCTGTCTGAGTGAAAGAGCAGCTCAGCTTTAAGGTCTGGGTCTTGTTTTCCCCTCCCCCCTCCCAATTCTTCCTCCCCTTGGCAAGAGGAAGGGGGAAGAGACCAATTACTGGCAGGAGAGACATACGGGGGTCTCGGAGTGGTCGGCATACGAGCTTCTCCAGCATGAAAGGAGGGCGGATGATCTTGGCTCTGTCCGCCTTGCGTTGAGGTTTGGTCACCAAGAGCACATCAGAGAAGAGGAACAGGTACACGTCCAGCTTGGGTGGAGGTGCAGGAGAAAGAGAGAGGGGGCCAGTCAACGTCGGGGGAAGAGCTAGCCAGGTAGCCTGGCTCAGGGGCAGATGCATGCCAACACAATGGGAGGCACAGAGCCACGGAGCGCTGCAGTCGGAGCTGGTGAGTGCAGCCCCATCTCTTGCTTTATAGGCAGAGAACAGGCTGGCTTAAGGTCATTCACGCCACCAAAGCTCAGCCAGGACTGTGTCGTCTTCTCTGTTGCCAGCCAGTCTCCCACCTCTGACTCCTTGGTTTTTGTGTGTGTGTTTGTTTTTGCCTCCCGCCTTGTATGCCCTCCAGACCTCTCTTCTTTGGCGTTCGCCTCCTGTCTTTTCAGCTCCCGCCCACGGCTCTCTCACCTTCCCTTCTCGCCCCTCCTTCACTCGCACGGGTCCCTCCAGCAGCAGCTGCCTGGTGAGGTCAGGGGCGACCCCCAGGATAGGGGACATCAAGTCCAGGCTGGAGAATGGACGCAGGTTCTGAAGGACACAGAGATGAGGCTCAGCGGGAATCGGCACCACATGGCACATGCTTCTCTCAGTTCAGGGCGACTCCTTGTGCAGCCACCAGCAACACCCTTCCCCACTCCCCTCCCCCATCTATGCCTGGAGTGTTTCTTTACTCTCCTCAATGCCTCCCTTTGAGTCCCCCAGAGGGATGCTGGGACACACCCACTGCAGCACTGAGGTACAGAGTTCTGAATCTGTCCTTCTCCCTGCAAGGCTTCCTCTTCATCCACTCTTTACGGGGCCTTGCATATTCTGAATCCCCTTCCATTCGGTATCTCACCTTTTCCACCTCCTCGCTGGAGGGCTCCAGCACCTCGTAGGGTCCAATCCGCTGGGCCGCAGCTGCCAAACTCTCCTGCTCTTCTCCCTGGCGGACCTGCCCATTGATGTGTCGCAGGAAGGACTCCACAGCTTCAATCTTGGGGTGGCAGAAGCAGAAGGAGGGGCAGCTCAGCCCCGAGCTCTGCATGGAGCCCACCCCCTATGTGACATGCAGCACCTGTCAGTACTGCATGAAGTATGAGACCCTCAGACATCACTGGAGAGCAGGGACCTGCCAGCCTCCAACTCCCAAGGAGGAGACCCCCCCTGAGTACCTACCATGGCATTCAGAGCCTCTTGGGCTCGGGGTTCGGGGCACCTCTTAAGCACAGCCTGGAGCAACAGCGGGTACTTGGTGATGCGCTGGTGGGGCTTGATGAGCAGGTCGCCTAGCATCTGCCTCCCCGACAGCTTGTGTTTTTCACACCACTGCAGGGAAAGGGAGATAGGACCTAAGAGTCTGCAGACGCCCTCATGCCCCCCACCCCCAGTAACTGTGTCAGCCTGGAACCCAGCTGAAAGCCTAGGCCTGACCCGAAGGTGCCCTCCCTGACATCTCACCTGCACGAAGGTGTGGAACAGAGGGTTCGTGTCTTGTTGCTCCCGGGCATAAGCCATGGTTTGCTTCACACGCAGGCAGTACTGGACGTATGGCTGGAACCGCTGGCTAAACTGCAGGAACAGACACAGGGCCGGAAACAGGAGGCAGAAGGTCAAGAATACAGACTGTGGCTACAGACACAGGGGCAGGCTGAGGAGACAGACTCACGTGTCTGTCAGTGAAACCCCTGCCAGTCTCCACCTTCCGGGATGGCTTCCACGAGCTCCTCACTCTGCACCCCAGGAGGGGCGGCCGACACTCCGGGAGGCGGAGCACGCACTCCGGGAGGTGGACCCTAGCTGCCTGGAAGCCTGTTCTGTCCACGGGGCCTGCCGTGCCCTGCTCTTTGGACTCACTCCCTGCCATCAATAATTCAACCCCACTGTTTCCAGGACACGGGAGCTCCTATTTCTGTGACTCGAAGGTTGCCTAGATGCCCTGCCCTGATGGAAGAGGATGCCAGAGACTCTCAGAAAACTGTCCCCCATCTCTGTACCCCATCCCAGCATTTCTTTCTGGTCCAGTGGGAACAATGGACATCGAGCTCCAGGTGGGCTCCATGCTCTCTTGTTCCTGTTACTCTACATGTGGGGCGTCCACTGTGACCTTTTACATGTCTCGGGGTCTCCTTGCTTTGGCTTCATTTTTACACTGAGCTATTTGATGAATGATGTCTAATAATTCGTTTATAGTTGAGGCATGTACATTTGTTATCCCAGCACTTAGGAAGATGGGGTAAAAGGATTTGTGAATTTGAGATTAGTCAGACAGAGAGAGAGAGAAAGAAAAAGAAAGAGAGAGAGAAAGAGAGAGAGAAAGAAAGAAAGAAAAAGAAAGGAAAGAAAGAGAGAAAGAAAGGAAAGAAAGAGAGAAAGAAAGAAAGAAAAAGAAAGGAAAGAAAGAGAGAAAGAAAGAAAGAAAGAAAGAAAGAAAGAAAGAAAGAAAGAAAGAAAGAAAATGCTACAGAAAGAAAAGACCCCCTTCTTAGGCTGTCCAGTGAGACCCTGTTTTATAAACAAAACAAAACATTCTAAAAAACCCTAGCATAGGACTTTTTCTGCCTCTTCAATCCATCTAAACATACAATATTTCACAGTTCAGTTAACCCCTTCGGAATCTTACAAGTAGGAATGTTTAGTCTACTCTACTGTATCATACAAATGAAAAGGTTTAAAGATGTTTCAAAGCTTTGTGAAGCTTGAAGTGCTTTTCTATAGTTAGGTGTTAGTGTCAACTGACCTGTTCTTTATAATAAGTATGCCCTGTATGAAATCACGTTTACAATGCTATCAAACAAAAGGACTTGAAAAGTGTGTTGCCAACAAGAGCGGCCCTTCCCTCCCCGGGGCAGCTACGTCTTGTTCATTTCACAAGGACCTCCAGAAGACCAAAAAACGCCTTGGGCACAGGTCGTACCTGTGGAACGGCTGGAAAGAGATGAAGTGATATGTTCGGGTTCCCCAGACTCACCGTCAGGAAGCCATTTTGCAGGCTGACAGGGTCCAGAGGCTGGCCAGAGGCGCGCGTCTTTTTCAGGCAGGGCTCTAGTACTTCCTCCCAAAAGCTCCGGTGGACTCGAATCAGGTTGGGGACATTTCCAAACAGGATCTCAGCTGATACCTGGAGGACCGGGCAGCACTTAGTCACAGGCCGGTCAGGTCACTGTCAGGCAGGGATGGCCTTCAAGGAAGGTGAAGACTTTAAGCTTCCAGTGATGAGGAAAGGGAGGAAGGCATGAGTCTGACCGTGGCCTAGAAGGTTCTGCCCCTCCACCTGGTAACACTTAGCCTCGAGCTCTGGGAAGCTAGGAGCCCGTGGTCTGTGGTTTGCTGGGGGTTCCAATGCAACTGGGAGATAGGAAGGCCAGGGAGGTCTTAGGAAATGGACGGGGCAGACTGGAGCAGTCCCTGCGGCCTCCCCCTCCCGCGCCAGGCCCCACTCACTTCCATCAGCAATCCCACCCGCTGCAAGTTCAGCAGACCAGCAGCCAGGAGCTAGAGGAGAGGAGAGAGAAGAAGCGCCTCAGCATGTGACCCCCCTGTGATCCCTCTTCTGCCAACACCCAGACTACCCTTCAGAACAGGTCTGAAAGCAGAGGGCAGCCTGGGGTCCTGTCCTTCTCTCCTGCAGTCCCCTGCCCCTTCTGCTCTGAGAGAATGGAGACCCTCCGGGGGAAGCTGTGTAGATAGAAGGCTGAGAGGGCGCTGAGGGGGCTTACGTCTGTCATGATCTTGAGCTTTCTCACGTAGATCAGCTCGGTGGTCAGGAGCTCCCACAGCGCTTCCTGCTGGTGACACAGCTCCCGGCTCATCTCCTGGGGGGGACAGTGCTGGTTCACTTGGGGAACACTGATGAGAGCAGGTGCCATTTGTTAAGCACTGGTAGATCTGCCCAGAAGGTTCCAGGCCCTCTGCACATGACCTTTCGACAAATCTCAAAAACATACTTCTTTATCTATTATTGTATACGGGTGTGCGCACGTGAGCTTCGGTGGCATGTGTGCAGGTTAGAGGACTTTAGTTATCTCCTTCCACTTTCATGAGGCTTAGATGGCAAGTCCCTTTACCCACTTGAGTCAGCTCTCTGCCACCATGTGGCCTTGTCATTTTAACCAGTCCCCTGTCATGAAGGTGAAATCAACGCAGTTTTCCATAAGAGGTGACTGAGGCTCAGGGAGAACGTCTGTCCTGACCAAGGTCTCACTAGTAGGTAGCAGAGCTGGGCGTTTTAATAAGATTAGTTTCCCACCTGACTCCATAGCCTAAGGCTTTTGCCTCTTTCAGGACAGAAGTGAGGTGTATGTCTCTCTGTGTGTGTGTGTGAGTGTGCATGTGTGTGTGTGCGCATGTGTGTGATCTATCATGGAGACACACACCACGTCCTGCCTACCTTGTGTCCAGGAACCAGCTCCCTCCAGGACTTTTCAATGTTCAGACTGCTGTCAGCAACTTCTCCTATCTCCCATTGCTTCCGGTCCTCGCGGGGGAGGCGGGGCATTCCAAACATACTGAACGTGTGCAGCCTTACCTCCAGCTCATGGGCCTTGGTGACTTCCTGGGAAAGGCGAAAAGGGGATTAGTCGGATACATCCTTAGTATCCAGCTCTGTGGTGTCTGTGGGTGTGTGTGCACTTATATGCACACACGCATCTGGGATGGCATGAGTTGGCGGTCCTCATCACCCAGGGAGTGGAGAGATAGAATAGTCTGCAGAAAGATCACTGGACGGGAAGATCCGAGGGGGATCCTGACCAGAGATCTTTCTATGGAGGTCTCGATTCAGAACAGGGGTGAAAGGCAGAATTGGGCTTTTCAAAGGGGCCTTCAAGAATGGGTTTTCTTCTTACTATTTGGTTGGTGCAAGGGGTTTGTGCATGCTAAACAAGCACTCTACCGCTGAGCTACACTCCAGCCAGAGAGCGACCAGAATAGAATTTAAGGAAGCATGGTCTCAGGCAACAGTTTGACATTTGTCCATGAAATGGGTAGATGCTTTTTTATTTGTTCGTTTTGATTTTTTTTTTTTTTTTTTTTTTTTGAAACAGAGCCTTACCATGTAGCCCACTCAGGTCACCTTGAACTTGCAATCATCTTGTCTCTGTCTCCTGTGTGCTGGGAATCTAAGTGTGCCCCACTGTGCTTGGCTAAAGTGGAGATTTCTGTGAAGCAACATGCCTTAAAACCTGCAATTCTGTTTTGGTACTAAATAATGTGGGCCTCACTCTACTCTTAGTGTGGTGTGGGAGAAAAGAGCTAGGACTTCCAACTGGGGTGAAAGATGGGGAACTTGGGGTTGGAAGGAGCATCCTCAGCTCATGCATTACTTGTTAATTTCCAAAAGCTGAAAATTTAATATTATTAGTTTATTCTTTATATTGTTTTGAAATTCCCTAAGTCCTGGGATCTGAGATTAAGACAGAGCAGCCCCTGGCTTCTTGGAGGGACTTGGAAGCAGCGTCCCATTCGCCAGGCTGATCTCAGTCCCAGGGACTTGCTGGAGATCACCGAGTCACAGGGGGGAAGTGGCAGAAGGAACCCTTACCTTGAGTTTGGGGGAGTGAGGTGGACCAACACTGAAGTGGCCTCCATACCTCTTCTCTGGCTCTGGTTCTCGAAGCAACAGAGGAGACAGGCCTCGAGCCTGGCCAGAGCCCTTGGCAAAGGGGGCATAGTTCTGGAGGCGGCGCCGACTGGGATCCTGGGGGGCAAGGAGAGGGTCAGACCATAGAGACTCCTAACTGCTTTTCCCCCAAATCAAGCCACACACCCCCTGCAGCTTCATCCCCTTGCCTCTCATAAGCAAGCCCACTTACTGCCCTTATTGCTGCTCAGGACCAAGACAACCGAAATCATAGCCCTTCTTTCTCAGTGCCATCCTGACTCCTGACACCCAGGCCAGGCCAAACTGCATCATGTGATGTAAAATTTCCTGCCACACTCTGGAAAGTTATAAAAGCAAAGAACCCCTTTTGCTCCAGGGGCTGGATAGATGCAGAAACTTTGGACAAACTTCTCTGAAGTCTTCAGATCCACCATTTCTACCTCCCTCCCCCACTATCATCATGGTTATCTCCAATTTTTTCCTACTTTAAACTCTTGTTCTGGTTCTAATGCTTTTCTACTTTAAGACCAAATTGTGGCCTTTGTGGCCGCAAGGCCTTCTGTTCTAATAAGCCTCTTATTTCTTAAGATGATCCAGTGTTACCGTCCTTTGTTAAGGGACCTCCCTTTTTTCTTTTTCCAACAGAGGCGGGAGGGGGGAGTTCTAGGGGACTGTGAGAGAGGTAGCGGAGGCCAGGCTTGGCTCTGCACATCATGCCTGCAACATCAACCCCTGGGAGTTGGGCTGGCGCGCTACTCTCATCAAACCAGTTTGGTGTGGGTTGCTGCTGCCCTGAGTCACAGCAGTCACTGCCAGAGAGGCCAAGCGGAGCTGGGCAGAAACATGTCTACCAGGCTCTCGAGTGGACCTAGGGGCAGAAACAGACGCCTCCTGCAGAGCGGGTGCACAGGTACACACACGCCTGGGCTCTGCCACGGGTGCTCCAGCATCTATCCATTAGTATCTGTGCCCTCGGTGCCAGAGGCTCATTGGGGCAAGTGCATGGCATACGCTGTATTCTGGGATTTTTCCCTTTATGGTCAGTCATCTCTCCCTTCACATGGGGATGAGAGTTCACAGGGGAATGTAAGGCCTTCTGGCCGCAGTCAATGCTCTGTGCTGCTGGGAGTGGCTGCCCTTCCGTGCAAGAGGTTGAAGCCATAGCCACAGGTCTCCTCCCAGGGCAGGCCTGGGCACATTCTTTGCCTGCCTTGGCCTGAATTACCCCACATACTGCATAGTGTCCCTTCCCACCCTCTGCTTGGGAGAATGAGTCCAGGGGTGGAGTCCTCCATTGAGGCAGGGAATACCCCCAGTCAAAAGCAGAACTCTTTTTTTTTTTTTTTTTTTTTTTTTTAATGAGGCTTCTACATTTCTTTCCTCCACTGTGCAAAGAGGTGGACCAGGCAGGTGGAGCTAGAGGCGGGGCCAAGACTGTCCCTGCCTCCTCTCCGCCCTCTTCCTTTGGGAGAGCAGGGACCTTGACAACCTTTGCTCTTTTTCAGCTTTGACTCAGAGGGAAGCTCCTGGGGTAGAGAGACTGGGAAGTGCCTTTGTGCAGCCTTTGTGCCTGAGACCTGCCGGGTAGTTCCTTTCCTCCGTGGGCGTGGCTTCTTAGAGCTTCTGTCTCTTCCACCTTTCTGTGACTGGGTGTGAAATCCTGGGATCCTGCCCCAGCCACTCTCCTCCTCTCCCCCCCACCCCCCTCCCCAAAACAGAGGAGGAGGGTCAACAGAGTAGCTTATACAGCTAACTCTGAGGGGACAGACTTCAAAGCCTGGGTGTCCTCCCTCTTGCCCCACCCAGGTCACGCTCGGGGCATAGCTTCAACTCACCAACACGGGTCCTCCTCGAGGATGAAGACTGCCAGCTGTGGTCTGGGCAGAAGCCCGATAGCGACCCCCGTAAGCCTCAATTCGGGAAGCCACCAGGCCTTGGAGGGAACCCTCATTTGGAGGATGAAAGGCCTGCATCCCTTTTCTCCTGGATTACCTCCAAAAGATCATAGCTCGCAATATCCAGGAGAAGGTGGCTCCCTTTTCTGCAGGACATGAAGAGCAAGGCTAGATTAGCATATAGTAGCAGACTGGAGATGGGGGGGAGGGTGCAGGGAGAATATGGAGTGGAGGAAGAGCAGGTTGCAGGTGTGGTCATCTGGGAGTAGGTGTGGTTGCCTTATCTATAACTTGTTGGGGTCAACGTGAGGTTTGGGTAACATTCCCTTACCCCGTGCTGGCCTCCAAGGATGTTGCAGTTTTAAGAGTAGCTCGGAGTAAGGATCTCATAAAATATCTGGTTCTCAGATACCCCCAGGTAGAAGGCTTCTGCCAGCACCTAGATACACACCCCCTTTCCTGTCTTGGGTTTGTTAAGCCAAAGGAGGATGGGGAAAGGAGGGGCTGGCTAGAAACTTTCTAGTAGATCATCTACAAAGGCACATCCTGCAGGCTAAGATTTGGCGTTTTCTTTGCTGTTTTAACCAAGTTATTATGAGACGGGCCTCTCTATGTTGTCTAATTAAGTAGGCTTGGAACTCACCGTATAACCTGAGTAAGGCTGGCCTCCAATTCTGGATTCCCCTGCCTCAGCTCCAAGGGTGCTGGAATCGCAGGCCTGTGTCACCATGTCTGGCAATTTTTACATCTTTTAAAGAGTTGGAAAAAGTAAAAAGGAAAGGAATGTTTTGGAGAAAGTGGAAATTACATGAAATCCAAATTCAGCTGCACACACCTAAAGCTTTATTAGTACACAGTCATCTGCCTTTACCAATTTACTTCTGTCTATGACTGCTTTCCAGTTGTAACAGAGACCCAATAGTCCACAGAATCTATAATATTTATTTTCTGGCCCTTTATTGAAAAATCTGTGAACCTTTCACCTCTTGACCGCACATGAGTTGGTGAGGTCCAGGTATCAGTCAAGGAGGGTCCGCAGAGTTCAGCCTACCAGAAACAGCACTTTGGTTTCTGACTAAATAGAGTCCTTCCCAGTTTCTAGGGACCCCACCGTGGAATTAGAAGCCAGGTGTAGGACTCCATTTCTCCTCCCTAAACGTGGATGGACGTTCCAACCAGTAGCAGGGCTTGGAGCGGAGAGGCCGTCTTAGGGGAGGTGGGCTTAAGAACCTTTGCGGATGCCGGTCCACCGCCAGGTGGCCCTGGGGCCCCTTTTCTGTCCTCTGCCTTCCTTGTACTTTATCTGATTTATGAGCACTTGAGAATGCTCATCTTCAGCCCTCTGTCAATAGCCCTCCCCCTGAGGACTGTCTCCCTCTCCTCCTCCCTACTCCACCCCTCATCCCTTTCCAGCCGAGCTTCCTTCGCTTCAGTCCTCCCCCTCCCTAGCGAAGCTGGGGCTTCCCGCTGGTCCCCTGCGCGCCCGCCCGCGTAACGCTCACCTGTGCACATAGGTGTCCGGACGTCCGCCGTCCTCGCGGTCCGCTCGGCCCGCGGAGCTCCGGATCGCTGTCACCAGCCTCTGCGATGTCAGCCCCGCTGTTCAGCCTGGGACTGGGACCCAGCGGCGGCCCGTGGGACCCGATCGGCGTCCGGCAGGACGGCTAGGGGGGAGGTGGAGACAGAGGGGCGGGCCGCGGACTAGCACCGCCCCCTCCCCGCGGGCCACGCAGCGCGGCCGCCACCCGGGCGGGGAGGACACGGGAGCCTGGGCTCCGGGCAGAGTCACCGCGCCGCGAGTGGGAGCGCGCACCTCGCCGTGCGCTCCTTTGCTCTTTTCCTTCGCACCTGGTCGGGGCGGAGGGGCCAGATCGAGGCGTCACCCGTGACCCACCCGGTCGCCCTTCCTTCCCCGCCAGACCCCTGCGAGGCGCCAGGGTAATGAGGGGTAAATGACAGGCTGGGCGCCACCGCGAGGAGGCCGGGAGGGTAATGACCAAGTGACTTGTGGCAGCTTCCTTCCCTTTCTCCACGATGCGCCCCCAGCCTGTCTTAGACCGTTAGCCAGGTCGGGGAGCTAGCGTGGTTGCAGGAGGGGCGTAGGCTCAGGGATCCTCGGCGCCCTCGCCGTGGAGTCCAAAGTGTGGTCTTTATCTCTGTGTGTCCGCCGACCTGCTCTGGCAATCAGGTGGAATGCTCTATGGACTTTGCCATTGATGCAGGGAGGAGCCAGGTACCAGGCTGAGCCCAGACCCAACAGGTCTCCCATTGCCTAAGTCTGGTGGTGAGGTGAGGGAGGGAAGAATACCTGGTGGGGGTACCTTCTCATCTCTCTAGTCAAGGGTCACCTTGCCCCTGAAGTGGCTCTGAAAGTGAGGTTGTTAGAGAAAGGGCTGCATGTTACAGGACGTCCTAAATCAGATGTCGCCTTTGAGGGGAACTAGGGTATTTGGGATCAGAGGTGTCCTGGGAACTGACAGCAATTAGAATCTTTTTTTTTTTTTTTTTTTTTTTAAGGCAACTTCTTTTTTTTTTTTTTTTTTTTTTTTTTAATATGGGACCTGGGATTTGAACTCAGAACCTTCTGCTTGTGAGACGGAGTCACAACCCCTGAGCCATCTCTCCAGCCCCTCGGCAATTAGAATCTTAAAGTTGTGAAGTGGAACACTCTGGAACAGGAATGTCCGGGTCTGACACCCTGCCCTGTGGTCCACCTTCTTGCCAACAGACTGGATAGTGACAGATACAACCCCCTACATGATAGAGCATACTGAAGTTCAGGAAGTCCTTTCAGAAGGGTGTCTCCCTGGGCCACCTGGCTAGGGTCTCCCATCTAGCATGCTAAGCACATAAGCATCAGAATGTTCTAGCTCTCATACAGCTCTTTTTGGTCTGGAGAGAAATCTTTCTCATCATCTGTTTTTGAATTTGTGTTCTGGTCCCCAGCTATAGATTGGTCCCGTGACACTATTTTCCTGATTGGGATGTTGCGGCGACTTTGTGTTGCAATAAATCTCTGATTATCTATATCCTGCCTCCTGCCCTTTAGCTGATCTGAAGGACCAGTGTGTGCTTGGGGGACACAGGACAGGAACTGTGGCGCCAAGAAACCACTTTTAACCTGTGCTCAGCACGCTCTCTCTGTGTTGAGAAGGGAGAGTGAGTGATGGTGAAAAGAGGAGAGAAGAGGATAAGAAAGGAGAGACGAGAGGAGAGGAAGATCTAGGGATGACAAAAGTAGCCACAAGGGAGGAGAGAGTTAATGAACCCGTTGACGATGATTACTGACAGTATTAAATGACACCCCAGAAACAGTGCCAAGGGCTCCCAGCTTCTCTTCCTACTATCTCTCAGAAGGAGGTGGCAAAGGGAGTCAGAGAGAAATGGAAATTGAAGCACCAGAGCCTGGATTTACAGCACTCAGGTGAGCTGGTGAGGCGGTGCCCACAGAGAATTAACCCTTTGGCTTCCCTCAAGGCTGAGGTCTCACCTCCACCCACCAGTGCCCCAGGGTCTGTCTTCAGCCTTCCTGGGAGGAGAGGTTCCCAGACGCAGTTGGAGTCTAAAAGCAGAGGTGTGGTCAGTCAGCCTTAGGCCGGTGCGTGGGCTGGTAGGCGGACTCTCTGCCCTGTCTGGCTTTGAATAATCTCTGTTCCCCACATCTTTTTCTGTGTGGTGGAGAGCAGACACCTGGGGCAAGGGAATACAACTTGGGGAAGGTCAGAAGCTGGGCCTGGGCTGAGAGGGGCTGGCAGTCATTTGGTCTGAGCAAGGGGTCACCTAGACATTTGTCTGTCTTTCTGGCTGCCCTTGAATTTTCTCCTATTCATAGCTTGGACTATATGCCCTCTCCAAGCCTTAGTTTCTTACCTACTATAGGACGCTTTTAATCACACCTCCAATTTGACCCCCATAGCCAATGAGAGAGCATCTTTCCTGGACCAGAGAGATTCAGGATCAGATACATCTATCCTGAGAGCAACATTTAAAAAATATTTAGTTGCGAGAGGGAGGGAGGGAAGGGGAGACGGATGCCATGGTGCACAGGTAGAGGCCAGAGGACAACTTTTGGGAGTCAGTTATCTCCTTCCGCCATGTTTTTAAGCAGATGTCTTAGCCACTGAGTCATCTCAACAGCCCATGAGGGTGACTTTTTAAAAGATATTTTATTAATTGAGGGGCTGGAGAGGTGGCTTAGGGGTTAAGCCTCTGCCTTGCAGGCGGAAGATACTGAGTTCGGATCCTAGACCCCATGTATAGATGCCGGGCAGAAGGGGGGATGACCTGCGTTTCTGGTCCTGGTAGGGCGGAGCCTGTGAATCCCGGGGCAGAGTCAATAAGGAGGAGGTGGAGGCGGTCCATGGTGGTTCCTGAATTCGTCTGTGGTTCTACACACATACACGTACATACACACACACACACACACACACACACACACACACAACACACGCACACGCACACACACGCACGCACACTTGAATAAATAATAAAAAAATGAAAAAAATTTTATTAATTGAGAGAAAGAGAATATGAAGCTTTAGAAATCCTTCTCTCATGTGGGTTCTGGAGATTGAACTCAGGTCGCCAGGTTTATGTTCAGGTGCCTTTTACCCACTGAAACATCTTGGCCTCTGAAGGTAACTTTTTGGGGCTGGGAGGAAACACTTATATGGAGTTGGCATGGGGCAGGAAGATCAGAAAGATGCACTACTTGAGCCTTGAGCGCTACCCAACCCACACTTTCTCAGAGGAATGGACTGTCTGGTAAATGAGACGCCCTTAGAAGGGTTTAGTGATAAGAGAGTCAATAGGCGTTTGTGTCCTGTTGCTCCAAGTGGGAGAGAAACCAGGGACTTGAGTTTCCAAGTCATGGGAGGCACATGCATAGCAGGAGTCCAGGCCACTGGTCCAGGCCCCAGTGTGTTGGACCAGCACTGGGGTCTCCTTTCCTTCTCCCTGCCTTCCTTCTGTCTGTTCATCCGCACAAGGTCCAAGAAGTCTAGAGAATAGTGAGGGAATCCCAGGGTCGTGGGGGGATTATAGGCTTCTGGGGAATCAGATAGGTGGACAGAATTTCCGTATATCAGCTAGATATTGAAGTAGCAAACTAGGAAATCGATGCACATTCAAGGGACTCACTATTACGTAGGGGAAGTGGGGAAGACATCCTGGAAGTTAGCTTCGTGTTGGAACTCTAGACCCTTAGAGCTGGGAGTAGAGGGTTGCAGGAAAGGTGCTGAGGTGGCTTGGCCAGACCTTGCCTGGGGGAGAGAGGGCAGCTCTGCCGTTGTCAAGATATGCGTGCATCACCAGGGCAGCTGAGCAGCTGAGGCTTCCACTGCTGGTTCAAGGTATCAGGGGGACTGGGAAGAAGAGGAACAGGAGAAGGACGTGGGATTTCCCCCAGAGCCCACCTCAGAGTTGCGTGTCTGATGTCTAGGTTTATACTCTGACTGAGGCCCCTTCTGTTTTTAACCTGCTGCCCCCAAAGGGCTGGGGATTGTTACCACACTGGTAGGGGCTTTCCGTCTCAGGGTCATAGCAAGTCCTTAGCAGATTAATGACACAGAGCCCCCACCTGTGGAGCGCGTCCCGCTGTTTCTCTTTCATAATAGTTCTCTAGGAACGCCTCTACCCAAGAGAGTTGAGTGCTCAGCTTTCTCTTTGCTCATCTGGGAGCCATGGGTGCCCCCAGTGGCATCTCTCTGGAAATGCTACTATATTTGTTTCCTTTTTGAGGGACCCAAGATAAATCCCTAAGCCCTGACCTTTTGGAGGAGCTTCTCATGGCCTTGCAGTCTAATTCTTCTCCCCATCAGGATCTCAGCTAACATCCTTGGAAAGGGTCCCGCTCACTTCGTCCAGTGACATGAGGTAAAGTTTCTGCCAGCCTGTCCTGGTTCATGACCCAGGTCTGTGCTGTGTTCTGTGCTAATTCTGGACCCCCAAGTTTATGCAGTCTCAGCGTGCCCCCAAAGCTTATGCAAGCACAAACCGTAAGACCCTGACAAAGTCCTAGTCCCTTTCCTGCCACTGTCAAGTTTACTAGCTCTATAACCCTTGACCCTTGGGTCAGGGATCATAGTCTGTGCTTATGGCACATGTGTGTAATTCAAGACTCACTTGCCAAGGTGGCTGACTATCTCACCCATCTCATTACACCACCCTTGGCTCTGCCCTGGAACGCTGGCTGGTATGCTTCTTGTAGAGAGGACTATCACACAATAGCACTAAATCATCAGTGCTAATTTAATTGGACAGCCCTGACTTTCAGGAAGTTCTTTCTCATCTCTGACCCTGCATGGCTGAACTCAAGCTTAATACCCACACATTCTGGGGGAATCCCCTTTTATCAGAGCCTCTTTTAGTGTAATTAAGTTATATCATAGGCCATTTCAGTAAACTTAAATACCCTGAGTTCTTTCACTTTCCTTCTGAGACCACATCCTCAGTTGAGGTTATGTGGACAGGCAAGGAGGCCAAGGTGGCAACCTGTGTATCAGGAGGTGTTGCTAGAGGCTAAAGGAGATTTAGGTCCTATTCTCTTGGATATATTTTAATAAGGTAGGTGTTGCCCGTATTATGCCATTTGGTAGATGCTAGACTAGAATTAGGGTTAGGATGCCCTTTGGGAGATGCTCAGACAGGACTTGACCTGGGGTCACAAAGGTAGAATGGAGAATGCTGTGATTCAATCCCTACATCTAACAAGACATGGGCATGGGCAATAGGTGGACCTCAGGCTCCTACCAGGAGAGCACTGCCAGTATGCAGATGTGAGACAGGTCTTGCTTACCTTGCTCTTGTTGACCTGGTCTTGGTGCTAACATTTCATTAATCATTTTCATTTTTCGGAAACGCCCCTCCCGTAGAGTCCTTGCTATTGGTGTGCACACTGGTTTGTGGAGAGTACTAAGTGCCAGGTGTGGTGGTGGCACACCTGCCGAGGAGGGAGGTGCGCTTGAACCCAGGAGTTTGGGAGCAGCCTGCAGATGGGGAACATAACCAGACTCTGTCTCAAAAACGCATACACACATACGCAAAACAAACAAAAAAGCAAACAAGCAAACCACCCAACCATCCATCCGACCAACCTACCAACCACTAGGTCTGGTGATAAATGCCAACATTTGGGAGGAGAGGTAAGAGGACCAGCAGTTCAGGGTCATCCCAGGCTACAAATCAAGTTCAAGACCATCCTGGGCTAGAGACCCTGTCTCAAAAAACCCCCCAAACAAACAAACAAAACAAAAACAAACAAAAAAACCAAAATAAACTAAACAAAAATCTAAGCATGTATGTGTCCTGCAGGGCCCTGGAGGACCACACAGCTCCTGAAAGCCTTGGTGCCCTCTTGTGCCAAGGGGTCAGGACATCAGGGTCTTCAGTCATCAGAGTTTTTTTGTTTCTTTTTTCTCTTCTCTCTTTTGTGGCGCTGGGATTGATACGGCATTGCACAATCACTCAATTCCATCACAAATCCAGGAGGTCCTTCACACAGAATTTTGAGGCAGGTGAACTTGATTTGTTAAAGTCTCTATCCCTAAATTTCAAATGACAGTTACAATAGCTAAGTTTTAGGATAATTATAATAACATTAATAGCAAACTTTTAAATAAAGATATTAGTGTGTGAAAGGCATAATTACCAGGTATATTTTGTTTAACGTCTTTTATTTAATTCTTGTGTACATAGGGTGTGTGGGTGTTTGTTTGTGGGTGGGTGTATGTGTGTGTCTTTGAGGGCACTTGAGTGTGTGTGCCTATTAAGGCCCAAGTGATATGATGATATTGGGAACCATCCTCCATTGCTCTTCTATCTTATTGTTATGAGCCTGGATCTTGAATTAAACTCAGAGCATATCATTAGGGCTAGTCTGATTAGCCAGCTTCCTCTGGGGAGATTCCCACCCAGGCTCTGCCTTCCAGGATAGACATACAAGTGGACTGTCACACTGGGTTGACATTTTTAGGTGGGATACAGGGATTTGAACTCAGGTCCTTTTGCTTTAGCCAGTGAACCATCTCCCCAGCATGTTCTATTTAATTTAATTAACATAAAGACTTTATAAGGTGTTGGGGATATAGCTCAGGTGGCAGGGTTCTTGCTTAGCATATGACAAAGCTTTGGGATTGATCCTCAGCATTGCGTAAACCAGGCATGGTGACACATACCCGTAATCCTCTGAAGTTTAGGGCGGGAGAGTCAGAAGTTCAAAGGTCAAGCTGAGCTCTATGAGGCCCTATTTTTTTTTTTTTAAAAGGCAAATAAATCTGGTGAAATAGCTCAACAGGTAGGGTATCTGCTTGAAATCTTGGTGACCTGAGTTTGGTGGAAGAAAAGAATTGGCTTCCGAAAGTTGTTCTCTGACCTCTACTAAGTGAGCCAAGCAATGTATTTGTGTGTTTATTCAATCTCTCTCTCTCTCTCTCAATAAATGAGATCTAAAATGATAAAATATATTTGAAAAGAACAAATAACTATTCCAACAACAAAAAACAAAAACCCCAAAGCACAACCCAATGACACAGTACTGCCCAATACCACGAGGAAACAGGTTTAGAAAAGTCACAAAACAAGTTTATGGTGACCAAGTCAGCAAGAGGGAAAACCAGAATTTGAAATTTGCCTCCTTACAAAGCCAGCATACTTAGGAAATGAGCAGGTCTTGTGTAAGCCTGCCTGTGGGCAGACACAGGCTAAAGCTGGATCGCCCAGCGGGGTATGGCGGCACATACCTGCACAGTCCCAGCACTCTGAGGTTGAGGAGAGGGTTTTGATTTCAAGCCTGGAAATCTACACAGCGAGACTGTCCCAAACCATCAAAACAAACCCCAAAACAAAAACCTGTCTTGCTTTGTCCTAAAGGTTGTTTCATCATTCAGAGAAACAACATGTAACTCCCAAAGCCTCTGCAAAGAATATTGACAGGTTGAGGTTTGAATGTGAATGAGTTTCAACATTTGGCTTCCAGCTGGTAGTGCTGTTTGGGATGGTTGTGGAACCCTTAGTAGGTGAAATCTTGCTGGAGGAAGTGCCTCACTGGGATGGGCCGGGAGGTTTTATGCTTGGCCCCACTTCCTGTTTGCTCTGTCTCTTGACTGCAGAGATGCACCGGACAAGTCAGCCTCCTGTTCCTACAGCCATGCCTTTCCCATCACGAAGGACTCTATCACTTTAAAACTGTATGTCAGAATAAACCCTTTCTTTATTGAGTTGCTTTTGTCAGAGTATTTTATCACAGCAACAGAAAGGTAACCAGACATTGCTGTTTACCAAAAAATTTCAAGACATACACCAAGTCATACCCCTGTAACCCCAGCTACTTGAAAGACTGAGGCAGGAGGATAGAAAACTATAGGCTAATTTGGGCTACATAGCAAGTTTAGGGCCAGACAGGAATGCTTTTTTTTTTTTTAATTAAGTTTAGTCTTTGATGACTTTATACATGCATATAGTGCATTCTGATTTCTCTCCTCTGCTGCCTTCTCTTATCTTCCTTCCAATCCTTTCAACCCCCCTTCTTCCCTATAAATCTCTTTGGTCTTTGATTTTTTCTGATTCTGTCTGTCTGATAACATCCCTCACAGCCATCTCTGGTTAACTTGATGATTTGTTTGAACCATTAGAGTATGATGGGAGTGGCAATGCTATGGTTACAACTAAGGGTTGGGGAGATGGCTCAGTGTTAAAGCTCTTGCCTTACAAATAAAAGGACCTGAGTTCAGATCCCCAGATCCCACTTAAAAAATGTCTGGAGGGGGGCTGGAGAGGTGGCTCAGGGGTTAAGCCTTTGCCTTGCAGGTGGAAGGTCCTGAGTTCTGGTCTTAGACCCCACGTATAGATGCCAGGTGGCAGTGGGGGCGGCCTGCATTTCTGGTCTTGGTAGGGTGGAGCCTGTGAAGCCCTGAGACAGTAAACAAGGAGGTGGTGGAGGCGGTCCATGGCGGTTCCTGAATTCGCCCGTGGTTCTACACACACATGTACACACACATATACACACACGCACAATTGAATAAATTAAAAAATCTGTTTAAAAAAATGTCTGGAGGGCTTGTGGACCATCTGTAATTCTAGCCCTGGAAGGCAGAGCTTGAGAATTCCCAGAGCAAGCTGACTAGCCAGACTACTCCTAATGACATGCTCTGGGTTTAATTATAGAACCAGGCTCACAGTAATAAGAGGAAAGAACAATGGAGGATGATTCCCACCATCACCTTTGGGCTCCACAGACACACCACATACACAAAAGAAAAAAAAAAAAAAAGAAAAAAGAGCAAACTTTGGTGCAAATGAATGATGGGGCGGTACATGCTTACAATCCTACCACTTGAGATGCAGGTGCATCATGAGGTTGAGGCCAGCTTGGGCTACATAATGAGACTCCCTTCTATTAAAAATAAAAGAAAAGACTGTACATTTTCACTGTCTTTCAGGACTTTCCCACTGTCTCAAGGAGCATGACTAGGAGTGTCTTCTGCGGAGGGAGTGACCATGTGCTAGAAGCCCATCCTCCTGGTCCAGGCCTTCCCAGACTGGGCACAGTAAAGCTTTAAGTATTTTTTTTTGGGGGGGGTGCTATCTCTCCATTATTATCCCTGCTCAAATGTTCTCTAAGTTCACATGATGACCTGTTTTCTGGGGGCTCAGAGATTTGAAAGCAGCAGGAAGGAAAAGAAACACATAGAGACAATAAAAAGTAAAGTAGGGCTGAAACAAGGAAAGTCCACTGTCCTCCACAGGGGGGAAACGGTGAAAATCCATGTCCCTGTCCTGTCAGATTTTTATTTATACATAGTGGGTAATCAAGAGGCTGGGAATCTGTAGCAAATCTGGGGATGGGGCCTCTGATGGGTCGGGAGGAGGTAGGAAAAGGGGAGCGCTCTCCTAGTTTCCATTGTGTGCTTAGATGGCCAACCAGAGAGCCAGAGAATCAACGTTGCTGACAGCTAGCATGGACTGAAGACAGACAGTCTCTCTGAGACATTTGAGACACTTCCGATAAACAGAAACCTAAGATCTCAGACTATTGCCTAAATTCATAAAGGTTCTAGAAAGTACCCATGGGTTAGATACCAGTGAGTTTCTGTACTTTTGTTTTCCATGGAAAACTTATGATTTTTAACTCATGCTTTTTATCAATAAGTGAGATTTCTTTTTCATCAGGCAGCGTCCAACACACCACTTTCTGCTAGCTGGCTCTCGACACACAGCTACATGTGCATAAAAGCCCAGCCGAATTCAGCTCAGCCTGTACCAAATCAGTAGATCGGCCTGGCCCACATAAGCCTCATGTGCAGAAGTAAATGCTTCCTGTTAGAGGTTTTGTGGATGCTTGCTATGCAAAATTAATGTAGCAATAGATGATAGATACAACCATGTGCCAAGTTCTGTAATGCTGGAAAATTGGGGACTAGTTTTCACACTTGTAGTGCAGGCCAGTTTCAAACACTTGGTGAGCCTTCTGCATTGTAGATGTGAGCCGCCATGCCCAACAGAAATATTTTTAAAATATATACTAAACCCAAAAGAAAAAAAGATCTTTTATTGGAATTGTGTAGCAGCCTTTTGATATCTCCAGGAGGTTTGGCCCCGGAACCCTCAGAGATATCAACCTCTACTATGCTTCAGCTGTTATGTAAACTGACACAGTATTTCATAAAACCTATGCAATCCCCCCACATAGAAATATCTGTAAAGTCTAATATAGTGTAAGATTTATGCTCCAGCAAGCATTATAGATCAGTGAGTACCATTGAGAAAAGTAGCTGTGATCTTATTCTTTAGGGCATAATGTTCAAAAGAAAAGAAAAAACAACTCAGTCTATTTACGTTCAATACAAATGCAAATTTTCCCCTTGATATCTTCTCTCTGACATTGGTTGAGTCTGAGGATGTGGTAACCATTCATCCAAAGGACTCACTGGGTTTCACACAGTTACAGAGAGGGCCAACTGAGTCAACAGTATAAAGCGCTTAGAACATTGCCTGATACACTAGAAGCATGATTGATGTCTATGATAAAAATAGAAAGCACTCATGAACAGCTACTTAGTGATGGACTACTGAGGATTCTGAGCAAATTACCAAGAAAAGAGCCTGGCATAGTGATGCACAGAGTCCAAGTTAGTGAAGATCCTGTGAGCCCAGGAGTTCAAAGTCAGTCAGGGAAATATTGCATTAACCTCAATCAACCAACCAATGAATCAAAGACATATTATCCTTAGTAAGTCCAAGATACAGGATGAATTAATAAGAGCAGAGAATGGTGTTATGTGCTTGTAGATGGAGATAGGAGCTTCAAGAGCATCCTTGGTCACAGACTATATTTGAGGCCACCCTGGGTTATATGAGACTGTGTCAAAAAAAAAAAAAAAAGAATAAAAGAGAGAGAAAGCGAATGTGAAACTATTCCCTTCTTCCTCCTTGAGATCATGCAAATCACACAAAGAACAGAGGTAGCTGGAGAACTAGACAGGAAAGGGAGAAGTGGGAAATCTGGTCTAGTGTTTCCTTTATCACTGAGAAGTCGCAGGAGTGATCGGCATGGCCTGGTGTTTAAGAACCACAGAATCTTTGCAGTAGGTAGATAAGGCACAAGCCCTGAGCACCTCATAAGTGTCACCACCTTCCACAGATCATGCTCTGCATTCAAGCATTCTAATAATTTAGGAGAGATATAGAAATCAACATTATCATCCCCTGTTCAACCCCAGCCTGTGCGAATCCAGAGCATGACAATGTGGACAAAATAGCTTACTTTGCGTGTCGTGCGTGCATGTGTCCATCCGCGCGCACACACATCAGAGGGCATTGTGTGTGCTAGGAATCATCCTGGATTAATTTTACTTTTCCTTTTTGTTTTGCTCTGGAGTTTCCAGAGCACCCTCCAGGACCAGAAGTACAAGCTGCCCCCATTTCTAGTTGGGATTTTTAACATAGGATCCTGGATCCAAACTCAGGATCCTCTGTTTGTGAGGCAGAGGCTTTACCTCTGTTGCAGTTCGCCTGCATGGTTGCTGATAAATCACCACCAAGTAGCTTAAGGGAACAAGGGCTTTATTTTCTTACTGACAGTTTAGTTACAGTTCTCAGTCCAGTTTGAAGGGAGAGCACACACCAACACCAGGGCTGAGGGAACTGACCACACCATCTCTACATAACAGCTGAGAGAGGGATAATCCTTACTTACCAGACCAGCATGTCTGGCCAAGTGTGCACAAGGATGCCAACTTCCTCAACCAGTGATCTGTGCTTTACTCTAGGTCATAGTCCCACCCACCATGGGCTAGGCCTTCCCCATAGCTAGACAATCTCCTTCAGGTTTGCTCTGGGCTTAACTCAACCACTAATTCTCTACAAATGTGTCAGAGTTCAAACCCTCAACTGTCAAGTTGACACCTGTAACAACCTCTGAGCCATTTTTCTGGCCCCAAATAGCTTACTTTTAATTTTACATTTAAATGGGTTGGCATGGTGGCACACACTTGTTATCCTAACACTCCAGAGGCCGAGGCAGAAGATGATGAATTCTAGGCTGGCCTGGATTAGACAGGGCTAGAGGTGTAGCTCAGAGACATAGACTCGCCTAGAACGTGCTGGGCACCTAGCAAGTTCCATCTCTCTGCACTGCAAAAACAAAAATAAAAATAAAAACCGGAGATCAAAAAGAAAAAAATTATATATAATGCAGAAGGAAGTCATATGTGTTTTTAATAGCGATTTTGTATTTTCAACCCTTATTCCCAAACCCCAAACTCCACCTTTTCTCCTTACAACCCTTCATATCCCCTATCAGATTCTCCTATTTTCAAACTTTCACTTGTGTGACCATCTTGTGATGCTTGTGTTTCATCCAGTCTGTCTTTGATGATATATGTCTGACCTGATTTATGCTCCAGCAAGCATCATAGATCAGTGCATACCAGTGAGAAAAGCATCCTCCTTTACTTTCCCACCAGCCTTACATCTGTGGTGTTTTGACTGAAAAGAAAATTTGCTACAGTCAGGTGTGGTGGGCTCACATCTGTTATCTCAGCTGGGCAGGTGCGATGAGATAGGAGGGTTATTATTTGAGGCCAGGCTAGAAATCTCCATAGCAAGCTGGTTAGCCAGACTAGCTTTACGGGCAAGCTGTGGGTTTGATTAGAGGTCCTGTCTTAAGAAGAGTAAGATGGAAGAGTGAGAATGATTCCTGATATCAGCCTCAGATCTCTACATGCATGTGCGCACACACACCCATGTGCCCATATGCATGTGAACATGCACACACAGATGTATGCACCCTCTGGACATGCACATGAAAAGGGAAAAGGAAAAAGCTAACAAAATTATCCAAAACAATATTCTGAAACGTCTTTTTGTTTGGGCCATAAAGCTTTTTGCATCGGATCTTAAAATTCATGGAGGATTAAAGGTTTCAGCTGTCAAAGCCTTCTACACGGCATAGATTTCATTCATTCCAAGACAGGATCTTGCTGTGTAGTTCTGTCATGGTTTGAAATGTGTCCCCCACAGTCTCATGTGTTTGGCAAGGTTATGGTACCTTGAGAGGTGGAGCTTTGCTGGAGGAAGGCAGTCACAAGGGGTGGCCTTGAGGTAGATTAGTCCCACCCTACCTCCAGGAGAAGTCTGCCTTTGTAGCAAGCAGTCTGTAGCTCTCAGCTTCCAAGATGCCTGCGGTGACTTAGCCTCCTCCAGCTTTGGCCAGCCAGCTATGCTGCCTCTGCTTAGAGAGACTATACCTTCCCTCTGGAACTGTAAGCCGAATAAATCTCCCTTTCTCCCTTAAGTTGCTTGACTTTGGGTGTTCTTTCACAGCAGTAGTTAAGAGTAACCATTACAGAAATTGGTACCGGGAGTGGGGTATTGCTGTGAGATTAAGAACAGCTGGTACCACAACGTGAAGTTGTTTGTGAAGCTGAGAGAAGTTGGTACCCAGAAGTATGGCCAATGCTGTGATGTGGCTAGTGTACCTTTGGAACTATTTGTTGGGAGAAATATGGAGAACTTTGGACTTTGTGCTGGGAAAGTCTTTGCATCTGGGCGAGGGGGCCAAATGGGCCTTTCTCATGAGAGCTCAGAGGAGAGCAATGCTATGAGAGACACAGGCAGTGGAAGCCCAGCTTGTGATGGTCCAGAGGGGAACAGAGACTGTGTTTATGACTGGATGAGTGACACATAGGCCATGTGTCAGTCGAGAGTTTAGTGAAGTTTTGCCCTCATCCTGAAAGCTTGTCTGAAGTTGGAGGGCTTGGTAGAGGAAACTTCAAAGCAATGTGGTCTTGACAATGTGATATGGCTACTTTTTAGTTGTCTTCAGAGTTATGAAAAAGAGCAAAGAATCATGCAGGAAGAAGCAAAATCTGTAAGATCTGGTGATGAAAAATACAATGCCAAACTTAAAGAGTTGAATCAGGAAGAAGCCAAGAACAAAATGGCTGTTAAAGAGATTAGCTCTGTTTGTAAATCAAAGCCTGGTCTCAATTTGAAAATAGGAGAGGCCCTAGCTTGAGGGCAAGATCCTCAGGGAGGGCTTCCACTCATGAGAATGCAAATCCTGGGGCTGGAGAAGTGGCTCAGGGGTTAACCCTGCAGGCAGAAGGTCCTGAGTTCGGATCCTAGACCCCATGTATAGACACCTGGCGGAAGCAGGGGCAGTCTGCGTTTCTGGCCCTGGTAGAGCAGAGCCTGTGAATCCCGGGGCAGAGTCAACAAGGAGGAGGTGGAGGTGGTCCATGGTGGTTCCCGAATTTGTCTGTGGTTCTATACACACACATACATACACACACGCGCAACAAATGCATACACGCACAATTGAATAATAATAAAAAAAAAGAATGCAAATCCTTCAAAAGACTGGAGCTAAAGGGTGGAGTTCCAAAGCAAGAGTTGGTTTCTCTTACAAAGCAACTGCCCAGGAGTAAAAGAGATGGTCAACATACAGAAGCAGAATCAGCTGTGATTCAAAGGGGCCAGTTTTGGCAAAGTTGTCTACGTGGTTCTGGTTTTAGAGGCATCAAGGATGTAAGAGGGAGGAGATGGTGGAGTCCTCTTCCAAGGTTTTGAAAAATGATGGAAGCCAGGCAGCATGTGGCAGAAAGTCTGCAGTTTAGAGGCCCAAGAAGGGCAGTTTGTGCTGTGGATTTAAAGCCTGGTTTGCCATTGGGAAGTAAAGATGTTAGAGATTCCAGAGACAATGTGGGACACCTGCTAAGGAGAGCTGTATACCCTGGGAGGAGTCAGCTCAAGAGAGCAACGTGTTCTATGGGCAGCTACATTGGAAGGGTGGAAACCAAAGCCCTTTGGAACTGAGATGATTTCAATAAGAGGCTCACCTGTTGGACTTGGAGCTACAAGATTTTGAGTCTGTCCTGCTGGTTTTTGGTCTTGTTATGGACCGATTTTTCCTGGATATGCCCCCATTTCTTCCTTTTGGAATGGGAATGTTTATTCTGTGCCATTGTATGTTGGAAGTATGTAACTTGTCTTTTGATTTTACAGGAGGCTTTGGACTTTGGAGTCTTGGACTGTTGGGACTACTGTTGTAGTCTATGAAGACTTTAAAAATTGGACTGAGTATGGTTTGCATAATGAGATGGCAATGAGCTTGTGGGGGCCAGAGGTGGAGTGCCATGGTTTGAAATGTATCCCCCACAGTCTCTTGTGTTTGGCAAGGTCATGGCACCTTGAGAGGTGGAGCCTTGCTGGAGGAAGGCAGTCACAAGGGGTGGGCCTTGAGGTGGATTAGTCCCACCCTACCTCCAGAAGAAGTCTGCCTTTGTAGCAAGCAGTCTGTAGCTCTCAGCTTCCAACATGTCTGCAGTGACTTAGCCTCCTCCAGCTTTGGCCAGCCAGCTATGCTGCCTCTGCTTAGAGAGACTATACCTTCCCTCTGGAACCGTAAGCTGAATAAATCTCCCTTTCTCCCTTAAGTTGTTTGACTTTGAGTGTTCTCTCACAGCAATAACTCTTAACTAACTCTCTCACTTTTAACTAAGAGAAACCATTATAAGTTCTTTTTGTTGCTGTTGTTGCTGTGTAGTTCTGACTGACCTCCAACTCCTAGAAGTCCAC
The DNA here is from genome assembly GCA_023101885.1 of Typhlomys cinereus. Taxonomy (NCBI): domain Eukaryota; kingdom Metazoa; phylum Chordata; class Mammalia; order Rodentia; family Platacanthomyidae; genus Typhlomys; species Typhlomys cinereus. The sequence continues at coordinate 1,178,475 of JALPQD010000251.1, read as the reverse complement.
AGGCTTTGGCCTCTGAATTCTGGTGTGTACCACTGTAGTGTGTATAGTGTGAAATGGTTAGGTTTGGTCAGTGATTACCAAATAAAATATCACAGTTCATTATTTTCTTCTCTTTTCACTATTTTAAACTTTTATTTTCTATGTTCAAGAAAAGCTGTAATCCCAGCACTTACGAGGCAGAGGCAAGATAATCACTGCAAGTGGAAAGCCAATCTGCATTATATAGTGTTGCAGTCCGCCTGCATGGTTGCTGATAAATGACCATCAAATGGCTTAAAGGAACAAGGATTTATTCTCTTATGATTCCTGGTTACAGTTCTTAGTCCAGCTTGATGGGAGAACATGCACCAACACCAGGGCCGAGGGAACTGGCCACACCATCACTGCATAACGGCTGAGAGAGGGACAATCCTTACTTGCCAGACCAGCATGTCTGGCCAAGTGTACACAAGGATGCCAACTTCCTCAACTGACTCTCAGTATTTTATTCTTCTGTTCAGTGCTTGGTCCCACCCACCATGGGTTGGGCCTTTCCCATCAGCTAGACAATCTCCTGCATGTTTGCTCTGGGCTTAACCCAACCACTAATTCTCCACAAATGTGCCCAGAGCTCAAACCTTCAACAGTCAAGTTGACACCTGTGCCTAATTATGACACAAAGCAAGACCTATAGAAGGCTAGGAGTGAGGGCACATGCCTGTAGTCTCAGCACTCAAGAGGCAGGGATTGCCACAAATTGGAGGCTAGCCTGGTTTGCATACCAAGTTTCATAGTGAGGTCCAGGCCAGGTCCAGGCTACATATTCTACCTCAAAACAAAACAAAACAAAACAAAACAAAACAAAACAAAACAAAACAAAACAAAACAAAACAAAACAAAACCAACCAAACAAACAAACAAACAAAAAAAAAACAAGGGCTGGAGAGATGGCTCAGGGGTAAAGCCTTTGCCTTAAAAGCATCTGAGTTTGGATCCCAGATCCCATGTAAAAATGCCCTGGTGACCTGCATTTTCAGCCCTGGAAGGCAGAGCCTGGGAGATCCCAGAGCAAAGCAAAAAGGAAGTAGATCAATCAGAATGATTCCCGAATGTCACTCTTGGACTTCCACAGCACACACAGTGCCCTTTTACACACACACACACACACACACACACACACACACACACACATACACAAACACTCATCTACACACGCCGAAACAAAACAGAGAAAGGCAAAGAAAATCCCCACTTTTAGACCAGCAAAATATATTTTCAGGAGGAAGTATTATATTACCACCATTGTTTGGAACTGTGATGAGGCAATACCAACAGCAGCTAGTTTCGGGTGGTTACTGTTTTCAAGTTCTCCACAGACAAGGCCCCCTGTTGCCCACCCTTGGTGGTGTCCTGCCACATTGGTAAAAGAGGTCTACTTCCATATTAGTTTTGGTGGCGCTGGGGGTGGGGCCCGGGCCTGTGCCTACTGAGCCACATCCCAGCCCCTAACTCTCTTTTATAAAGTGACTGAAGGCTCAGGGTTTTGTCAAAGGCTGGTGGACTGAGAGCATGAGCAGGTTGCCTGCTGGGGGCAGGAAGGAGGTGGGCTCTCTTGACAGATGTTTACATGGAGCCGGCAGATGCCCCCAGACTTTGTCCTGTCTGTGGCCACCTTCTTCCCACCTCCATTCCATTTTTATCTCCATCCTGATGTTTGGGTGGCTCTGACGGTCCTGGACTGTGGGGTGGAGGAGTTCACTCTGGCGCTGGCAGAATGAGCCTGGGACTTGGGGGGCTCTGTGGAGAGCAGTCTGCACCTTCTAGCTGTGTGACCAGATTTGATAAAGTTTTGGCATTTTTGAGGGTCAGGGAAGGTCCGGCCATCTGAATTAAGATGCAGAGCAAGAACAAGTCACCTGAGAAAGGAAAGGACAGGGGATTTCAGGAAGTAGGAGGGAGGCTAAGAGAAGACAATGGAGAGCCCACGTGGACTATCGGGGAAATTCAGGGTGGGGGAGCAGAGCAGCCCTGAGGATGATCCCATGCGTACTGCTGACGTGGTTATCTGACATGCGGCCTGGAAAGGTTGTCTAGAGGTTCAAACCTATGAATCCAGGGCCCTACCCGCCCAGCGTTGCCCGGGGCAACTTCTGTTAGTAAAGAATCCTATTAACTGCCTTCTGACTCACTGTCACCTGTGGTTTCCATGGTTCCCATCAACAATGCAGCTCAGATCCATTTCTAGAGGGCAGGTCAGCGGAGTAGGGTCAGTTCTCTTCCTTTTCCATCTCAGCACTGACTGAGCAATTCCCTTACCCAATACCAGGTGGTGTTGGGAAGGGGTTGTCTCTGTGTAGCCTCAGGCTTTGGCTTCTGGGTGGAGGGGTGATGAGGGAGAGAGACTGGAACCAGGGGCTGCTAGGGTTCAGAGCTGGTCTCTGTACTGGGGCTGGTTGTATAAGCCCAAACCGATCAGAAGCTCCAGTCTCTCCACCTGGTTAGGGAAGAGTCTAGAAATGCAGAGTGGGACAGAGAAGCCCCAGCGAGGAATAGTGACAGCAATGTGGTTCGGGAGTTCTGGTCACTTTCTTCATCAAGGTAAAGTATTGGACTTTGATGTCCAAGCCAATGACAGGAGTGATCAGCCATCTATATACAGGAAAACAGGGGGTACATACTGGACCTGGACAGCTGGTGGGAGCATATGCTAATAACCAAATGAAAGGGAAGCCAAGAGGCATAGAGCTTTTTTTTTCCTCTCCTCTGAGACAGGATCTCTTCACATAGCTCAGGCTGGCTTTGAATTGGCTAATTGGGTATCCTCCTGTCTCAGCTTCCTGAGTGCTGGAATTACAGGTGTGGATCTACAATGTCCAGTTTAGATGAATTTTTTTTTTTTTGAGACAGGGTCTCATGTATCCCAGACTGGCCTCAAAGTCACTAAGTTGCTGAGGGTGAACCTGAATTTATTATTTATTCATTCACTTATTTATTGTGTGTCACGCTGTTTGTCATGGATGGTCAAATGTGCAATGAATGGTGTGTGTGTGGAGGTGACATGACAGCTTTGTGGAGTCTGTTCTCTTAAACCTAAAGGTGGGCTCCAGGATTTGCACTCAGGTCATCAAGCTCAGCACAAGTGTCTTTCCCTCTTGAGTCATCTCACTAACCTGGCCTTGAACTTCTGATCCACCTGTCTTTACCTCCTGAGTGCTGGGATTATAGGCATTCCTACCTGGTGCTGGGGAACATTGAACCCAGGCTCTCTGTCAACTGAGCTACATCCCCAGCCCTCAGATAGATTTTTTTTTTTTAATGCTCAGATGTGTGTGGTGCATGTGTGTGTGGATGCTTGCATGTTTGTGTATGTTTTACATGTACACGTGCATACATGTGGGCTTGTATACAAAAGATACATGTCCACAGGACATTAGGAATCATGTTGAATTGCTCTTCCATCTATATTGCCTATTTTTGAATTTCCCACGCTCTGCCTTCCAGAATCGGAATTACAGGTTGCTGCCATTTCTGCCTGACATCTACTTGGGATCTGGGGATCTGAACTCAGGTTCTCTTTTGCTTATGAACCATGAACCATCTCTCCAGCCCCTCCAGATGAATTTTTGAGAGAGCATCTCATACCTTTGCATACAGACTTACAGGTAGGAAAGCCCTTCCACATTCACAGTTTCATTGGATTTTTACAGACCATGGCGAAGACATGCCGATCCATTCTAAAATGGGTAAACTAAACGTTACACAAGTTGCTAAGCACAGTCAAGGTAGTGGAGCGTGATGGTGCTTGTCTGTAATCTCAGCACTCAGGAGCCCGGGGCAGAACCACCCAGGAAGAGGCTTCGCATGCCTGGACTACAAAGCAAGTTCCAGGCTAGCCTGAGCTATTTAATGTGAACCTTTCTCAAAAGCCAAATAAAGTAGCCAAAAACCTCAACCTCCTAGAGTGTAGCTCAATACCCTTTCTACTAGATGAGTGTTTCTCTGTAGCTTAGGCTGGCCGTGAATGTTCAGTCCTCTTTGCTTTAACTCTTCTGCAGAGTTGGGATCACCGACTCATGCTACTAGGTGTGGCTCAAACCAGTGCTTTTGAAAAGTAGGCACCCTGGGCCTTTGTCATTTTAATCAGTACCTAGTATAGACAAGGAGCCAACGTTTTTGTAAATTAGAAGATCTGGACTGGAGAGACGGCTCAGGGTTTAAGACTCTTGTCTTGCAAGCAAAAGGACCTGAGTTCGGATCTCAGATTCCATATAAAAAAACACCAGATGCAAATGTTGACAACTTGTACTTCTGGTCCTGAAAGGTGAGCTTGGGAAACTCCGGAGCAAAGCAAAAAGGAGGTAGAGGATTCTTGAAGTCACCCTTGGACTTCCATAGGAACACACAGTGCCCTCTTCAACACACACACACACACACACACACACACATCCCTTCACATACCTTAACCCTCCATATACATACCAGCAGAGAGAGAGAGAGAGAGAGAAAGAGAGAGAAAGATTATAGCTGGGGGTGGTGGTACACATCTCTAATACTAGTGCCCTCTAGACAGAGGCAGGACCCTGCGAGTTTGACCAGGCTGGTCTCCACAGTGAGTTCCAGGACAGGGGTACAGACACCCTGCCTGTAAAAAACAAAACCAAACCAAAACGATAACAAAAAAAGGTTAATAAAACATGGATGGATGCTCAACACCATTACTTAATAGGGAAACAGATCAGAACTACAGTGAGCTACTGCTTCATGCCCAGCAGGAAGAGGAAAAAGTTTTTGGTGTTGGTGAGAACGTTGAGACAGTGGATTTCTCCCACATCTGTGGAGGGAATGTAAAATGGTTCATTTGCTATGACAAACAACTTAGCAATTCCTCAAAGCTTAAATATAACCTAGCCATGTGATCTAATTGTTGGTATATATCTAAAAGAACTGAAAACATTCTTACAAAAAGACTTGGGTGTGCTGGGCACGGATGGCAGCACATGCGCACACACACACACACACACTCTTGCACACACACTTTCTCGCACACATGTGACACTGCTGGCATTTAGAAGTAAAGGCAGGAGGAGCCAAAGATCGAGTCAGGTTTGAGGATTTTTTCAGACCCTCATCATCTTCATTTGTGGATTTCACCACAAATCAGTCAACTAACCAACCAACCAATCAACCAACCAAACACATGACAGTTTGTCTCACTCCATTTACATTAATTGCCCAGAATAGGCAAAACTCACAGGGACAAGAACTAGTTGAGCAGCTTTCAGGGAGTGTGGAGAAGGAGCAACTAGAACGAATTGTCAGTAGGTTTGGGGTTTCTTTTGGGGAGTGATAGGGATGTTCTGGAATGGTCACATAGCAAATATGCTAAAAGCCACCTGATAAATGTTGAATGGTGATCTTTATGATATATGAATCATAGCTCAATAAAAATGTCAAGCAGAACGAAACAAAGTTTTATGTAGTATTCTCCCCCACCCCAGGACCATCCTAGTCCAGCCCAGGGAAGAAGTGGGAGGCGTTTCCCTGCGTGCTGCCTATTTCTGTGTGAACACCTTGAAAGGAATGTATGTAGAGCGACTGTCCTTTGAATCATGGTGAATTTTCTTTTTATTTCCTTCAATACTAGATTGGGTTCAGGAGTCACGTTGGAGGCTATAGATGTGATTCTCCATGAATTAAATGTGGTCAGACTGACATTTTTATCATTAGATTAAAAAAAAAAAGCTAGTATTTGACCAGCAAGATGGCTTAGTGGGTGAGGTGACTGCTCGAAACCCTGGAGACCTGAGTTTGATTCCCAGAAGCCCTCATGGCGCAAGGAGAGAAAACTTCCAAAAGTTGTCCTCTGATCTCTTTCTCTCTCTTAAGTAAATACATAGAAATATTTTTAAGGGGCTGGGGAGATGACTCAGAGACTAAAGCCTTCGCCTAGCAAGCAAAAGGGCCTGAGTTCAGATCCCAGATCCCACTTAAAAGGAAATGGTAGCAGCCTGCAATTCTGGCCTTGGAAAAGGAAGTCTGGGAAACCCAGAGCAAAGCAATAAGGAGGTAGAGCAATCCAGGATGATTCCCCATGTCACCCTTGGGACTCCACATGCACACACACTCAAGTACACTCTTTTTTTATTATTATTTATTCAATTGTGCATGTGTGCGTATGTGTGTGCGCGTGTATGTGTGTGTGTGTGTGTGTGTGTGTGTGTGTAGAACCTCGGGTAAATTCGGAAACCATCATAGCTCCCAGCATCTATACATGGGGTCTAGGATCCGAACTCAGGACCTTCTGCCTACAAGGCAGAGGCTTAACCCCTGAGCCACCTCTCCAGCCCCATCAAGTATACTCTTGTATACACACCCAAACACACACACATGCAAAACAATTTTTTAAAGGTCAAAAATATCCTCCCACAAGCCCAAACAGTGTTCTCTTGCAGTGGGGGTTCTAGAGATGGCTAAAACCTGTGTTCATGGAGTACCTTGTCCTCGTGTATTCTGCCTTCGGGTGGCTACCTCATGGTTTGCTCACTGATATCTTAGCCGGCCCCAGGGACTTTGGGAGCACATGAACATGACAGAGACTCCCGGGGCTCTGTGTTTGCTGTTGTCATGAGACAAATAACAGAGACATTTAGTAAAACTGGTTTTTTATGTTACCACTGTTTGTTTTGGCCTGGCTTCTTTGTCACCCTGTGACTTTTCCCCATGGCAATAAGGGCAGTTTGGAGGGTGGGGGATGCGCCAGGTCTTCCTCTGTGTTCAGCACAAAATTCAAACTGCGTATTCGGAAGTGCTATTTTGTGTCTATTCTGAAAAAAACAAACAGCAGGTTATACTGAGTATGAAGAATACAAAAACCTCTGATGAGCTAGGCGTGGTGGTACATGCCTTACAAACCCAGCGTCTGGGAGACTGAGACAGGTGGATCACAAGTTTGAGGCCAGCTGGGGCTACAGTAGTGGGGTTTCTCAGAAAGCAGAACAAAACAAACAAACAAGCAAATAAACAAAATACAACAACAACAAAAAATGAGCAAGCAAGGTACGGAGACAGCTCAGTGCATAAAGCTTTGCCATGCAATCCTGAGGGTCTGAGTTCAATTTCCTGACCCCACATACAAACCTGAGGTGTGGTGGGCATGCTAGCTGGCTTCTCAGAGAAGGGTGGATTCCTCGGGCTGCTGACCAGGCCGTCTAACCTAATGGGCAAGTTCCAGGCCAGTAAGAGACCCAGCCACAAAACAAACAGACAAACAAAAACAAGGTGGAGAGAACCCAAGGGGAAGATGCTCTTTGATCTGTACCCACACACATATATATACATATCTGAACATACATGCATGTACATACATACACATACAAGCAAACCAGAAAACAAAACCAAACTAAAAAAGAATGCTGCTGCTGCTGGTGGGGTGTGTGTGTGTGTGTGTGTGTGTTGGTGTGTTTTGCATGTGGTGTGTAACAGGGTGCACTTATGTGTGCCTGTGGCGGTTCTAGGGTGACATCAGGAATCATCCTGGATTTCTCTACCTCCTTATTATTTTTGATCTTGAAACAGTGTCTCATTAAACTACCCAGGCTGGCTTTGAACTTAGTCCATAACCTTGGCCGGCCTTCATCTTGCCAACCTCCTGCCTCAGCTTCCTGAGTGTAGCTGACATTACAGGCCTTTAGCTAAGATTGTAATAATAAGTAGGAATATCATAATTATTTGAGAGTGTAGCTTAGTGGTGCATGTATTCAGCATGTGTGGGACTCTGGGCTCCGATCCCCAGAGAATGAGCTAGAAAACAATTACTCACACATATTTCTGGACCAGGGAACAGGTCAGCAAATAAGGTGCCTGCTTGCAAACCTTGGCCACCTAAGTTTGATTCCTGGAAGTCCATCCACCCATGCACTGTGGAATGTATGTGTGTGTCTTTCTCTCTCACCTTCTCAATAAATAAAAGTTTTAAAAAATAGACAACCACATTTTTTAAAAAGAACAAACATAATTCTGTGATAATTTTAGTTAATGTCATATTGTGAATTTTGAGTAGAGACAGAATAGCATATTGATGTTTTCCCTGAAACTGCATGTCCTCTGTCGACCTGTTGTTGGAACTGTCTTGAGGCTTCACTCTCCTGGAGACAACTGTGGGGATGTGGCAAGGCAGAGGGGTGCACAGCCCCATCTGAAGGGGGCACCATGTGGATTCAGAAACATTTTCTCAGAATCCTCAGGCCAGAGGAGCCTATGTAGTTGCCACAGCCCACCACAAGAGGGCACCGTGGAGCTGGGGACCAGGTGTTGGGCCCTGTGGCTAAAGCGTTCTTTTGTTCCAGGCTTTTCAAAGGCTAAGCACTTTCAGCTCTTAAACTCTCTCAATTTTGTTTCTCTCCATATGTCCAGGTTTCTTAACCTGGCGACCAGAACTGTTGTTCTGTAAACATCAGGAGTGTATATATGAAATATGTATGCCTGTGATCAACTTTGTACCTAGAGAGAGACTTTATGGTTTTGTTGATGTAGTTTGAGTTTTACCCTGAGCTCCTTCATTATCTTGCTGTTTCAGCCTGCTGGGATTATGGCAAACACCACCATTTCCAGTCTGGATTTATATTTTGCATGCGCGTAAGATGTGTGTGGATCATGTGTGTGAGTGTGGGTGCATGCGTGCCACGGTGCATGTATGGAGGTCAGATGACCAATTCTTTTTTTTTTTAATTTTTTTATTATTATTTATTCAACTGTGTGCATATGCATGCGCGCGCGTGTGTGTGTAGAACCACGGACGAATTCGCGAACCACCATGGACGCCTCCACCTCCTTCTGCCCCGGGATTCACAGGCTCCGCCCTACCAGGACCAGAAGCACAGGCCGCCCCCGCTTCCACCTGGCGTCTATACGTGGGATCTGGGATCCGAACTCAGGACCTTCCGCCTACAAGGCGGAGGTTTAACCCCTGAGCCACTTCTCCAGCCCCCAGATGACCAATTCTTATGTCAGTTCTCCACCTTCCACCACATTCAAGGCAGAGTACCTTTGATGTTTTTCCTCTGCATACACCGTGCGAGCTCACCTGTGAGCTCCTAGGCACTTCCTGTCTCTGCCTCCCATCTCCCTGTAGAAGGCTTCCATAACAGCTCTCACATTATGCATCTGTATGTGGGATTTGAACTTGGGTCCTTATGCTTGCATTGAAAGCTGCCTTTCCAGTCCTTGTATTTATGGTTTTAATCAAACTTTCCAAGGGACAAGAAGTATATGCCAAGCCATGGAAACTCCCTAAAGGTGTAGAAAGAATACAGTAATATTAGAATCCCAAAATGCTATCTATCCAATGTAAGCACTGTATAATTAATGCCTTCCACAAAGGACCTTGCAAAATATCTCCATTTCACACAGCAAGAGTCTGGAGTTTGAGGAGAGCAAGGTGTTTTGCTTGAGGTCATACAGCCAGGAAATGGGGCAATTAGGAGTTAAGACTCCAGGAATGTTGGACATCTGTGCTGTTACTGTCTGAGGGATAAGGAAGAGAGATCCAGTCATTCATAAACAAGAGGGTGTGTCTGGGCCATGCGGAGTATACCCAAGAGTAAGGAAGGAACAGCTTGACCTTATCTGGAAGAGCGTAGCATCTGAAGGAACGAAGGTCCCGTCACAGGAGCAGACCATGAATAAGCATGCAGGTGCAACTTAGAAGTAGGGAGTATGGCAGTACCCTCTGGGGAATTACAGACAGGCCTACGTGTCTGAGGAAGCAGCAGCTGAGCTCAGGAGCATGTGTGTGTGGTGGCTAGAGATAAAGCTCAGGCGGCTTCTTCATGAGCTATCTACCTTTTGGAGGCAGGTTCTCACTGACTGGGGCTTGCCACTTAGTATAGGTTAGCTGGCCAGCAAAACCAGGGATCTCCCTGACTCCTAATGCTCCCTGAATCTTAGCACTTTCTATGTGTGTTCTGGGGGTTTGAGAGAAAGAAAAAAGGAAAGGGGGAAGAAGGGAGGGGGAGAAGGATATGCCATGGAGCATTGGTGGAGGCCAGAGGACAATTTTTCAAAGTCAATTCTTTCCTTCCACCATGTGCAGCAGCTCCTGGGGTTTGAACTCAGGTCACCAGGTTTGTGAGCTGGCATTATACCCCTTGAGCCATCTCGCTGGTCCAGGCTTAAGTGTACACTTGGCAGATGGGGTACCATTGGTCGGTAATCCTAGTACTATGAAGACTGATGCAAGAAAAATGTACAGTAGCAGAACTCTGTGTCAAAACGAAATCGACCAAAACAAACCAACTCCCACTTCAGTTTCATTACCTTGTTGCAGAATTTCTAGAACTCTTATCTCTCAGAACCGAAACTCATTAAGTAGTAAACTACTCATTCCTTCTCTCCTCCCCCCTCCGCAACACCACTCTATTTCCTTTTTAATTAAAGTTTAACAAAAAAAGAAAAAGGACAATAAAAACCCAAAAATGAAGTTTATTATCATATATTGATTATATGAAGCATTGTGATTTTCATACATGTATATAAAGCATTTGATCACATTCACACTGTTATGCTCTCTTGTCCCCTAGACCTCCTTTTTCTTTCCAACTAGTCCCCCTTCTAAACTTATATATGTATATTTTTGGGGATGATCCAGTGAGTGTAATTTTGACAACTCTAAAAATCCAAAAGGGTTCACACACAGTATTTGTTACTCTGTGAGTGATTTAATCTGATGACCTGAATTCAATCCTTGGAAGTGGATGGAGAGATCTAACTTTCAAAACTGTTTTCTGGCTTCCATCCTTGCACCATGGCAATGCAGGATCTTTCTCTCTCTCTCCCCCCCACTTTTTCTCTAAGAAATCAATCAAGCAATAAAATATTAAAAATCATCAACAACAAAAAAGCCAGTATTTCTCTGAGGCTCTGTTTTCATTGCCAGAGTCTCATGCAGCCAAAGGTGTTCTTAAATTTGTGATGTAGCCAAGGATCGCATCCTGCCTGCACCTCCTAAGTGCTGGAACTACAGGTGTGCAGTCCCGTGCCTGGCCTTGTTTTTTTCTCCTCTTTCAGATGTTAAGATACAGGAACTTGTTGCAAGTTCCAAAAGGCATGAAGTCACTCTTGACTGAGTAGAGAGAGACTGGGGGCAGCAAGAAGTGCAGGGGTGGAGCTGAGGAGGTGGCTCAGGGGTTAAAGCCTTTGCTTCGAAAGCAAAAAAGACCTGAGGTTGGATCACAGGATCCCATGTAAAAATATTGGGTGGATATGGTAGCGATCTGTAATTCCAGCCCTGGAAATCCTAGAGCAAAGCGATAAGGAAGCAGAGCAATCCAGGATGATTCCTGATGTCATCCTTGGGCCTCCACCGGCACACACACTCAGGTGTCCTCTGGTACACACAAAACACACACACACACACACACACACACACACGCACACGCACACGCATGCACGCACATGCACAGGGAAAAAATGAAGCGCAGGGGTGACCCAGGCCCAGGGCAGTGACAAGGAGGCCTGCTGGCGCATGTGGAGTGGTCAATGAGCTCCCTTTCTGAGAAGCATCCAAATAGTGTTGTCAAGTGAACAGTCAGATGTGAGTCTCAAGCTGCCAACGAAGGAGACTTCAGGAGTCAGCATGCTAGGACTGGGATCTGGACACACTGAAGTGCTGTGTCCAGGCAGAGGGTAAGGACTATGAGCCAGACCTGCAACAACCTCTGGCTGGGCGTCAGGTCAAGGAGACAAAGGAACAACAGGACCCAGAGAGGGGGCATGGCCAGCAGTAAGGGGTCCACTATTGTGGGGCACATGATGCCATCTTAAACTTTGTCCCCAGTCTAACCTAAGGAAATTGCTGTAGAGTAATTTGAAACTTCCTATCCCGGGGGAGGGGGGAAGGCTCAGAATGTAAACAGTTAGTTTGTATCAGGAAGTTCCTGAAACCAACAATATTCAAGGGTGGACGTTCTCCCCAAGGTAAAGTAAGTAAATAACTCTGGATTCTTGTGTTTGGGAGTCGAAGATGGAAACCAGAACACGTATAGAGGATTAAGGCAGAGTTTATTAGACGCGAGAAAGAACAGAATTTATAGACATGGATTCTGGGAGGGACAAGAGAGCCGTCTGATGGGCTGCGCCACATTGTGGTATTTTTGTGTCTGGGGATTGAAGTGGGAGAGCAAGGCAAGAGGATTAGAGGAGAGAGAGAGAAAATAACTCTCAGACATGGAGTCTGTGAGGGGCCAGTGAGCCAAACAAGAACTCACAGACTCAGACATGGAATCCATGAGGAACAAGGGAGCGAGAAAGGAACTCATGGATTCCAGACAGAATCTACCAGGGGCAAGAGAAAAGCCAGAAAGGAACTCATGTATTCAGGGTCAGGGATATTTATTGGGATAGTCGGGCCCTGGGGAAAGTGGCTTTTCCTCATTGGTTAGCTCCAGTTTCTGTGAATCTGATTACAGCTCTTGGTTCTCTACATCTCATTGGTTTGTTCATGTTGGGGCCCAAACAAGTTGTCTTATATCTCATGGTAGAGTTTATCTGTAATGAAGAGCTCATCTCTCTCTCTCTCTCTCTATTTTTTTTTTTTTTGCATGTGGTCTGTGTATGTGTGCCTCTCTGTGTGTCAGAGGGCATTGTGTGTGCCTTTGGAGGCCCAAGGATGACTTTGGGAATCACCCTGGATTCCCTCTACCTCCTATCTGCTGTGTTCCCAGACTCTGTCTTCCAGGACAAGAAGTGCAGTCCACCACTATTTCCACCTGACATTTTTGTGTCGGATCAGGGGGACCTTACGCTTCCAAGGCAGAGGCTTAACTCCTGAGCCAACTCTTTGACCCTCTATATCTTTTTATAAATAGGGAGTTGGTTACTTTATCTCTGTGAAGGACAGGAACCAGTTCCTCCAGATCAGTAGTGTGTGTTCCTTCCTGGTAATCTCAGCAGTGGGGATGACCTTCCGAGACCTTCTCAGCATGGCTGCTCTAAAACTACCGAAGTATGAGCATAGATTGGTGTAACTATTATAAAATACAGCATAGGGGTTTCTAAAGAAATGAAAATATGACCACATGACCCAGCTATCCTTTCTGGGCATATTCCCAAAGAAATGAAATCAGCACCTTGTAAAGACACCCCCACCCCCACCATCACTGAAGCATTCTGCACAGTGATCAAGATACAGAACAACTCAGTGTCCATTGACAGGGAACAGGAATGGGGTGGGGGAGTATGGATGAAGAAACTGGGTCACATATGCAATGGAGTCTCACTTAACCCTGAAGAAGAACAAGGTCTTCCCATTTGCCGAAATGTGGTTGAGCTTGGAAGACTTTACACTAAGTGAAATGAACCCAGAATAGCGTACAATGTCACTTAGATAAGGAACCGTGGTCACTGAGGGGAGAAAGGCAAGAGGGGAAGAGGAAATGGGGGAGATGAAGATTAGATTGTACAAAGAAGCAGAGGAGAGGACTAGAGGTGGGAAATTGTTTGCTGGGATTTGTGGTAAATGGATAGATTTTAGCTGCTTTCACATAAAGCCAAAACATCGAAAGTGGAAACTATGAGAGACGAGAGTCTGTGATTGCTTTACTCAAGTGAATTTTTTTCTCACACCTTTTATTTTTTTCCCCCGTAATCATACAAGCTCACTAGGTAACCACGTCCTCTCCCTTGCTCCTCCCCTCCCCAATGGTCCCCCTGTGTACTCTCCCCTCTTCCCCCTGCTTTTCACTCCCCTCCCTCTCTCCCCCTCTCCCAGTGCCTCCTCTTTCCTCCCTTCCATCCCGTGGAGCATTCTTTTGTGTGAATGCCAAACTTCCCTCTGAGTCTTCCAACCTAGTGAGAGTTAAGGATTCAGTGGCATAGCCCAGAACCCCCTCTTGGGCTCCCCGTTAGTATGGGAATTCTATTATGACTGTTAATCTCTTGCCTCTAAGGATCCTATTGCCTGGAGCCTTCTCCCCTGTGATCCATGTCTAGCGAAATTTTTACTACTTAGTAATGCATATACCATGTCACACAGCATAACTTTAATATATACTTTTTTTTTAAGACAGAGGTTCACTATGTAGCCAAGGATGACCTTGAACTCCAGATCCTATGCCTCTGGGTACCAAGTGCTGACCCTACTGGCCTATGACATAATGATAAGAAGAGCTTTTCAGAGTGCACAAAGAACTCAGAAAACTAAACACCAAGGAGATAAGTAGCCCAATTAAAAAATGGGCCTCAGAACTCTAAAGAAACTTTCCCAGGGACGAAGTTGAAACGTCTGACAAATATTTTAAAAAATGTTCCACATCCTTAGCCATCGGGGAAATGCAAATTAAAACCTCCCGAGATATCATCTCACCCTGGTCAGGATGGCAAAAATCCACAATACAAACAACACCAAATGCTGGAGGGGATGTGGAGAGAAGGGAATTCTCCTACATTGCTGGTGGGAATGCAGGCTTATACAACTACTCTGGTGATCAGTTTGGAGATTTTTAAAAAAGTTAAAGATTGAAATGTCATATGACCCTGCTATTCCACTTCTGGGAATAATCCCCTATAAAGCAAAATTCACCTCAATGACACAAGCACAACCATGTTCATAGCAGCACTATTTACAATAGCAAAGTCATGGAATCAACCCAAATGGCCAACAGTTGATGAGTGGATAAGGAATATATGGTACATTTATACAATGGAATACTACTCAGCCATCAAAAAAGATGAATTAATGAAATTTTCTGGGAAATGGATGGAATTAGAAAAAATTATATTGAGTGAAGTATCCCAGACACAGAAAATTATGTGCTGTATGTATTCCCTAATAGGTGGATCCTAGTACCAAACCCACTTAGAGACACATTCAAAGATATATCTCTGTAATACCTACAGTAATTGCAAAGATTATAAACAGGAGGGATGGGGAAGGAGGGCCTCCCAGAACAGGAGAGAGGGGATCATGCTACAGTAGAGAAAAAATAGGTCACCATCAAGTATTGCAAGTAAGTAGTGAGACATCTGGTTAAGCTCACCCACTTTCCTTCCTGGCCACTTGCGATTGAGGGGGTTTGATCTCACCAGTCAGGGAGGGTATAGAGTCTGGCAGATAGATGTTAACCATCCTGCAAATGGGAGACTGCCCCCCACTGCTATCTCCTACTCGTATTCCATCTACCTTTGAATCTACTCTTATAATAATATTCCATTTAAACAGCCTTTTATCTCAGGTTAGAAGGTGACCTCCAATACCAATCAGGATGGAGCCAAGGGCGGTGCAGGAACAGCAAAACTGAAAACAACAAACTGTAATTCAGAACATCAGAGACCCTACATTAATCACCTGGAACCAGACCAGCCAAAGCTCTCCCCATTCTAAAGCTCAGGGAAACTTGCACAAAGAGGGGCAGTAAGATTGTAAGAGCCTAAAGATGTGGAGAAGCAATGATATGCAAGATACTCCACACAAGTTAGGCTGCAGTAGCCATAATCAGACTCTGCATGACCTGCGCAATGACTGACATGTCAACGACCCCCCAAAGTCTAGCATGAATTACAGGTACTAGGATCCTTAGAAGCAAGGGATTAACAGTCATAATAGTGTTCCCATTCTAAAGGGGAGCACAAGAAAGGGCTCTGGGCTATGCCATTGAATCCTTACACCTCATTAGAGTGGAGGGCTCAGAGAGAAGCTTATCATTCATATTAAAGGATGCTCCAAGGAATGGGAGGGGGGAAGGGGAATGCCCTGGGAGAAAGGGAGGGAGGGGGGTGAAAGGAAGGGGAAAAAGGGGGGAGAGTGCAAGGGGGTCTGGGGAGGGGTGGAGGGAGTCAGGGGACGGGGTACCTATTAAGCTTATATGATTGGGAAATAATAAATAAATATAAAAAAGAAGAGTTTTTGTTTGTTGGTTTGTTTAGAAATTGGGCTCATTATAGTAACTCACACCCGTAACCCTAGCATTTGGCACCTGGAAGGCTCAGGCAGGAGGATTATGAGTTCAAAGATAGCCCATGCTAGCAACATAGAGAATTTCCAAGAATTTCAGCCTGGCCTATATAGTGAGAACTTGATTCAAAAACAAAATAAAACAAACAATAATGACAACAACAACAGGGTTGGGAATTGGCTCAGTCATAAGTGACTTGCCTTGAACCTACCAGGACCTGAGTTAAATCCCCAATGAACTTAACAGTTCCAGCATGGGGAAGCAGAGATAAGAGGATTCTGGGGCTCAGTGGCCATCCAGCATAGCCTAGCTGGGGAGCCTCAGACCAACGAAAGATTCTGTCTCAATGGAAGTGGACATCGTTCCCCAGGGTGACATTGGAGATTGTCCTTGGCCTCCACATGCATGCGTGTATGCACACACACACACACACATACACACACACCCCTGCATGCATGCACATGAACATTCTCACAAACACAAATGCATTAAAAAACCCAAACAACAAACATAAACATGGGGAGTACTTGGGGTGCAGCTCAGTGATTGAATCCAAGAATACAAAGGCTCTGGGTTCAATCCCCAGCACAAATGGTGAGACAAACAAGCCAAACTAAATGCACGGCATCAGACTGTTTTGAATTTGAAGGAATGAGCTGGAAGGGAGAGAAGATGCAACCAGTAGTTGGGTAACCATGGGCCCAATGAAGATGGGGTGCAGGGCATCTGTGGAACACTGGCCTAGAAGGGAGAGAAAGTCTGCGGGGTCGGGAGAGAAACAAAAAGAGGTGCTGGGCTGTGGATGGTCACAGGAAGTTAAGGAATCCCTGATGTTGGAGCGCTAGGCCAAATGGGAGGAGTTATTGATTAGGTGACATTGGGGAGGGGCGGGGTCTGCATCTCCTTTGCAAAAGAGCATGTGCGGAGAATTTACTGCCAGAAGCATCTTAGGGCTGTTGGATGCTGTGGGGTCCGCTGGACGATGCTAACTGTCTACCAAGCCCCATGTGTTAAAGGCTTGGTCCCCAGGGTGAAAGGGTGGTGCGGTTTTGGAAAGATGAGGTGTAGTGGGAGGTCTTGCAGAGCTCTTAGCCCCTTCCCCTTCTGCCTTTGTTTCCCAGTGTTGTGTTGTCACATAATGCAGCAATACCCCAATCCCAAGGTACAGCAGAACAACAGGACCAGTGGATCATGCGCTGACCCTGCCAATGTCACGAGCCAGTCACATCTGCAGCTGTTAGGCTCACCTGGCTATAGGATGCTTGTGTGTAGATGGTGTTACAGTTGTTCTGCATGTTGTAGATCAGTTCACCACCAAGTGGCCTATATATAAGGGAACAAGGAGATCTTATTGGGCTTACGATTGTCCAGTTACAGCTAATAATGCAACCAATGCTAGGGGTGAGGGAACTGGCCATGACATATCCATGAGAGTGTTGAGAGAGGGGCAAAGTTCCCTCGCCAGACAGCATGTCTGCCCAAGTCTGCTGAAGAACGACAATTTCTGTAATCAGTCCTCTCCATCTTATTCACCTGTCCAAGGACTAGTCCACCCACTCTGGGCTGGTTCTTCCCCATCAGTTAGACAGTCTCCTACAGGCTTGTATAGGATTTAATTATTAATTCTTCACAAATGTGAAGAATTGAGTTTTCAATGGTCATGTTAACACCTGTATCTAACTATGACAAATGCTCAACCAAAAAGTTTGGAAACCTCAGCTTGAGAAATATGACTAGATTACACCATTTCCAGCTAGCAAAGTTTCTCTCCTGTCATTTTATTTTGGAAGTGGTGTGGATCCTGTCTTGAGTCTTGGCTGAGACTTTGAAGTGCGCTATATCTTGAGTTGCATGCCAGGTCTACCTATAGTTTAGAATTCTGCCATCTACATAGAAGCACAGGTAGGAACTGTCCCTCAACTCTCCCACCATAGCCTCAAACTCACCACGCAGTTGGGCTGGCTTTCAATTCCTGATCCTCCTGCCTCTGTCTCCCAAGGACTGGCATGACAGAACGGGCATGAACTGCCATGTTGGATGCTATATTCTTTTGTTTGGGGTGCTGCTGGGGATGAAAACCAGGCCCTCGAACTGGCTGGCTTGCACCCTACTACTGAGTTACAATCCCAAACCAAAGGCTTTTTAAACTAAAAAAAAATTATTAGTTGGAGAGATGGTTCAGGGTTAACGTTAAGACTCTGCCTCATGAATAGAAGGTCATGAGTTCGGATCCCAAGTCCCACGTTAAAAAAACCCACGTCCTGCACTTACAGTTCTGGTGGGCAGAGCCTAGGAAATCCCAGAGCAAAGCAAAAAGGAAGTAGAAACAATCCAAGATGATTCTCCAGAAGTCACCCTTGGTCCTTCACAGTGACACATAGTATCTTCTGATATGTGCGCAAAAGGATTTTAAGAAATGAATAAAAATAGTTAAAATATTCTATTTATTAGAGAGAGAGAGAGAGAGAGAGAGAATTGCACATCAGAGTGTATGAGTAGAGTCAAAGGACAACTTTTGGAAGTCATTCCTGTCCTACCTTGCGGGCTTCTGGGCTTGAACGCAGGTTGCCAGTTTGGGGAGCAGGCATGTTATCTCCTGAGATATCTTGCCATCCCCCAAGTTTTTGGTTTTTTTTTTTTAAGACAGCCTTACTACCATAGCCCAGGCTGTCCACCATCTCACAATCTTCCTGCCTCCCAGTCTGCCTTCTGAGTGCTGGAAATACAGGCATAGTTACCCAAGTCTTCCCTCTTCATCTCAAGTGACTATAGGTTTGGCTAAAAAAAGAAGAGAGAGGGGCTGGAGAGATAGCTCAGGGGTTAAGACCTTGCCTTGAAAGTAGAAGGTCCTGAGTTTGGGTCCCAAGTCCATGTAAAAACACCAGGCACTCAAACTGGTGGCCTGCACTTCTGGCCCTGGTGGACAGAGCCTAAGAAACCGAAGCACAAAGCAAAAAAGAGGTAGAAACGATCTAGGATGATTTGCAAAGTCATCCTAGGTCTGCTACAGGGACACATAGTGCCCTCTGACACACAAACAAATAAAATAGATAAAATATATATCTTTTAAAAAGTATATGAAGAAGAAGAAGGAGGAGGAGGAGGAGGAGGAGGAGGAGGAAGAAGAAAGAAGAAGAAGGAAGGAAAGAAGGAAGGAAGAAGGAAGGAAGGAAGGAAGGAAGGAAGGAAGGAAAGAAGGAAGGAAGGAAGGAAGGAAGGAAGGAAGGAAGGAAGAAAACAGGCATGTGATTATTAAGCAAAAGCGGACCCCGTCTTCAGATGTCTTCTCTTGGTGGGACCTTTCTCACCCATCCACTTCCTGCTCAGCGCAGGCCGTTTCCGGGTAGCAGGCCTTTCAGACTCCTGCTTGGCTAAGAAGAAAGTGTTTCCATCTGTCGCTGTGGTTTTAACTTTGTGACCAAAAGCCAGCATAATTAGCTGGTGTTGATGTAGATATAGCTTTGTTCTGTTTGTATTTAAGGTCTCTCCTCTGGACTTTTTCAGTGGACTGAATCCCTTTTCTGGAACCCATGTAAAACTAGAACATCGTAAATCTTTTTTTTTTTTTTTTTTTTTGGTGAAACTTTAAACACTGTCCCTGATTAAGTCCTGATCTCCCTTTTGCTTCTTGCTCTCTCTCCTTTTGTGACCCTGCCATACATAGGAAAGACAACACTGACTCCCTTTTCTGGGATCCTTTTTCCTTAAGAAGACCCCAAAATACAGGCAGATGGTGTGTGTGTGTGTGTGTGTGTGTGTGTGGACTCAAGTCTGAAGTGCTTTTCTCTTTTGCAATGAAGCGTCCTTGCTCAGTAAACTGAGTTCTCACGGTGTAGCCCTTGGCTGGTCTGGAATTTATAATCCACCGGTCTCAGACCCTGCTGCCCTGGGATTGTAGACATCCTCATCAGCCCCTATGAGCGAATATCTTCCAATTTATTCTGGAGACTGTTAGAAGCTGGCTGGACTTCTTTGGCATGGAGGTTAAATTCCTCTAGCACAAATCTATGGCGTCCCAAAGACACTCCCATCACCCCGCCCCTACCTAGAAATACAGAACAACAACAACAAAAAGGAGTCTTTACCCCAGAAATCTCTGCCCCACTCCCCCAGGTCCTCTCTGAGAGGCAAGAGAGTTCTGGATACAGCCGCTACTAGAGAAGGGTGGGTGGGTGACTCACAGCTACTGGAAGTTGCAGGTAGAGTGAGTCATCTGTGTTGCTTGAGAGTGGGGAGAGGAGAGAAGGAATGGACAGAATCACCGAACTAGAAAGGTTTCAGGGTTTGGTACCCTGATAAATGGGACTGAAACCTGGGAGTCATTTGCTCTTCCTAGTTGTGACCTGTGAAGGGGTGGGGGAGGGGGATAGGAGGGACGGGAGGAAAAATCTTCTCAGTGGTCACGAGCATTCCATAACTCGTGAGCGCGTGGCACCGTGGATGACTCACCGTGTCGGGTGCACGTGGGCCCCTGCATTGGTCACATCAGTGAGTGAATTCTGCTCTCTAGGTGTAGAAGACAAATGGGTTAAAATGTCCTAAGTCGAAGAGTCCTGGCTCTTGGGCTTGAAGTGTGAGTCTGTTGGGTGTTCATATTTAGTGTCACAGTTGGGGGCGAAGGGGAAGGAGCCGACGGAAGAGGACACCTTTCTGCCTGCTTCCTCTCTCCCGCACTTGAAATCCCGGGTCTAAAGAGCAAGTGCGCTGCATGCCCGAGGCCGGGCTGCGGGCTGCGCGCCCCGGGGTGGCCGCGAGGGGGCGCGCGCGGCCCCTGCAGGACAGAGGCCGCTTTGTGGGGCCGAAGCGGCTGCTGGTGGGTGACTCAGGGCAGCGGCAGGAGGATGAGTCACCCCCGCCCCCGGGGCTTCCAGCGGCCCCTCGGGTCCTCGGCTCCCCGCCCGCGGCCGCGCCCCGACTCCGGGCTGACCCTCGGGTCTAGGGCGCGCCTCGCCGGGCTCGCCCATCCGAGGATCGCGGACGGGCGGTGCGCGCACGAGGCCCGCGGTGGGCTCCAGGCTCCTGCGGACCCTCCCGTCCGTCGTTTCCGGGGACCGGGAATTGCTTCTGCCCCAGCGGAGCTTCAGGGCCCCGCCCAGGCCTGGCCCAGGGAAAGGCGGGATGTGCCAGGGCTGGGTCGTGGGCGGGCGGCCACAGAGGAAAACTTGTCGCCTGCCAAAACCGCCCTGAGGCCGGGGAGCCTGCTCTGCTCCAGAGCGAGCCGGGATGTTTTTGATTCTGCTCAAAGTCAGAGGAATCAGAGACCCCCGTGGGGTCTAGTTGCAGGTTAAGAAGCTGCCTGGCCTGGATCCGGCTTGAGGATCGCCTTACTTTGGAGGTGTCACTGGGAGAGGAAGTACCTTGACTCAGGAAGGCTCGTGGCCTCCTGCTCACAAATATCTGGGAAGTGCCCAAAATAACGTCTGGCACACAGCACTTAATAAACGTACAGCATGATGTATATCTTATTATCTCTGTATGATTTTAGAATCTAAATAATTAACATTCAAGTTGTATAAATATCTGTGCAGGTATGCACATATATCTTTATAGGGCACCTAGGATATGCCAGGTATTGTTCCAAGCGCTCTTCAGGTATTAATTATGTGATTTCCACAAGACATTAGGATGTAAGTACTGTTATTATTCTCCAGGGTAGCTGAGGAAGTAGCTGTTCAGCGGGGTATGGTGGTGAGAAGGATTGAGGGAATGAGGAAGGGAGGAGAACTTAGCAAAAACATGCAGCTGGAAGTCTCCTGTGGGACCCTGCCTTAAACCTGGATTTCAGAGGCACCCAAGACATCAAATACTGATGGGGTCTAGGTCTCTTCTTTGGGGGTGTATGAGGAGCACAGTTCCGTTTTCCTTTTAGAAATTATTGCCTTTGGGGGCCGGAGACATGGTTCATCAGTTAAGAGAGCTTACTCAAAATATGAAATCCCACCACCCATGTAACAAGTTGGATAGCCTTGCAAATACCTGTAATACCAACTCTGTAGAAGACAGAGACAGGAGAATTGTGGAAACTTCTCCACTTCCAGTCTGGCTAAGACCTAAGCTCAGAATATGACTGAGAATATGAGAACGTTGCACACGGGGACGTATACACACACACACACACACACACACACTGATTGCTCTTGTTAATTCTGCCCCTTCCTGCAGTACATACTATGTAGCTGTCCCTAAGGTGCCGGAAAAGACCCCCAGAGCTGCTTGCTGTCTCCTTGCTAGCCATCCTTGTCGTTTCTGGTCTGCATGTCTTGTAGACCACACCTGCAGTTCTGGGATCAATTGCTTTAAGCAAGATTAATACCTGTCCTCAGGGTGGGTCCCATAAGGGACTCAGAATCTCTTGGGGAATATGCTAGGTAGGGTTTGTACAGTGTACTTGAGAGCAGCGATTCTCAACTTTGCAGGGGCTGCAGGAAAACATCCACTGTTCCCCCCGCCCAGTTCTTACTTTGAAGAGTGTAGGTCCCCTGGTTTTCCTGTGTTTTGACTACAGTCGTTATGTTGAAAGCCTCCACTTGGCCAGGTGGTCATTTGTACAGACCACACCTCCAGGCCTTGCTGCCTTGCTTCCCTAACACCAGGGCAACTCCTTAGCAACATCTGAGACTATAAAAGATTATGACCTCACCCAGGGTATCTCTCTTCTTTTGCTCTCCAAGTCCTCAAGTCTTCTGCCTGCCCCCTCTTCTTGCCAGGCTGTAGGGCCGCTCTCTCCCTGTCCTCTCTGACCTTAAACTATCTCTTCTGTTCTAATGTTCTCCCACCTCAAGGCTAAATTATGATTTTCTTGGTCACTAGACCTGCAACTCTAAATAAATCCCTATTTCTTTTTTTAAAAATTGTGTGTGTTGGGGGGGGGCATTGTGTGTCCCATGGAGGACCAAGGGTGACTTAGATTGCTTCTATCTCCTTTTTTGCTTCACTCTAGGATTTTCCAGGCTTTGCCCACCAGGGCCAGAAGTGCAGGATGCCTAGTGTTTCTACATGGGACTTGAGATTCCAACCCAGGACCTTCTGCTTTTTTGTGGCACAGTCTTAATCCCTGAACCACCTCTCCAGCCCTTAAACTCCTATTTCTTAAGCCTCTCCTTATGTCAGTTTCTTTTTATTCATAGACCTCTAGGTGGTGTCCACATATGGTCAGAATTTCTCCTCATTCTTTCCCCTATCAATCTGAAAGTGCAGCTGTGTTTGCAGCCTAAGTCTCTGGCTTCTTACTGGAGTGAAGCCTGGATTCTTCTACGGGAGCTGCAAGGTTACAGGAGTGGAATGAATGGTGCTCCTGTCCCTCAGCCTGTCCTAGCCTGTCTCAGTGCACCGCACTGGTTTCTGTCCTTATCAGACACCAGTTGCTCTTTCTCACCTAGAGGGGTTCATTTCTCAGGCAGTTCTGGCCATTCCTGAGCTTTCCACTTTGGCCTGGGGCCCTCGAACGCTGAGAACTGAAAGCATTCGTGTAGGTAGCCTATAGGCCTCTATGAGCTCCAATTTCTGCCCAGTTTCCCTAGTTCTCCTAAAATGGTTTTGCCATGACACCACTACCCTTCCATTCAGCTGTGCGCTCTAACTTAGGAGTCTAGGAACCCAGTTGTGATGGTTCGTCTTTGTTTTCAGTGCAACCAGATTTAGAGCCCTCTAGGAGCTGTACCTCTGGGTAAGCTCTGGGAGGGCATTTCCAGAGAGATTTAACCTAGGAAGGAAGACCCCTCTGAATGTGGATTGTCACAGTCTCCATGAGCAGAGGTCCCAGAGTGACTTTACTATCAGTTACTGACCTCTTGGGAGTTCCTTCGTGTTGCAGGGGAGGGGTTTTTTACATCTCCAGATTCTTGTGTTTGGGAACTGAAGTTGAAACCCGAACAGGTAGAGGATTAAGGCAGAGTTTATTAGAGGAGAGAAAGAACGGAACTCACGGACATTGATTCCTCGAGGGACTCCAGACATTGGAGTCCATGAGGAGCCAGAAAGCCAGAAAGGAAGAACAAGGAGCCAGAGATGGCTGCCAGGGTCGGGGTATTTGTAGGCTTAGTCAGGCCTGGGAAAAGTGACTTTTCCTCATTGGTTAGCTCCAGTTACTGCAAACCTGACTGGAACTTTTGGTCCTCTACATCTCACTGGTCTACTCATATTGGGGCCCAACCTAGTTGATCTTGTGGCCTACTCCATATAGAGTTTATCTGCAATGTACAGCTCATCTCCATATCCTTTCTCGAATCAGGGTTGGGGAAAGTTGGTGGCTTTACCTCTGTGTAGGATTAGAACCAGTTCCCCCAGATTAATAAAGTGTGTTCCTTCAGGAAAATCCCAGCAATGGAGGATGATCTTCAAAGACCTTCAAGGACTTTCCCAGCATGGCCCTGTTCTAAAACTGCCTAAGTAGGAAAGGCAGTATTAGTGTTGGGGAAATAGTTTAGCTGAAGATAAGCCTTCATCCCTCCCTGTTGGTGTGGACACACACAATTCTATTGATCTCTTGCTCCTGCTGCCAGCACACACCTCTGCCATCTCTGCCGTGGTGGACTCCACTCTCAGATGATGAGCCAGGACAAATCCTTCCTCCTTTAAGTTGCACGCACCAGGGATATTGTCACAGTAACTAGAAAAGCAAATGTACCTGCATCTGCACTGTGTCTGTGGCATGTCACTTAGCATTTTTGGCCCTTAATTTTCTCATCACTAACCAATCGTGTACTAGATTGCTGCGCGGGTCAAACCCTTGCATGTGAGAGTGTGTGCTTGCTTTGGTAATGGCAGATTCTGATACAGCTGTGATCACTTATCTGCAAAGGTACATTCCTTTCTCCAGCAATCTAAATTCTAAGAAGAAACCACACCCAAGCCTAAATATTTCCTGAGATTTAGGGAATCAAAAACAATGGGCGACCTGCAGATAACATTATAAGGTATAACACCCTTCCTTATTCTTTAATTCTGTTTAGCTAACACAAAGGCTATAAAGGTTAACTTGCAGTAAAATAATATATAGGTCTTCTAAATACAGAGTCAGGCATGGTGATACATGCTTGTAATCTCAGCGCACAGGAGACTGAATAGCAGGATTATGAAGAATTCCAGTTCTGGTTAGGCTAGAGGCTAAAACTTTGTAGAGAGAGAGAGAGAGAGAGAGAGAGAGAGAGAAACAAAACACACATTACCCACTTGTGCACAGCACACTGCTACCACCTAAACAGATACACATATCCATGCCTACATTCAGATACAGACAGGAATTAGACCCAGGAGGTCAAGGTTGACTATAATGTTTTGGCCAGAGAAGAAAATAGAGGACCTAACCCAGCATGTAACCTTCTTCCTCTGGTCTTTCTTTTCCTGTAAGAGTCCTCTGTGCCCTGAATTCCCTGAATTGGGGTGCTGCGGATGACAGCCCCCTCTACCCTCTTCAGTGCTGGCCCTTGAATTGAACTGCTTTTTTTCCCCCGCCAACTCTTACCTCCCAAGCATTGGCTTTCAAGTGGCTGAACGTGAATTCCCATCAGTAGAGATCAGTGTGAAACTTTATCCACCAAACTGGGTAAATGGAACAGTCGCTTGTTTCACTGGCAAAATAATGTATAATTTTGTCTTTTTTTTGCGACAGGATGTATCCCAGGCTGGTCTTTACTCAGGATGCTCTTGGACTTCTAATTCACCAAGTCTGGTTTACACAGTAACTGGGGATCAAACAAACTCAAGGCATCATGCATGCTGGCCCTAGAAAAGTGGCTTTTCCTCATTGGTTAGCTCCTTTCTCTGCAAACCTGATTGGAGCTTTTGGTTCTCTACACCTCATTGGTCTATTTGTGTTGGGGGGGGAGGAGAGGATCCAGCCCAGTGGACCTTGTGGCAGACCTTGAGGGTCTAGCTGTTTCTTTTGAGGAACTTAGTTAATCTCCAATGGAGAGCTCATTTCCATATCCTTTCATATTAAAACCAATTTCTGCAGATTGGTAGAGTGTGTTCCTTCAGGATAATCCCAACAGTTAAAGAATGATTTTCAAAGACCTTCAAAAACTTTCCCAGCATAGCCCTGTTCTGAAACTGCCTAACTAGGACACGACTTACATTTATGGACTTTTGAAGGGAGTGAGATTTGAGTTTGGCTTTGAAGAATCTCTGAGTTTAGCAGATTGGTCAGTAAAGGTTCCAGATAGACTGTAAAGTAGTAATTTAGGAAATTAATCCCATCCTCCCACCCTGGTTTGGGCTGTGGTGGGTTGGGAATTTAGCAGTTCAGGGAAGGTACTAGAAAGGCTGGAAGACATGCCCATCCCCTCCAACACGGAAGCTTCTGTGGTTTAACCAGTGTAAAAGACAGGGTAGAAATACTTTTGTGCAGAGGAGGAACCTTGAACCTGACAAGCTCAGGACACACTGGATTTGGAGGGGAGGAGGTGGGACGGGACGGACAGAAGTGCCCTGGGAGGGAATGCAGAAGAGCCTGAGGAGAGCTGAGGGGCAGAAGGTTGGATGGCAGCAGCCTGCTCCTCATCCCGATTCTGGTAGTGATCCAGTTTAGCAGGACCGCCCATGCGTGGAGGCCTCTAGCTGCAAAGCAATCACCTAGGAGAAAGGATAAAGAAGAGCCCTTTTCATGTGGGCCTCTGCTGCAGGTCAGTCACAGTTTGACATAATCTTGTGCATCCCATTAGTCACAGTCACGCCATTTTGTAAAGCTTCCTCCGACCTGTTTGAAATGTGATGATTGGCCACTGATCCTAAATCCTTGACTTCCCACCCCAATGGTCTTGAGAGAAGACCCTTGTGGCTGACATTCTTCATTTCACTCCCCATGCTGCACTGCCCTTCTTCCCTAGCAACTCCTTAACCATAAAAAATTCATCTGGGCTGGAGAGATGGCTCAGGGGTTAAGACTCTGCCTTGCAAGCAGAAGGTCCTGAGTTCAGATTCCATGTAAAAAAACATCTGGAGGAAATGGGGTGGCCTGAACTTCAGGTCCTGGAAGGTGGATTCTTGAAATCACCCTTGGGCCTCTACAGGCACACACAGAGCACTCTGATACACACAAGACACACACACACACACACACACACACACACACACACACACACACGCGCTACTTGTTGACCACAATCTAACCATGTGTCCATGTGTCAGGGACCAGACTATCTTTCACAGATCCATCCCCTTCCCCACAATCCTCTCCTTTACTCTGGCTTTTCTGATGTCTCCTGGGCCACCTCACTGTCACTTCCTTCCCACCTCCTTTCTGCCCAGAATTATCTGGCCATGGCTGCCCAAGCACCCCTCCACACACTCACCCTAATCTGGACCCTCAACCCATTTTTCTCACTAAAACACTGCTTTGGAATGGATAAAGAAGGGGAGATGACCCTGTCTGGGTCCAAAAAGGAAGGAAAGAGAGAGAAGAATGGGATGGGCAGATGATGAAAAAGGTGAACTTCACCGGGTCCCAGGCTTGGCTTAGTAGAGCAGAGTGGTTGCTATGGTAACGGTCAGAGGTGAACATTGCCTCCTTTTTCTGTCCCTCCATTGGACTAACGGCTGCTGTGCTGTTTTCCTCTCTGCTGTAATTTCCCCAGCCCCTTGTCCGGTATGCAGTGCAGGTTTCTGAGGTCAGCCACTTCTGCCTCAATTTTTCCAAGATGACCAGAAGAGCAAGGCAGGGATCAGTGGGATAAAAACGAGCGTGCTAACTTACCCATTTGTCTCCCAGAACACCTCCATCCACCTGCCCACCCTCCACCTGCCCTGGCCCTTGCTGACCACCCTTTGTGACTCCTCTGATGTCCTCCAGGCCAATGGGAACCCTAACAGGACTGGAGGGTGAGCTGACAGTGGAGTGGGCACTCGTTTCTGTGGTCCGCTTGTGGCCGGGCTGCTGGCTGGTGTGGGCTGTGTGACTCTCCAGAGGGTTGCAGTGCTCCTGAACCACCTGCTTCCTGCTTCTGTGCTCTTGCTTCTCTGCCTCGGGGTGGCAGTGGTTTCCTGTTTGCGATAGCCCTAGGATTCCTACTCCAGTGGCTTCCGTTCAACCCTGCCCTCTCTTCTGTGACAGTTCCACCAGTCAACTCTCCCCAGCACCCCTCTTTGTTTCAGATGTAAGGATAGAATCCAGGGCCTCAGATGTGCTAGACAAACACCTTTAGCTCAAGGCACATCTTTAGGGTGCTTTCTGTTGCCTCACCCCGACTGCTATGCAGAGCATCTTGGTGTAGTTGGGCACAGGAGGCCTGTACTTCCAGTATTTGTGAGGTTGGCATGAAAGGATGATAGGTGTCATAGTTAGGTACAGGTGTCAACTTGATGGTTGAGAATTCTGAGTTCCGGGAACATTGTAGAAAATTAGTAGTTGAGTTAAGCCCTGAGTGAACTTGTAGGAGATTGTTTAGTTGATGGGGAAGACCCAGCCCATGGTGGGTGGGTCCCCAGACAGGCGAATAAAATTTAGGGAACTATTAAGAAGTAGGCATCCTATTCTAAAAAAAAAAAAAAAAAAAAGAATGTTGGGAAAAGAAAAAAAAAGAAGTAGGCATCCTTGTGTATACTTGGCCAGACATGCTGGTCTGGTAAGTAAGGATCGTCCCTTTCTCAGCCATTATGTAGAGATGGTGTGGCCAGTTCCCTTGGCTCTGGTGTTGGTGTGAGCTCTCCTGTCAAGCTGGACTAAGAACTGTAATCAGACAATTTTAAGAGC
The DNA here is from genome assembly GCA_023101885.1 of Typhlomys cinereus. Classification (NCBI taxonomy): domain Eukaryota; kingdom Metazoa; phylum Chordata; class Mammalia; order Rodentia; family Platacanthomyidae; genus Typhlomys; species Typhlomys cinereus. The sequence continues at coordinate 1,149,861 of JALPQD010000251.1, read as the reverse complement.
TAATAAACCACTTGTTCCTTTAAGTTATTTGATGGTGATTTATTAGCAACCATGCAGGCTGACTGCTACAATAGTTTCCTATTGTACAGAGCTTCAGGACTTTCTTTATGGTCAAGGCTGTTTATGCAAGACTCTGTGGGTGTGGGCATGTCCACCCAGGTATAACCCAAGATCTAGTTTGGGAGCTGCCTAGTTCAGAGACAGCCAGGCTGGAACCCTGAGGTCGGAGGGCTGAAAATTATACACTTTCTCTTTAAAACACCACATTCCCCCAGGAAAAAGGGTGCTGGTATCGTCACTCATTTCTCTACTGTTCTTATTGTCATTACAGTGGGACTGTGACCTGCACAGAGTAGGTTATTGTGAATGAATGAATGAATGAATGAATGAATGAATGAATTTAAGAAAGGGGGAAAGAGATGCCCATACACATGTACAGATTGAGGTTAAAGGGCACCTTTCAAATGTTATTTATTTATTTGTGTGTGTATGTGTGTGTAAAAGAGAGAGAAATAGAGAGAGAGAGAGAGGCACATGTGCACCATACAGGTTTCTGAAGATCAAACTTAGATCAGCAGGTTTGTGAGCAGGTGCCTCGCCTGCTGAGCCATTGCACTGCCCTGAGGACGCCTTTCAGAAGTCAGTTCTCTCCTACAACTCGGGTCCTAGGTACCAAATCTCATCACTAGGTTTGCTTGGTAGCAGACACCTTAGCTGTGGCTGGAATCTACCTGCCCCAACCAGTGATTCCGCTTTAAGGGAAACAAGAAACTAGTTTATCTTGAGCCATACGTGAGGGACCGTGGCCAGGAACATGGATTCACGTTACTCTGAAACACATGCTTCATTAGGGAAGCGGTTTAATGAACTCTTAGAGCCACACGATGAAAACAAGACAAGACGAAACAAAACAAAATAAAAAATCAGTGATGGTGGTGGTGAGATAACTCAGGAAGTGAAGCACCTCTTGCAAATCTGGTGACCTGCGTTTGATTCCTGGAAGCCCATATGGTGAAGAGAGAGCTCATGTCTGTGACCTCTACTGTGTGCCCCTCCCTCTCCCCCCCACCTCATCGTAAAAATTTTTAAAAGAAGGGAAGGAGGGAAGGAAGAGAGAAAGAAAGGTAGAAGAGAAATAAATCAAAACATTCACCAATCAAGTTGATAGGAGCATCGGGTCACATGAGTTTCAGCAAAGTGGGGAAATCTCTTCCTAAGTTTCAGATGTTATCTCACGACCTTCTTAGTGTGGAGACTTGAAGTCGGCTCAGCTTAGTGCACATTCCAAGGGGCTTATCTATTAGTCAGGAGCATGGAGAGATTTATCTATCACTCATGAGCATGTTAGGTCAGGCACTGAAGAGCCCAAAATAGCTGAGTTAGTGTTTCATTACTTCGACAGAACACCTGAGAAATCAGCTTAAAAAGAAATAGGCTTGTTTTGGCTGCCGAGGTTCCAGTCCTGGTCACTTGGCCTCTGCATGGTCAGGCAGAACAGTAGGGCAGGGAGTGTGTAGTGGGGGGAAAGTGACTGACGCCCACCACAAGATCCAGCCTTTAGCGTAGAAGGGCCACCTGACAGTCGATTGGTCGGCTCCGCTGCTCTGGCTGGTGGAGAAGCCCCTTCCTTTCTCTGCACTCTGTGTGTATCTTTCCCAATGCTGCATACTTGGTTAAAAAGGGCGACTTTCCCCCCATAGCGGGGAACCAGTCTTCATTAAAGGGTATCTGAGTAGTGGTATTCCCCAGGGAGAACCCCCAAACAAATTCTTAAGATGGGTCTTTCAAAGGCTCTGCACTGGGGTTCACCAGGCTCCGCCATCTAGTAACAGTCTTCCTCCAGCAAGGCTCTACCTTCTAAAGTTTCTCCCCCTCCCAATGATAACATTATATTATGAATCTATCAAGGGATTAATGCAGCCACTTTTCAGTGATTGGATCCACTAGCCAAAGACCAAGGGCCAGCACTTGGGCCTTTTGGAAAATGTTCTTATCCCAACCGTAACAGTCCTAAATAAAGTTGGTTCTTGACCTTCAATATTCCTTCTCTCCACAATTATGGATGTTCTAGTTGGTCAAGTAGTTCAGTCTGCAGAATCCTTAAGATCTCTGGCCTTAGTGTTTTTTTTTTTTTTTTTTTTTTTTTTAAAGAAATCTATAGCTTACACATAGGGGCGTATGATATTGTGATATTGTGGAGTACGTATTTGGTCTTCACCCCAGTTTCTTGACATACAACTAAAATATCCTTGAAGTCTCTGAAGTGGTGGTGTTGTTTATTTATTTTGGCCTGCTAATGAGATGACTAATGGCAGTTCTTAGGTTGCTTCAGGATGGATGTGATCAGCAGAAGGACTGGGCAAGTTTGCAGGGCGGGAATTTTCTTTTTTTTAAATTTATTTATTTATTTATTTATTTTTTCAGAGAGTCGAAGGATGAACATTTATTGTCTTGGCTTACTAGAGGACTCCCCTGTTAATTTTTTTATTATTTATTATTTATTCAGTTGTGTGTGTGTGTGTGTGTGTGTGTGTGTGTGTGTGTAGAACCACGGACAAATTCGGGAACCATCATGGACCGCCTCCACCTCCTCCTTGTTTACTCTGCCCCGGGATTCACAGGCTCCGCCCTACCAGGACCAGAAGCTCGCGCGCGCGGCCCCCCCCCCCCCCCCCGCTTCCGCCAGGAGTCTGGAGTCTATACGTGGGGTCTAGGATCAGAACTCGGGACTTTCTGCCTGCAAGGCAGAGGCTTAACCCCTGAGCTACCTCTTCAGCCCCACGAGGCGGGAATTTTCAATCTTACCCTCACTCTTTGGGAGGAGGGGTGAGGGACGCTAGAACTTAACTTTGGCTTGGTCTCCAAGGACCAGTGATTCAATAAGCTGTGCTATGTCAGGAAGCCTCATGTGGAAATGAGGCTGTTTCTTGTTCTAAGTTATTCCAGCTTGTGTTCACTCTAGATCTTTCCAAAGCAGAATTTTAGGTGCAAATGTTTAGGCAGAATGACTTCAGTTCTTATTTGTGAAAATAAGTAGCCTCTGTTCAGCAGAAACAAACCATCATTCACTGATTGGTAAGTAACCTCTTCATGCAGATAAAATATTACTGTCTATAAACTTATCAAATTAAATCAGGAACACATGGATGCAAGGACTTATCTAGAGCCAAATCAGAGGGCTGGAGAGATGATTCAGCGGCTTAAGTGCTTGCCATATGAGCAAAAGGACTGGAGTTTGGATTCTCAGATCCCATGTAAGATGCTGGGTGCATATGAGAATAATTCCTGATGTCAACATCCCCCTCACATGTACTTGCAAGCATGCATGCACACATACATACACATAAAAATACACATATATGCACAACATGCATGTGTACCCCCACACATTCAAGCATGCATATACACATGCGCATACCTCTTACATACAGACAAATGAAGATGAAAAAAAAAAGAGAAAGAAATTATATCAAAAAAAACAGGTCTAGACAAAAGTGGAACTGTAATTTCCGCTCCTTGGGAGACTGAGGCAGGAGAATCACAAGTTCAAGACAAGCTTGGGTAATTTAGTGAGGTGTTGTCCCAAAATGGAAAAAAAAAAAAAAAGAAGTAAAAGTGTTAGGGTTATAGCTCAGCAATAGAGCATTGCTTAGCAAGTGTAAGACCTTAACTTCAATCCCCCTCAAAGCAAAGAGCAAAACAAAAAGTCCCCTCCCCCAAAACAATATCCACATTTATGAACTTACCAAATACACCAGGCTAATGAGTGATACACCCCCTTCACCTGTGTCATGTGCAGAGGGCTGTGGCAGCGCCCAGCACCCGCCCCCCGACAGTCTAATGCATGTATCATGGAATCAGCAGGCGACAAACTCCCACCTCTGTCTGTAGGACTTCGGCTCGGCACGGCCTCCATACCCGACGGCCGGTAGTCTGGACCTGGCTCTGTGTCTTAGGCAAGCTCTGAACTGTACCTCAGACCTCAAGACAAGACTGCGGGTCTTTTACCTTATATTGAGCTAGACCGTGTGCCCCCAACAGCTCTCCGGCTGGGTGTTGAGTTCGAGCTGTACCCTACTCTGTCACTCCATAGTGCGAAAAACAGCGGTTTTTCAGGTTGTGTCTTACCTTGAGAAATATCATTTCCCCAACAGCTTTGGGCTCCATTTTGAAGATGGAGGATGATTCTGCTCCCGGGGAAGCATGTGAACAGTACCATCTGTCTGATGCTAGCCTAGCTGCATGGACTGACAGGTGAATTATTCCTGGAAGTAGAAAAAGTGCCGCCGTAGGATGAACTGGGACCGTAAGGACTCATGGGGATATTAATACCACACCAGGAAAAACAGGTCCAAGAACTTATCAGACACATCAGAACAAGAAAAAGGTGCAGCTCCCTCACGCGGACGCCATAAAGAGGTGGACACTGAGCACGGTGATGTCCACTGACCTGTCATATGACCACTCAGGGCGTGCATGTGTGTCAATAACTTGAAGGCAGAGAATTCCCTACTATGCCATGGGCGTCATTCAGCTCAGCTTGGTCTCCGCTGTTGCACCATCTGCCTGTCCTCCTGTTCACTCTTCTGAACCTGCTGTCCATCTGTCTGCCAATTCGTCCGTCTAGACCCAGTGTTACCCTGTCCCGGCGGGAATGTTCCCCTGCAGCTGAACTCCACTCTGGCCCTTCAGCTTATGGCAGTAGCCAGAGAACCACTTCAGAGACCTCAAGCTGATTGGTTATCTCACCTCCTGCAGGCCCTTGTCTCTCTCCAGCAGTCTCCTTGCTTCTCGGGTTTCTTGAGGGCTGGCAAGATTGATCAGTGACTGACTGCATACAAGCCAGGTGACCCGAGATTGGTCCCCACATGGTGGGAGGAGAGAACAGACTTCTGAAAGTCATTCTTTGAGCTCCATGTAAATGCCATGGGACCCTCCCATTCTCTCTCTCTCTCTCTCTCTCTCTCTCTCTCTCTCACACACACACACACACACACACACTGACATAAACAAAAGTGGCCTCTTATCCCGTTATCATTTTACAACCTACCTCTATACAGATATACAGACACATTTACTGTGTGATGTGTAGTGTGTGATCTGAGAGTTAATACTGGTAGTTAAGATTGAAATAAAAGAAACTTCGGTCTCCTCAGCAAGGGCCGCCCAGGAAAGTGAGAGTATTTGGCAAATCGCGGCCACTAAAACTGCAATATCTTGTGACTTCAGTGTTCTTCAGCATATCCTGAGGTGGGAAGAACCGCATTTGGCTAATAGCTCCCAACACTGGGTTTTGTAAATCCACCCACAGTGACTCTCTGCATCTCTGTTACCCTCTGTTCTGGCCTTCAGTAAGGTCTCTTGGAACCTGGAAGTGGCTTTAACCCTTTTATAGCTATTCTGTGACATATTTGTGTGTGTGTGTGTGTTTGTAGTATAGCGTGTGTTCTGAGAGTTGACATTAATGATTAAGATTAAAATAAAAGAAGCTTTTTTTGATCTCTCAGTTGAATTTACCTGAGATGGGCACATTCAGGGTGGTGTGGCTATTGATCAAGTGAAATCATAGGCACCCGGTGAAAATGGTGCAGGCTGTGACTTTATTGCTGCTCTAACTGCTGATGTGGAAAGGCACAGATGGGCCCCTCTGTGTTTCTGACATAGTGTGTTCATGTCACTCTGTACAAACAGAGGATAATGAGAGAAGATCCGCCTACTGTGGGTGAAACCATCCCTTGTACTGGGATGCCAGACTGCACGAAAAGGAGAAAGTGAGCAGAGCCCAAGCGGTCATCTTTCTCTGCTTCCTGAGTGCACATCAACTGCAAGGCCACCAGCTGCCTCGGGCCCCTGCCAGGACCTCCCGCCACATGGACTGTGCCCTTGAGCTGTGTTGCTTTGTCAGGACATTTTATCTTATCAGAGTGACAGAAAAGTAACAGGGGGGAGAGAGAGAGAGAGAGAGAGAGAGAGAGAGAGAGAGAGAGAGTGTTTTAGGAGGAGGGCCCTCAACCAGACAGTTTGATGCTTATCTCCAGGTAGTTAGAGCGGGAAGCCCATGTGCTTTTGAAAGTTGCCCTCTGACTTCCATATGCATGTCACAGCATGCGGGCATCTTCTCTCTCCCTCTCAAATAAATAAGTAAAATTTTGAAAAAAAAATATTGCATTCTTGTACGTGTGTGGATCTGAATTCAGGTTCTTCCTGCTTATGAGGCAGAGTCTTACCCCCCCAGTCATCTTTCCAGCCCCCAGGACTGTTTTCTGCATCCCTTTCAGAGCTAACCAAACTTTTTGGAAGTTCCTTTACACCTCCTTTACCTCTCCCCCTCATATCTATGTTCTACTTCCTTTTCTTTGTCTGGGACTCGTGTTTGGTGTTATTCTAACTCTCTTTCTCTGGTCCCTTTCACTCACTAGTCAGCCTGATCAGGTGTGCTGGCACAACCAAAGTCCAGAGTAACATGTGAGAATAATGAGAAATATGGTTTGTATGATTGTGATGTTGAGGGAAGATACAAAAGGGAAATGTGGGCTGGTCATCTGTAGAGCACCTACTATGTACAGTTAGCAGGCCAGTGTTCTTTCATCATGTGCAGTCCTCCCTCCCTCCCTCCCTCTTTCTCTTTCTTTCTTTCTTTCTTTCTTTCTTTCTTTCTTTCTTTCTTTCTTTCTTTCTTTCTTTCTTTCTTTCTTTCTTTCTTTCTTTCTTTCAACTATCATCTATCATTTATCTATTATAGCAATTAGCCTGCATGGTTGTTGATAAATCACCATCAAATGGCTTAAGGGAACAAGGGGTTCATTTTCTCTAATGATTGTCTGGTTGCAGTTCTCAGTCCAGCTTGACAGGAGAGCTCACACCAACACCAGGGTTGAGGGAAATGACCACACCACTCTATAAAGCAGCTGAGAGAGGAACAGTCCTTACTTGCTAGACCAGCATGTCTGGCCAAGTGTACACAAGGATGCCAACTTTCTCAATCAGCTCTCTGTATTTTATTCCAAGGCCTAATCCCACCTACCATGAGCTGGGCCTTCCACATCAGCTAGACAATCTCCTGCAGGTTTGCTCTGGGCCTAACCCAGCCACTAATTCTCCACAAATGTGCCCAGAGCTCAAACCCTCAACTGTTAAGTTGACACTTGTGCCTAACTATGACATCTATTTTCTTTCTCTACTTTCCTATTGACTTATATTTTATTTGTTTATAAGAGAGAAAAGGAGATGAGGTGTGCGAATGTACCATGGTGTACACGTGGAAGTCAGAGGACAACTTTCAGAAGTTGGGTCCCTCCTTTCATCGAGTGGACTTCTGAGGATCAAACTCAAGTCACCAGGTTTTTGCTCAGGCTTCTTTACCCACTGAGCCATCTTGCCACCCCCCTCTTTTCCATCCTCATGGAAGTATTGTGAGCCCCAGACATCATCGATCACACACAGTAGTGAAAGAAGCTGAGTTTCTGGGAAGTATGGCTAAGGTCATACTGCTAACGAATGGCAGAAGTAGAGATAAAATTCAGAGCTTTTAGTTTAACATCCATGGTCTTTCTGTGGTTTATGTTTCTCCATTGTGCCCATGGACTAAAATCTCCAAGTATTTTCTTTTTCTTTCTTTTTTTTTTTAAATGTGTGTATGTGTATCAGAGGACATTGTGTGTCTCTGTGGAGGACTAAGAGTGACTTCGGGAATTATCCTGGATTGCTTCTAACTCCTTCTTGCTTCACTCTGGGATTTCCCAAGCTCCACAACTAGGGCGGGAAGTGCAGGCTGCCGCCATTGGGACCTGGGATCTGAACTCAGGGCCTTCTGCTTGGGAGACCGAGTCTTAACTCCTGAGTTATTTCTCTAGCCCAAAATCGCCAAGTATTTTCCCCACTGTTGGAATTCTGTCACAGGGGCTGGGGCAGAGAGGCAAGAGGAAGACAGCGACCCGCCTGGGGTCCTCGTAGCCCAGAGTTTACACATGTGGATCTTCTCCCTGGAAAGAAAGATCACAGGCATTCTTCAGACTGGAAGCAGATCTTTGCCTGTGTTTGCAAAGTGTTCAGGAGTTCAGCACTTCAGGTCAGATGAGAACAGGAGCCCCGAGAGGGGAGCTCAGGTCATGCTCCATATGGCTGAGGTAGAAAGATGTCCCCTGCTGATTACTCCTAGCCCTAGTTGAGATGAAAAATCACTGAAATCCCAAAGGCAGTCAAGTATGGACAATTCAGGGGCACTAGCCCACCCCTCACGACCTCTGCCTGTGCCTGCACCTGCTCGGTGCTGCTGCTTCTCATTGGCCTCAGCTACTGTCCAGTAAGGTGAAGGCATGGGCCCGGCTGTGCTCCATCCACCCACCGATGCTATCAACCATGTGTTTGCTTTTATGAAGTCCTGTCTTTGCTCCCCCTGCCCTGCTTTAGTATAAAACAGCAATATAAACTGGGAACTGGAGTTTTTCTGTGGATGATCTGGGCTCCAGACTGCCTCTTCTCCACCCTAACTGGTGTCTGAGAAATCATCCCAGAGTAACTCTCTAAACATGGCCACTGCCCACCCATCTTCTGGGAGAAGGTCCTTGCACAATTGTTGGCAACTGTCTTTAAGGCTCATGCTCTCATGTCTCGGCCCACGTGGCTGCTTCCATAGTTGGGTGGCCCAGGATCTGACTAAACACAGCCTCACCATAGGCTGACCAGGTCATGATGTAGCTTTGATGATGAGGGATAGGTGACCCATCAGCAGTATGTCGGTGGGTTGGGTCTTCTGGCAGAGGGACAGAAGATGACAGCAAAAAAAAAAACAGAAAGAGAAAAAGGCAGCCCATTGGGAAGACAACCATCTTGGAGGTGCCCTGGGATTTTGGCTTACGAAGCTCAGTTGCTACAGCACTTGCTTGGTATGCACAAGATCCTAGGTTTCATCTCCAACAATGTACACACACACACACACACACACACACACACACACACACACACACGTGCACACACATACACGCACACATGTAAATATGCATGTGCACACACACTCTGCTGATTCTTAGACCTCCAGTAGACCTCATTTGTGGTGTGTCTTAAGCAATCTGCTGCTTGCAATCAACTACTTGTGTAGATTTTAATTTTGTTTCCTTCTTCCCTTTCTTCAGTGCTGAGGATTGAGCCCAGGGCTAGCAAGGCAGTTGCTTTACCACGGAGCTACATGCCAAGCCCTTTACTTCCTTAACCATCTTCAAAAGGCTCAGAAGGCAACACGCTCCTCCCCCCTCTCTCCTGGCAGCGTCTTTCTCTGCAGGCAGCTGTCCTTACGGTTTTGGGGGGCACGCTTCCAAAAAGTGTTTCCTGCACTCCAAGCAATGCCATCACTTTCATAGTCTGTCTCATTCTTCTCATGCTGGACCCAGGTGCCACCCTTGTCATTGTTCTGCAGCTTCTTTCTTTTTCTTTTTTTTTTACTTTTTTATTTATATTTATTTTCCCCAATCATACAAGCTTAATAGATACCCTGTCCCCTCCCTCTCTCCACTCCTCCCCAGTCTCCCTCACATCCTCCCCCCCTTTTCCCCTTCCTTTCATCCCCTCTCTCCCCCACTTCTCGCAGTGCCTCCCCCTTCCGGTCTTTTTTTTTTAAGTTGCGAATGAATTTTTTTTCCTCCCTGAGGGAGAGAGTCAATGAGGCTCTCTGACAAGGATTGTCTCACTCACATTTCATTGCTCCTTTCTGCGAAGGAGACAGGAGTGGGCAGCAGAGCTCAGGACCCTTTAGGGGGCTGTGTGTTTGCATTCATGTGTATGAACGTGTGTTTGTGCACGTGTGCACCTCCGGGATGATGTGCGGGAAGAGCTGAGTGTGAAGGCTTTTGTTAGTCAGCTTTCCATTACTTGGCAACATCGTCGACTTAAAGAAAGAAGCATTCATTTTGGCTCATGGTTTAGAGATTCTATCCGTGGACACATAATAGGGATGTATAATGGAGGAGGCCTGCTCACCTCATGGTGGCCAGGAAGCAAGAAGAGGATACTGAGTGGGGTTCCAGTACTCCTTCAAAGGCACATCCTTAGTCACTTAACTTCTTCCTTCTGGGGCCCATTTGCTAAAGGTCCTAGCACTTCCCAAGAGCTCCAAGGACCGGGAGCCAAGCCTTCAGAGCTGAGCTATAGAAAGACCACAGTTGGAAACCTGGTTCTAGTGTGAAAGGCCATTGACAAGCCTCGAGCCATGCTTTCTCTTGATTCAGTTTCTTCCTACTGAGAGTAACGACAAGAATATTCTGGAGGTTGCTGAGAAGATGAGCTACCGCGTGACCCATCAGGCCCTAGGCAGTGGGGAGCATTGTCAGAAACACTGGAGCCCCCTTTCTCGGACGGATGTGTCAGGCTCTGTCAGGCACATGTGTGGTGTGGTCAGAAGCCTCTCCTCCCCACTTCCACGGGCAATCACAGGTCTCTCTACTGGCACCTGCCCTCCCTTCCTCCCGCTCCTAGGCCTCAGTCAGCTCTGCCTCATTGGGGATGTTACTATTGGCTACTCAATACTACTCAACGTTGCATCTCCTTCCCCAAATCTTCAGCCTTTCTCTTTAACGGCGCTTCCCAATCCACATGGAAATGCTCACTTTTTGTTTAAAATAAAACAAAATGAAAAATCACCCCCCCCCAAAAAAAAACAAAAACCAAATACCTTTCCTGTAACTACTAGTTTTCTTTCCAGATGGTCACACTTCTTGAAAGATCAGCTGAGGCTCAGTACCTTCACTTCCTCCAGTTCCATTCTGCATGGATGGACGCGTCTTGCTGTGTGTTCACTTCTCCGTACCTGCTTTCTTTTTACATTTTGTTTTTTACAATTTCACACATACAGTGAATTTATGATATTTTCATACCCTTAACCCCCCAATCCTAGCCTCCTTCTTTTCCCATTATAACTCTTCTGCTCTCCCTTCTATTTTCATGTCTTTTTGGATGCGTGGTCCACTGAGTTTCATCTGGGTTGCCTTCAGTGGCATGCGCCTAAGCACTTGGAGCATGAATCATACAACAGCGGGCCTGCATTGAAGACAGACACTCTCCTTACCCCTCGTCCAGCATTAACCTGCAACGGTCTCTCAGGGAAGCTTGGGGCCTCTTGAGATCTTTCCCCTTCCATGGTGGACTGTGATAGGCTGAATCCTATCTGTGCAGGGCTTGTGGATGTGTACAAAGCCGCAGTGGGTTCGAGGGTGCAACACGATTAGAAGATGGTGTCTGGCTGCACCCCGTCCTCTGTAGGCTTTTACAGTCTTTTTTAAAACAACTGTATTTTGTGTGTGTGTGCGCGCGCGCGCGCGTGTGCATGTGCGCGTGTATCAGAGGGCGCTGTGTATCCCTGTGAAAAGCAAGAGTGACTTTGGGCATCATCCTGGATTGCTTCTACCTCCTTTTTGCTTCACTCTGGGATTTCCCAGGCTCCACCCACCAGGGCCAGAAGTGGAGGGCATCGCCATTTGGCGTTTTTTTTTTTTTTTTTTTTTTTTTTTTTTTTACGTGGGACTTAGGATCTGAATTCAGCCCTTCTGCTTGAGAGGCAGTCTTAATCCCTGAGCCATCCCTCCAGCCCAGGCTCTTCCAATCTTATCACCCCTTTTCCTTTGTTGTTTGGGGTATCAAAGAAGTGGTTTAAATGTCCTATTTGATTGGTCCAGTCCTGTTTTGTTTTGTTTTTTTTTTTTTCCTAATCTGTGAATAGCTAGAAATAGTACTTTCTTCTTTGTTTCCTAAGACAAGGCTTGTTTGTAGCTCAGGCTAGCCTGAAACTTGTGATTCTGTCGTCCGTACTTCCAGTGCTAGAATTATGGATATGCCATCATTAATTTTTTTTCTATTTATGAATTTTGTGTGTACGGTGGTGGGGGGTGCCGCAGTATGATGTGGAGGTCAGAGGACCACCTGTGGGAGTCAGTCCTCTCCTTCCAATTATAAGAATTTCTGAGATCAAATTCAGGTCACCAGGCTTGGCAGCAAGCACCTTTATCTGCTGAGATATCTCATGCCTCTTTAAACCAGAGCACCCGCCTAGGAGCATGTAGGACAAGTCCTGCTTTCTGCCTTTGCCCTTCCTTGCCAGGTTAAGCCCTTTGGATCTCAGCCTAAGCCTTCTGTACCAGTAGATTCTGGGATTACCAATATGCAGTGGAAAGATCACGTTGTTGCTGACATATCTCATGCAATCAGACCAAGGATGACTGTGTCCATGTTTTTTTTTTTCTTCTTGTCCTTATTCCCAAACAGTAGAATGACTATTTACAGAGCCCTTACATTGTATTAGGATACAGATAACCCAGAGGGGCCCACAGCATACTGAGTAGGTTCTTGCAAACATCGTACCATTTGATGCAATGACTTGCTTGCATCTCTGGATTTTAGTGTCTGAGGTATTTGAGAACACTCGCTGCAGCTAGGGAGGAATGACTGCCCCTCCCAGGGCCCTCTGACAGCTTCAGTGCCCCTGCTGTGTGCTGTCCATACCCACTACTTTCTCCTAGTCACTTGTTTTGTCCAGGAAATGCCCTTCTCTGTGCGGGTGGGTGGCTTCCCCCATCATGTGACCATTAGGCCGTCAGGGCGAGTTTCTTTTTTTTAGATGTAATGTGCCCGAGCCTGTGACTTGCTCACAGAAAGCATGCTATAGATGTGTGCTGGCTCCACGGCACTCAGGAGACTGAGGCAGGAGGATAGCCTCAAGTCTGAAGCCAGCCCAGGGCTACACAGCAGGTTATGGGTTAACCTGGGATACAATGTGAGACCTTGCATCAAAACAAGTGCTGAGGGATATTTTATTTTATTTATTCATTCCTTTGCAAGAAAGAGAGAGAGGGACAGAAAGAAAGACACAGGAAGAGAGAGAGAGAGAGAGTCAGAAGACTGTTTTAGGGCATTCTCTCTTACTATGTGGGCTTCTGGGTATTGAACTCAGGTTTCCAGGTTTGTGAGCAGGTGTCTGACCCACTGAGCTATCTTGAAGATGCTACCCTAGCCACCCTCTTCCGTCCCCCTAATCTGAGCAATATTATTTACTTTTAATAGAAAGACTTTTTAAATTTATTTTTTGCATGTGTGTGTGTGTGTGTGTGTGTCTATCTTTCTGTCTATGTGTATCAAAGGGCACTGTGTGTGCCTGTGAGGCCCAAGGTTGACTTTGGGAATCACTCTGGATTGCTCTACCTCCTCTTTGCTTTACTTAGAGTTTCCCAGGCTCTGCCTTCCAAGGTCAGAAGTACAGGCTGCCACTACCATTTCTGCCTGGCATTTTTATATGGAATCTGGGATCCGAACTCAGGCCCTCCTGCTTGGGAGGGATAAGCTTAACCCCTGAGCCATCTATCCAGCCCCTGAGTAATATTTTATTGGCCAGATCTGTGTACAGTAGTGAGGGGGGGGGATGGGAAGGAGGGGTTTGTTTCAGGAGAGGCCGAAGGGAAGAGTGATAAGACAGAAACTCAGGTCTGTGTCTGTGAGCTCAGGCGCTGACACCTTCCCGTCCAGAAGTGGACAAGAGTTGGATTCCAGCTGTGGTGCCCGGGATCTGGTTCCAACCCCAGCCGTACCATTCACTGCAGCGTGGTCTGGAGAGAGTTCCCTAATGCGTTTGCTTCTCATGGACATACGTTACTCATGGCTTGGCACAGGGCTGTACGCCTATGTCTGTCACCTGCTGTGCCATGCAAATGGCCTCTCTGCTGCATCTGCAAAACAGGAACCTTTCTGGGGCACCTCCACACTGCAGCCATTTGAGTTCAACGGACACAGCAGGAGCAGAGCGCCCTGAAGAAAAGACGGATGTACCACATCTGGCAACTTCATACCCACAGACAACGTGCCCTGATCAGCAGAAGAGCAATTAGAGAAGCCAGTTATGCAGCCAGTTCACCTTTGCCCCTGCAGGCTGCTTGTGACTGGAGTGTGTGTGGGCACAAGCAGTGGTGGAGCATTTGCATAGCAGGTGTGAGGCCCCAGGGTTCATCCTCAGAAAGTTGCTGGAGAATGACTTGGGGGGCAGAAATGATAAGACTTGGCAAGGTTTGTGTAAAGCTTATCTCTTGTTTTTGAGTAAACACTTATGGAATACTGCTCACAGCTAGGGGGTGTGTTAGTCCGGGGTCTGTGGAGAATAAAACCAATAGGAATTGGAGGTGTGTGTGTGTGTGTGTGTGTGTGTGTGTGTGTGTGTGCGCGCGCTCAAGAGAGAGGGAAAGGGAAGAAGGGAGAGAAATAGAAAGGAAAGGAGAGAGAAAGGGGAAGGGAGAGAGAGGGAGAGAGAAACAGAAAGAGAGAGATAGAGAAAGAGAGAGAGAGGAAGAAAGAGACAGAGACAGAGACAGAGAGATTGGAGATTTCAATGAATCAGCTCTTGTGGTTCTGAGTCTTGGTGAATCTGCACTCTGTAGGGAGACTGTCAGGCTAAAGAGCGAGGGAAAGACCTATGCAGCAGTTCAACTTTATCCACATTAGCCTTTAGATCTTTTCAGTCCTTCAGATGATTGGATTCAGGAAGTCCCAGCCCATAGTGGGTGGGATTATTCCAGGGCAAGTGGATAAGGTGGAGAGAGCAGGTTCAACATCCTTTGTCATATTGGCAGGGAAGCATTTTGACAAGTGAGAAATTTTACCCTTCTCCCAAGGGGCAAGTGATGTAGGAAGACCCAGCCCATAATGGGTGAGACTGTTCCCTGGACAGTTGGATAAGATGGAGAGAGACCTAGTGGCTTTGGCAGACTGGCAAGCTAGAAGTATGCTTCTGTTTCAGGTTTTCCTGTGGATGTAGTGTGACTCATTTCCTGACGCACGTATAAACTATCCTGGCATCGCGATGGACTGTCATCTGAAACCATGAATGAATCACTTGTCTCTTAAATATTGGGGCTGCATATTCATATCAGCCACATTGGTGTGGACCGAGACAACCACTGACATAACAGAGGGTAGGTTACTTAGAGTTCGCTGAAGTCAATGTAAATTTCTTTCAAAAACACCATCATAAAAACATCCAGTAAATTGTTTGACCAACTGGGCACTGTGGCCTAGCATCGAAGACACATGGGGCAATTAAATATAGGCTTCAGGGCTCCCTCGCCCTTCATGGACTCTGTGTTAATTCCGTTTTTTTTTTTTTTTTCTCTCCTCTAATAAAATTGGTCTGAATCCTCTTAAACAAACAAACCAACAGATAAATAAATACAGGCATCAACTTGACATTTGTAGGCTGAGCTTTGGGCTTATCTATGAATAATGGTAGAAGTTAAAGTAAGGCCAAAGCAAACTGGCTGGAGGAGATGGTCTAATAGACGTAGAAGACCCAGTCCTTGGTGGGTGATATGCCCTGGGGAAGTGGATAAGGTAGAAAGAGCTGATTGGGTACTTTGACAAGATGGCATGCAGGCCTTTCTCAGCAATTCCTGTAAATATGATCTGGCAAGTTCCCTAGGTTTCTGGCGCTGATATGAGCACTCCTGCCTAGCAGAACTATGAATTATATAACCCAGAATGCTAATCAAGAATGTGTTCTCTTAAGTTATTTGGTTTTTTATTTATAAACAATAAGAAGACAAATTGAAGCGTCCACATAGAACCAACAGTCATGAGGGTTTCCTTTTAATCTCTAAAACCTGCAAGGAAGGTGCCGGATCTTCACTTATGATGAGGAATCTAGGCTCAAGAGAGGTGAAAGCCACAGACCGACAGTAACAGGTGGTCGCAAAGGAGGACATGTGGATGCTCCCTGGAAGGGGTGCTGCGAGACCTAGATCTTAGTGATCAGAGCAGAATGTGCTAGACCTCAAGGCTGGAACAGGTGGACAGTGCCAGACGCTTGTGAAGAAAGCAGGTTCGGGCAGTGTGGACATCACATACTTGGGATCTCAGCACTCGGGAGGTGAAGACGGGTAGAATGTAAGTTTGAAGCCAGTGTAGGATGCATAGTGAACCCTGTTCATAAAACCCTGGCTCAGAGCTTAGAATCTTTGCCCTTGTAAGCAAAAGCACCTGAGTTCCGATCTCCAGATCCCATGGAAAAATGCCAGATGGAAAAGTCAGTGGCCTTCAATTTCAGCTCTGGAAGGCAGAGCCTGGGAAACCCCAGAGCAAAGTAGTAAGAAGACAGAGCAATCCAGGTTGATTTCCGAAGTCACCCTTGGGCCTCCACAGGCACACACACTCAAGTGCCCTCTTATACACATGCCAGCACGCGTGCGCACGCACATGCACGCACGCGCGCGCACACACACACACACACACACACACAAGTAATACCTTAAAACAAAACAAACCACAAAATAATGCTGGAGGCATGAGAAGATGGCTTAATAATTAAAGAGCTAGCCAGGAAGGCTTGCAAGCAGATGAGTTTGGATCCCGGATCCCATGTAAAAATGCCAGTCAGAAATAGTGGTAGTCTATACTTCTGGCCCTGGAAGGCAGAGCCTGAGAAATCCCAGAGCAAAAGAGAGGAGATAGAGCAATCCAGGATGACTCTTGAAGTTACTCTTGGGCCTGCTAAAGCACCCATGGTTACCCTCTAATTCACACAGACACACCCACAGACTTAGACAGACATGTATATACCTAATGCAAAAAATAGATAAATGAATGAATGAATGAATAAAGAGCTTGTTAGGAAAACAACAACAACAACAACAAAAAAAAAAACCAGAGTTCAGATCCCTAGATTCCACATAAAAAATGCTGGGTGAATGTGGCAGCCCACTTGAACCTGAGAACCCTCGGAGAAGCTGGCTAGAGGCCAGATAAGCCCTAAGGACCTGCCTTGAGTTTGATTAGAGAGCCAGGCTCAAAACAGTAAGATGGAAGAGAGATTAAGAATGATTCCTGGTGGCTGGAGAAGTGGTTCAGGGGTTAAGCCTCCGCCTTGCAGGCGGAAGGTCCTGAGTTCGGATCCTAGACCCCACGTATAGACCCCATGCATAGGAAGCGGGGGAAGCCTGCATTTCTGGTCCTGGTAGGGAGGAGCTTGTGAATCCTGGGGCAGAGTAAACGTGGAGGCGGTCCATGGTGGTTCCTGAATCAGCCCGTGATTGTATACACACACACACATATACACACACACGCACACACTCACAATTAAATAAATAAATAAAAATTAAAAAAAAAAAAAGAATGATTCCTGGTATCCTTGGGTCACCACATGCATGGCACTTAACTCGTTTGTTCATCTGCACACATGCACACATACATGCGACCACCCAACATGCAAAGCACACGTGCACACAAACAAAACACACCCGGCACAACAAACCACCAAGGGCTGGCGTGTGAGATGGCTCGGTAGGTGTAGCAATTACTTTTGCCGTGAAACAATACTCAAACAACCAGCTTAGGGGAGGTCTATTTGGCTTACGGTTCCGGAGGGGAGAACTTAGTCCCGCAAGCTGTCCTCTGACCTCCACACACATACTCTGCTTGTGAGTACACACACGCTAAAGGGGAAATATTTAATTAAACGACAGGAAACCAAAAACAAGGGCTCCGGTATGCAGCCTGGTGGTAGAGCACCTGCCTACCATCTTCAACGTGGTAATTAAAAAGCAAAATCAAGCTGGAGAGATGGCTCAGAGGATAAGCCTCTGCCTCACAAGCAGATGGACCTGAGTTCGGATCCCAGATCCCTCATAAAAATGTCAGGTGAAAAATGTGTGTGTTTTATCTGAGCAAAAAAAAAAAAAAAAAAAAGAGGAACAAATAAAAAGCAAAATGAAGTAAATACATAAACAGCCTGTCAACAGGCATGGGCCTGGGCTCCCCGCTCTTCAAGATCTGAGTAAGATCAGCTCAGGTCTTGGAGCCCCTCTTTGTGAGAAGTCTGGCCTCTTCTCCGGATTTCAGAGACTGCATTGGGAGGGAGGTGGATTCTTTTGTTCGTCTGGCCTCTATCTGCTTCCGTCCAGGCCTTTATCTGTCTCCACACTTTCGTCATTCCTATTTGTTGACCCAACCACTTTCTTCCTTAATTTCAAAATCTGCTACCTCACCACCCCTGTGGGATGTGGCTGCATGTGTGGCAAACTTTCCAAAGTAGTAGATCACACACAGTGATAATAGCTTCAAAGTGGACGTTAGAACACACAAGCTTTTAAAGCAAATGCCTCTCAGTCTCCCTGGGCCTCTGGCCCAGGCCCCTGGTGACTTGATACCTCATGTTTCTTCCGGTTCTTTCTTAGCCTGAATCACTGCCCACTGCTCTCAGATGAACACCATATTTCTCCACGGTCTTGGCAGTGGGCTCTACTTTTCCTTGCCCGGAGTCTGTCCTGGCTCCAGGTTGCCCTCCAGTTGTTTTGGGAGCAAGCAGGTGTTCTCTGAGAGCCATGGGATGTCCTCCGTCTCAGCTGTCTTTAGGAGGGTAGGGATGGGTTCCTTTTCCCATGGGAGCTGGTAAGAGGCGGCGTCTGAGGCCACCTCTGGCAGTGGCCATCCTAGCGCTGGCTGGGTGAGAAAGCCATTTCCACATGTCTCCAGTGACACAGGTGACTTGCTCCATCGAGGACAGATATCCAATTATCTCAGCTCCAGGCCCGAGGTTCTGACTCCAAACAACTCAGTGATTCATCTACCTCTGTGATTTGTCCCCTGGGAGTGGGCACAAGCAGGAGGGTCTGTTTCGGAGGTTGTGTTCTTTTGCACTCTGACAGCCACCCCGAAGTCACAGCTCTGCTTCACTTGGAGCAATGGTGCCTCTGAGGTATCTGCTCTTGGTTCCCTCGTTGAAGGTCAGACATCCTACACTTCAGAATTGGGGTTCCCGAGCTCTTAAGTCAGTGGGATCCTGAGAGGTGTATGATGTGATGTCATGGGCTAGAAAGAGTTACAGAGACTCGGCTGAAATCCTGTCTCTGTCCCACACGGTGGTGAATAACCACAGGCGTCATCGTAGCCCTAGCCCTCCACCTAGAGCTCCTAATCCCCCTGGCTGGAGATTCAGTTGTGTTATCTGACCTTTCAAGAAATCCCGATAGATAAGAGCCAAAGCTTTCAAGCAGGCTGGTTTTAAATGGCCAGCGATCCCAGAAATCCCCTGCCTCGCTCGGCACAAAGAAGGTGACCTGAAGTAACCTGATACTAACCAGTGATTTCCTGGCACTGCACCTGCCTGGCAAGAAAGTAACTTGGGAACCATCAGGCCGCGCTTTGTCCTTTCTGCTTTCCTCATTCTCACGTGCTCTACGCCAACAGCATCCTGGTTTGTGAAATGTAGTGTGGTCTGGTTCCACTGGGGGGCTTCCAACCTATCGTCACTTATCCTTGAACTCCGTATGGATCCGGGTGTTCCTTTCATGTAGCATGTGCATTCCACAATTTATTTCTGTTTGGTTTTCAAGACGGTCTTGCTGTATGTAGCTCAGGCTTGACCGCCGACTCCTGCTCCTCCTGCCCTAACCTCCAGTGCTGATAACACAGATGCCACCGGGACTGGCTTGTGCTACTGAAGTTCCTGTGGCATGTGTTCTCTCTCTCTCTCTCTCTCTCTCTCTGTTAGTGCTGGGGGTGGAACGCAGAGTCTTGTGCATACTAGGCAGGCAGCCTTGCCACCCTTAACTCATACTCACCTTTTTGAAGAGCAGAGATCTTGCTATATTGCCCAGTCTAACCTCAACTTTTCAGGCTCAAGCCATCCTCCAGCCTCAGCTTCCCGAGCAGCTGGGACCACAAACACACATCGCTGGGCCTTGTTTAATAACTTTACTATCTGGCATTATCGAATGCCTCCCAATCTAGCTCCTTCCTTGAGCTTCTTCTGACCTGCACATATTGTACTCCTGACTCCATAATTATCTTACCTACAGATTTAACTTGGACTAAAAATACTACATTTATTTTCTCATCTTTAAACCTCGTCCTGAAGTCTTCCCAAATGTGCACTGCACCGATCACAAAGCCTGGAGTCATGCTTGAATCTGTTTATCAGCAAAGCCTGTTAGCTTCACCTTCATGCTCGTATTTAGAACATTCCTCCCCGCCTCCTCCTCCCCACCTTCTCACCTATACTCACAGCCAGGCCTCCTGTCCTCCTTGGTGTCCCTCTAATACATCCTCCAGACAGAGAGTGCCTTCGCCGGTGCAGGGCTTGCTTTCCAGCACTTTGGAACAAAATAAAACACCACCCAATTCAGACCAGATCAAGATAGTCCCTCTGCTCAAAGCTGGTTTTCATCCTCACTGAGAGCAGAGCAACAGTCTTTGGAATCCTGAGGATCATAACAGGTAGCAGTGGCAGGTACATGGGATTTAGACTTGGGGTGCAGTGGTGGCAAAGTTGCCTTTGGGGTGCTGCAGGGAAAGAATGGGAACGACAGGGCAGGATTAGATCTGGCGACGGATTGAACTGAAGCCAGTCTCTGTTCTTGGACCTCGGTGTCTATTCCATTTTGATCTCTGTTGCTGGTTCTGCGTCAACTTTTTTGATCTCTGAAGCCAGAGTGATGTAATGAAAGAGTCCAGGACACGGGTTCTAAAAAAGAGAGAGAAAGCTTCACTATAATAATCCTGGGTTCTCTCTTCATCTCTGTAAAGAAGGAAAAGAGGAAAAACTTCAAGGAGAGAGAGAGAGAGAGAGAGAGAGAGAGAGAGAGAGAGAGAGAGAGAGAGGAAGGGAGAGATATCCTGACTCCTCTATCCTAGACTTCTAACTTTCTCCTGCCTTGTGACATTGTGTGTCTAGGTTTCATGCCCACTGCACATTGTTATACATCATGCATATGGGGTTCACTCTCCAAGCTTGAGGGCTATATTCTTCTTTTAATTAAAATATTTTATTTGATGAGAGAGAGAGAGAATGCAATGGTGCAAGGGTGGAGGTCAGAGATCATCTTTCTCCTTCCACCACGTGGGCTTCCTGGGATAAAACTCGGGAGCTCAGATCACAGGTTTGGGAACAGATGCTGTATCCACTGAGCTTTCTCACCTACCTCAGGATTTAAATTCTTGAATGGCTACTTTCCCCAGGAAGTGTCGCCCTGTGCCCAGAGGCCGGCTGGGGATGCAAAGGAAAGGTGAAAAGCAGGCCCTTGGACTCTGGAAGCTCCAATCAGTAACCTCCAGACTTTGGAGATTAGAAAAATAAACAAAACAAAGAAAGCAAACAACTAAACCAAAGTGAATTTCTTGGGGAGGAACGATATCTGGACATCTTGAATTCAGTTTGTGCAGAAAAGAAAATTACTTATTTTAATGAACAGACTTATTCTCTATGAGAATGTATGCATGAATGGATGAAGAAAATGCATATTTAGACTGCAATATTAAAATAGAATTATTAGTGTGTGTGTGTGTGTGTGTGTGTGTGTGTGTGTGTGCATCAGAGGGCACTATGTGTCCCTGTAAAGGATCAAAGGTGACTTGGGGATTCATCCTGGATTGCTTCTACCTCCTTTTTGCTTTGCTCTGGGATTTCCCAGGCTCTGCCCAACCAGGGCTGGAAGTGCAGGCTGCTGCCATTTCTGCCTACCCACCTGGAGTTTTTATGTGGGACCTGGGATACGAATTTGGAACCTTCTGCTTGAGAGGCAGAGTCTTAACCACTGAACCACCTCTCTAACCCAAAACGGTTAGATTTTGTCAGTTAAAAAAATACGTACATGTGTGCTGTCATCCATGCCAATACACAGAATTTTGACTTGGGCTCTAATTCTTGTGACTCCGAATGCCCTGGCCTATGAAGGCAGGCCGCAGCATCCGGTGGCCCTCCTGGTGAGTCCTGGGGAGGGCAGGCCAGGAAACAGGGGAGGGATCGGAGCCTCATGACTCACTACTGTAGCAGGTAAGCCAGAAGCTCAGTGCACAAGTAAACAACACAGCCCTTGCTGTTTCACCGCCCATGCCCAGTCAGCTGGGCCAAGGTGGATATTTGCCCAAGATTCATTGCCCATCTTCTGGGTCCTTGGCTGTCTCTGAGGAGCCAGTGGACACTGCTTCAGTCCTCTGCACTGTAAGTTACCCTTCTCACATTTGCTTCAATCCCACTGGCCAGATGTGGTCACTTGGTCCCTCACAAATGCAGCCAGTTCCAGCACTAACTTGTGCCCATCTTAGAGACAGCAGGGCCCTGGGACCATCAGCAGGGATCTTGGCCATCATCTCTGTGATGTGGGTCTGAGCTGGGCCTTTTTCACGTTAGAGACTAGTGTCAACTTGGCAACGGAAGGCTCTGAGCTCTGGGCACAGTTGTGAGAAGCGTAGTTAAATCCAGAGTAAGCCTGCAGGAAGGGGGAAAACCAAGCCTATGGTGGACTAGTCCCTAGGCAAGTGAATAAGATGGAGGGAGCTGGATAAAGAAATTGGCATCCTTCTGTATACTTGGTCAGATAGGTTGGTCTGAAAAGTGAGAATTGTCCTTTTCAGCAGTTCTGTGGGTTTGATGTGACCAGCTCCCTTGGTCCCTGGTGTTGGTGGGGGCTCTCCTGCCAAGCTGGACAAAAAACTGTAACTGGACAACTATAAGCCACAATAAAATCCCTTGTTTCCTTAAGTCCTTTGGTCATGAATTTGTGGGTAACAATGTAGAGTAACAGGGACAGTTTTGAAGAGAAGAAAGACCTTGAAAAGGCGGAGGGGAGGGAGGAGTGTGTGTGTGTGTGTGTGTGTGTGTGTGTGTGTGTAGTGTTTGTACATATATGTGGGTTTGCATGTACTTGTGTGTGGGTCTGTATAGAGGTCAAAGATCAACCTTGAGCATTTTTCCCCAATCATACTCTTCCTATTTATTTACTTTTGGGTATATGGAATATGCACACATATGTATGTATGTTTGTATATGTAGTGTATATGAGAGTGTACAAGTGCATGTGCATGTGTGTATGAATGCATGTGGAGTCTAGAGACAAGATGTCAGGAATCTTCCTTGATGCTTTCTGCTTTGTGTATTGAGGCAAGGTCTCGCCCTTGAAACTGAAGTTAATTGCTTTGTGTGATTTACTAGCCAGCTTGCTCCAGGGATTCTTTGTCTCTGCCTTCTGGAAGCTTTCACATGTATGACAGGGATCTGAATGCTAGCCTTCATGCTTGCACGGCAAGCACTTTTCCCACTGAGACCTCTCTCCAGGGTGTCTATTTTTGAGACAGAGTCTCTCACTGAAATTGCAGCTCATCAATGGGCTGGGCTGGCCAGCTAATGAGCCCTAGAGGTCTGTACGCCTCTGTCCCCCCAGTGCCCAGGCTGCTGTAGCTTTTACCTGGGTGCTGGGGTCTGCATGCTTGTGCAGCAACACTGTACTGACCAAGGCTTCCTCCCAACTCGTAAAGGGGGGACTTTGAGTGGATGGTGGGTATTAAGGTTAGGCGGTCCTCCAAGAGGGCAATCCATTGGGTGGGGCCTGCACTTGAGGTGAAGAGGTGTGTATAAATGTGGGTAAGAAAAACAAGACTAAAACAGAGACCCTGGAATGCATATGTTAACCTGCCTCTAGCCTGGGTTCCCCACAGTTAATTTGGAGCTTGTTGCATGAGACGGTTTGTCTCACCTGTTGAACGCTGGGACTCAGGATGAATCCTCCTGTCTTCTGTGTGTCTGTAAAAAGTGAGGCTTATGTCTTTTGGGTGAGAGGTTTGGGGGAAGATTTAGAAGCCCAGCGGAAGCAAGGCAAAATTGGTGAGTTCCAGGAATGGGGTCTCTGCCTTTTTCAAGGCAAATGTCAACCGTTACCTTGGGGCCAGGCAATCTGGTTTGGTGTGTTAGCTGATGAAGGGTGGGTAAGGCCCAGCGCCTGCAGACCTTTGCATGCAGGAAGCCAAGTTGGGCGGTGCCCCTCCCATGAAATGGGGAATTCCAGGCCCTAACTGATCTTTGTTGATTGCAACTCAGAGTGAGCTACCAGAACAACTTTTAGACATTGCTACTCCTGGCACCCTGGAACCTGAGGAGTTTGTAATCATCAGAGGAAATGGAGGCCTAAGTCTTTTCTTTGTTCATTACTGGGGTTTGAACCCAGGCCTTAAGAATGCTAGGCAATCACTCTTTCACTGAGCTACATTCCAGTGTGCTCCCTGACGTGTGTGTGTGTGTGTGTGTGTGTGTGTGTGTGTGTGTGTGTGTGTACCAGAGGTCACCTGAGTATGTACCTGTGCCTGAAGAGGTCTGAGGGTGACATTAGGAGTCATCCTAGTTGCTCTAGTCCCTTAATTGCTTTGCTTTGGAGTTTCCCAAGCTCTGTCTTCCAGAGCCGGAAGTGCAGGCCGCCACCATTTCTGTCCGATGTTTTTACTTGGGATCTGGGGATCCAAATTCAGGTCCTTTGCTTACAAGGTAATGGGTGGAGGTCAGAGGACAGTTTTCAGAAGTTAGCTCTGTTCTTCTACCGTGTGGGTTTTCTGGGGATTGAACTCTGGTTGCCAGGTTTGTGAGTAGGAACCTTAACCGCTGAGCTAACTCACCAGCCCCACTGACCTTTTAATATCACGGTCAGTAAACATGGTGGGAGGGGTTGGGCCTGGGACCCCAGCATTCTGGAGGCAGAAGCGGGAGGACCACTGCAAGTATGAGGCCAGCATGGTTCACGTGTTGAGTTCTAGGTGAGCCACAGGGTTGCATAGTGAGACCCTGACTCAAAAGCAAAGCCAATCAAAGCAGAGCAAAGCAAGACAAAACACCTTCCAAAGAACAACAAAAAAACCTCTGAATCCCAACAGCAATGCCATTATTGAGTATCTGCAATATGCTAGAGCTTTTTATTTGCCCCGAGGTTGCTTAAGAAACTGGGCCTATGGTATAGGATCCCTGTGTGACAGTCACTGTCTATCACAGTTGCTTTTCCAGTAAAGTTTTCAGGTTGCAAAGTGTGGTCTTCATTCCAAAATTCCAATGTTCACTCATGGGTAATTGTCAAAGTTAGTGACAGTCAAATTGGTGACTGCTTTCCCAGTGCAAGGAGGGGACAGCCTTTGGCGAAGGCCGTGCTTTTCTTTTTGCTTGCTCCTTTCTGCACAC
Source organism: Typhlomys cinereus (assembly GCA_023101885.1). Taxonomy (NCBI): domain Eukaryota; kingdom Metazoa; phylum Chordata; class Mammalia; order Rodentia; family Platacanthomyidae; genus Typhlomys; species Typhlomys cinereus. Next base: position 1,124,912 of record JALPQD010000251.1, on the reverse strand, counting down.
CTAGCTGCAGGTATTGCTATTATTTTTATTTATTTTTTTAATTTTTAAAATATGTATTAATTGAACATGTTCATGGGGTTTGGAGTAATTATTTCTGCACATGCATAAAGTGCACATTGATCAAATCTGATCTCTCTTCCTGCATGTTCCACTCCCATCCTTTCCCAGTCCTCCCTCACAATCACTGTTCTGCCTTCAGGTGAACTTTTGAGGTTTCTTCACGTGAGATGGGACACGTGGAGTTTGTCCTGAGTCTGGTGTATGTTTCTGTTGTGCTACAAATTTCATTCGTTATGGCTAGATAATATTCCATTGAGTGTGTGTGTGTACCCACTCTACCTAGCTTTCATCTATCTATCTATCTATCTATCTATCTATCTATCTATCTATCTATCTGTCTGTCTGTCTGTCTGTCTGTCTGTCTGTCTGTCTGTCTGTGTCTGTCTGTCTGTCTGTCTGTCTGTCTGTCCGTCCGTCCGTCCGTCCGTCCATCTATCTTAGTTAGATACGATTGTCAAGTTGACAACTGAAGGTTTGAGCTCTGGTCACAGTTGTGAAGAATTAATACTTGAGTGGAGCCTTTAGCCAAGCCTGCGAGAGACGGGCTGATGAATGAGGAAAACCTAGTCCATGGGGGGCGGGATTAGCCCCTGGGACAGGTGAATAAGATGGAGGGAGCTAGTTAAGGAAGTGAGCATTCTTCAGTATATTTGGCCAGACATGCTGGTCTGGCTAATGAGATTCGCCCCTTTCTTGACAGTCCTGTGGATATGGTGTGAACAGTTCTCTCGGTCCTGGTGTTGGTATGAGCTCTCCTGCTAAGCTGGACTGAGAACTGTAACTGGACAATTATAAGTCAAAATAAAATTCCTTATCCCCATAAACTGCTGTGAATTTATCAGCAATGTGCAGGCAAACTGCAACACTCTCTCACTGTTTTCTTTATTTACTCGTTGCTGGACATCTAGGATGATTACATATGTCGGCTCTTGTGAATGGTGCTGTAAGAACATGGTTAGGTGAGTGTCTGTACCCCTAGGCTGCCTTACATTCTCTCGGGTATTTACCCAAGAGTGGTGTAACTGGAATATATAGGTATTTCTACTTTTTTTTTTAAACTATGACACCGATGTACATCACGTTCGGACTAATTTATATTGTCATAATTAAGCACAGGTGTCAACTTGACTGTTGAGGGTTTGAGCTCTGGGCACAGTTGTAGAGAGTTGATGGTTGAGTTAAGCCCAGAGCAAACCTGAAGGACACTGTCTAGCTGATGGGGAAGACCCAGCTTATGGTGGGTGGGATTAGGCTCTGGATAAATCACAGAGAGGTGGTTGAGAGAGTCAGCATCCTTCTGTTCACTTGGCCAGACATGCTGGTCTGGCAAGTAAGGATTGTCCATCTCTCAGCCGTTATATAGAGATGGTGTGGTCAGTTCCCTTGGCCCTGGTGTTGGTGCATGCTCTCCCATCAAGCTGAACTAAGAACTGTAACTGGACTGTCGTAAGAAAGTAAACTCCTTGTTCCCTTAAGCTGTGTGATGGTCATTTATCAGTATCTATGCAGATGAACTGCAACATATATTATATTCTCACCACGGTGTATAAAGGTCCCCCTATTCTTACGAGCTTTCTCCCCATGTACATGTGTGTGTGGTGTACATACTTGTTTGTGTGTGCATGTGTGTAAGCCCAAAGTTGACTGCTGGATGTCATCCTCAATCACTCTGTACTTTATTTGTTGAGACAGAGTTTTTCACTGAAGTTGATGCCAATTCCAACTAGTCTTACTAGACCACATGCCCTGGGGATCCATCTCTGCCTCCTCAGTGCTGAGACTGCAGGTGGCTGCATGTATGTGTTCTGGGGATCCAAACTTCTATTTGTTTATTTGTTTGTTTACTTGTTGGTTTATTTAGTGTGTGTGTGTTTGTGTGTGTGTGTGTGTGTGTGTGTGTGTGTGTGTGTATCAGAGGGCACTGTGTATCCCTGTGAAGGACCAAAGGTGACTTCAGGATTATCCCAGATTGCTTCTACATCCTTCTTGCTTCACTCTGAGATTTCCCAACCTCCGCCCACTAGGGCCGGAAGTGCAGGCCAAGGCCATTTCCACCTGGTGTTTTTATGTGGGACCTGGGTCAGAACTCAGGACCTTTTGCTTGGGAGACAGAGTCTTAACCCTTGAGCCATCTCTCCAGCCCTCAAACTCTTTTAAAAAAATAATTTATTTGACAGCAAGAGAACAAGAGCAAGCGTGTGTGTGTGTGTGTGTGTGTGTGTGTGTGTGTGTGCTTGTGAGAGAGAGAGAGAGAGAGAGAGAGAGAGAGAGAGTGAAGGTGTATACCTACATACTATAGTGCCTAGGAGGACGTCCTTCTATCATGTGGGCTTACAGGTCACCAAGTTTACAAGCATGTGCCTTGCCCAGTGAACTATCTCACTAGCCCTGAGGATCCAAACTCTGGTTCTCATGTTTGCACGGTTTGTCCCCACATTTTTGGTGCTAAGCATTCTAGCAGGATGCATTGGATGAAACTTCTTTCATATATTTATGTATGAACTATATCATATATTTATTCAAGTTGCTAGTTAGGGAAGGATGTGGAAATCCCCAGCTCAGGAGGCAGCTGTGGAATCCAAATTTCTGAAAATTATCCTCTCCACAGCCCCTGAAGGACCCCTTGGCAGCTGGGACATGCCCTTCCTGCAGGTGAAATCTGGGCTGTGCAGGGTAGGGTGTAGGGGCCCCAGCTGTTGCCCGGCAGCTGTGCTCTGGCTGGATCTTTACATTACTTCCTTATTCTCTGGGCAAGTCCTCAATCCACCCACATTTAACTAATTTCCCATATTAAATTTTCTCTGATGGATGACCTAGTTTACATTTTGTTTTCCTAGCTGGACCATGAATCTGCACTCGTTATTGAACAGTTTTCAATTGACTACAAATGAGAGGAGGTATAAATCATACTATGCACAACAGCTGAACTGTGTGTGGAGAAAATGACAATCCTGGCTCTTGTCAGCCATTCTCCTGGGAGAGGTGACTCTTACCATACCTTTGCCTTTGCCTTAAACCCAGCGCCTGACTGGTGTCTCTCACAGCCTTACCTACCACTGAGCCATTTTATGCTTGGACTCTGCCAGGAGCATCCGGAGAATGGCAAGGGGTGGGGAATTCCAGGCTGATCCAGAAGGAAGTGAGGGGGCAGCCTGACCTGAAGGCATGGCCGCCTACCTAGGGGCTGGGTATTTTCAGATCTAATTAGCTGGGGCTGGGGGGAAGGGGGTTGGAGAACAAGGTAGAAGTTCTCTTGTCTCTTTTGATGCCAAGAGATTGTGTTTCTTTTCAGAGATTCAGAGGATTCTGAATTTGCAGGATAACCATTTTTAAAGTTTTTTTTTTTTTTTTTTTTTTTTTTGTAGGCATGTGTGTATGTGTGTTTGTGTATACCAGAGGGCACACATTAAGCGTGTGTGCCTGTGGAGGCTCAAAAGTGACTTTGGGAATCATCCTGGATTGCTCTACCTTTTTTTTTTGCTTTGCTCTGGGATTTTCCAGGGTCTGCCTTTCAGGGCTGGAAGTTCGGGCCATTGCTATTTCTACCTGGCATTTTTTATATGAGATCTGGGATCTGAACTCAGGTCCTTTTGCTTGTGAGGCTTTACCCCAAGCTATCTCCCCAGTTCTTACGCACACACACACACACACACACACACACACACACACACACACGCATTTATTTAATGTGTGTGAACATCCACACATGTCACAGCACACTTGCGCAGCTAGAGAAGTGGGTTCTTTCCTTCTACCATGTGGGTTTCGGGGATCAGACTTAGTTGTGTCTCCACACCTGGCGTCAATGAACTCCTCAGTGATGTGATGCTTCAGCAGCGGCCTTAAAGCTGTGCCATCACTGGGCGTGGTGATACAAGGATACTCTTCTGGGGCTCACACAGGATGGAGAGTTCAAGGCCGCCCTGGGCTGCATAGGGAGAGCCTGTCTCAGCAAACACACCAGCAACAAAATTGTCCAGTTGCACATCAGAAAGACGACTCTAGCCTGTAAACGATCCAACTCTCCATGGAAGCTCAGGGATGCTGCTCCCCACCCTTTTGGAATATCACACCTGTTGGGGTTTGCTGTCTGTTGAGATTGTCATGTTGCTCTCTTGTCACGACTATACCTAAATGTGGAATACATAGATTAATTTTTTAATTATTTTTTTGGAGGGGCAGTGGTGGGGATTGAGATACACACTAGCAAGTCCTATACTAGTGAACTACATTCCAGCCAGACAAAAGCTTATTTTAACAAGTGTCCTGGATGTCACCTGGCAGGTCACTGTCCAGACATGTGCAGTGAACATGTATCTCTTTCCAGGACATCCATTCCTGCCACCAGAGATGCTTCTGCCCTAGGCTTGCTTTAGTGCTGTGTCAAGAGTGGAGACAATCCACGCCTCCCCAACTCCAGGGTCATTCCTCCAAGCCGCTGGACAGTCCTATAGACTGAGACCTATGCGTGCTGGTGATGTCTCTGCAGGGGTTATTAGAGCAGCACCCTGGGGACTCTCAATGGTCTTGTTGGGCCGGAAGGGCAGTTCTGACTCTGGGCGCCTTGAGGAGTACGAGAGCTTGCACGCTGGGATAAAGTCTGACCCTGTCTGGATTTCCACAGGAGAAACAGATGGTTTGGGGAAATCCAATTTAAAAGGAAAGAAATCGAATTAGCTCTCCAGGGGTCTGGTGGCCAAGACTCAATGGGGACAATTACATTAGTGGCTCACCAGATGGCATGAAGGCTGAAGGTGGGGTGGCATGGGGGGGAATATCCTCAGGCCTGGGTGGGTTGAGGGCAAAAGACAGAAAAGCTTGTGTGGTGGGAAGTCCTTAGACTTCAGTGCTCGCTGCTGAGGCCCGTGAGCATGCCTTTCCTCTGCCATTTGGTGGTCCTTGTTTCTCATAACATCAGGTGGCTGTCCTGCCTGGTGGCATTCCAAACAGAGCAGTAGCTTCAAGTGTTCCAATGGAGAAGGGGTCCAGGGCCGCAGAGACCAAGTGGGACTGGAGATGGCTAACCCAGACGACCTCTTCTGCACATGTCAGTGAAATCAGACCTACCATACAACACCCCAAATAGAAACTCGGGACTCACTAACCTCTGCTTCTCCCTTCCGGAGCTCCATGTTTTCTCTGATCCACTTTCTGTCTTTGACTTTGTACCTATTCTTGGTACTGCATATAGTTGCAGTCACCTGGTCTTGTGTCTGGCTTTCTTTATTCACCACAATGTCTTCAGTTTGGTCCATGCTGAGTTATATGGCTCACAAATGCATTTCTTTTCCATTTATTTACCTATTTAATTTTTGAGATAGGTCTCCTGTAGCCCAGCCAGGCCTTAAACTCACTTTGTGGCAGGAAATGATTTGAAATTTCTGATCCTATCTCTACTCCCCAACCCCTAAGGACTGGGATTTTAGGTATGCACCACCACACTCAGCTTTATGTGGGGACTGAGCTAGAGAAGTACTATACCAACTAAGCTACATCACCAGCCCCATACTTCTTTTGAAGGCTAAATAATATTCCATTGTGGGCATCTCTTGCTATGAACATGTCAAGAACATTTTGATTTTTCTGTCTTTTTTTTCTTTTGCTATGTAGCCCAGGTTGGACTCAAACTCAGAATTGTCCTGACCCAGCCTCCTGAATGCCAAGATTACATGTATATACCACCATATTTTGATTTTTCTTGTGTGTGTGTGTGTGTGTGTGTGTGTGTGTGTGTGTGTGTGTGTGTAGCATGTGCACCACAGTACCCACAGAGGACAACTTTCGTGATGACAGTTCTCTCCATCCATCTTTAGAGTATCAGTTTTAAGAGTCAACTTGACAATTGAGAACTGAGCCTCTAGGAGCACCCATGGAGAATTCTTTAGTTAAGGCAAACCTCTGAACAAGTCTGTAGGAAACTGATGTGGGGAGCCCCAGTTCAGTGGGCGGGATCATATCCTAGAGGGGTGCATAAGATGGAGGGAGAACCAACGGACTTTGGCAGACTGCAAAACCAGAAAGTATACCTCTCTTGGCAATTCTTGTGGATATTGACTGTGGCGTGCAACTGTGAGCATGAACAAAACCTTCCTTGTTCCCCTAAACTATTTGGGTCATATATTTATAACATCAATGGAAATACGAGCCTGTGGGATCTGGGGATTGAACTCAGCCCTGGGCTTGTGCAGGGAGCCCCTGTACCCACTGAGCAAGCTTGTTGGTCCCATGCTTTAATGGTAAGACTCTAAGCCGAATTAGAGTAGGAAATAAAAATGGGTCTCTGGGCTTCTGCTCTTCTTTCTCACTGTTCCTCACTTCTCTGCGTTCTCACTGGACTAGACCACAGATGCTCTAAGCAGGAGCTGCTGCCCAACTGTGGGACTCCACAACTGAGCGAGTAAGTTGAACCAAATCTCCGGGAATACCCTTCCTCGGTATCTCCGGTCTGGAGGGAACGAGTAGCCGAGGAAGCACAGGGCTCCTGGTCTTTGCTATTCTGTTGGCTCACATGAACGCGTGCCAGTCCTGGGCTCCACTGAGGGGGTCCGGCCCCTACAGGATAGGATAGGAGCTGCCTGTCACCTAAGGTACCAGCTTGTGCTTGTGGCATGGCTCGCTCTTGTTCTCCTGGGTGTGCCCTACCAGCTCCTGAGACTGCGTAGGGAGACTGCTGTGATGATCTCTGAACGTAAGTTTTTCAGAATGATTCTGCTTCTCTACCGGGTATATACTCAGTCATTCAATCCACAGATCTTCATGGATACTGAGCGCTGCGTACCAGACCACCAGGGTTTCCATGTGTGTGTGTGTGGGGTGTCCAGCAGTGAATAATGGGAAGAAGACCCCATGCCATGGGGTCCCATGACTGCTGAGCCCCCCACAGCACTCTGCTGAATGAAGTAGAAACTCATTCTACGGCGACTCTTCTACTAATAATTGTGAGACCTCAGATCAAAGGCCCCCAGTGTCTCAGGCCTCGATTTCCTTGAGTAAAGAGCAAGACCCACCATCCTAACTGACTTCTCAGTGCCATTAGACTAGAGGCCAGGTGTGTGGGCATGCCTATAATCCTAGCACTTGGGAGGTGTGGTGGGAGGACTGTTTGGAGTTCCAGGCCAGCCTGGGCTACAGGGTGAATTTCAAGTCAGTCTGTGGACTACAGAGCTACGTGACGTCTCAAAACCAAACAGACAAGCAAACAAACCAAATAAAAAGGTAGCTCTAAATATTTGAGAACCAAGTAGCTCTGAAAATAAAGGAGTATCTGGGGGGAGGGGTCAGTGAGTAAAAGCACCCGCTTGCAAACCTGGCCACCTGAACTCTATCCCTGGAAGTTGCGTGGTGGAGAGAAATGACTTCTGGAAATTGTCCTCTGCCATCTATACATGTACATGCTACATGTGTGTGCTACTCTCTCCCCCCTCAAATAAATAAATATGATAATGAAGGAAACAGTCCTGGATATTGTTATAATCTTTTATTACGTATCAAATTGTCTTCAATATAACTTACAACCTGATTAAATTTGATAGACATTTTTTTATCTATTTAAAGGCAAAAAAGAAATTCTCTTTATGTACAGTATCTTCTGTCTAGAGTCTGGCAATATAGTACCTTTCATTGCAGGAGTTTTGCCTAAAATAACAAGCAAAAACAACCAACCAAAAAAAAAAAAAAAAAAATCAAAGCAAAAGTAACTCCCAGATCCCTCAACTACAAATGTCAATATGGAATAAAGCATTACAAAGATAAACACAGAATAACTTTTGTTTTAGAAATGCTTAGTGAATACTAATGTTAGTGGCAAAAAAAAAATAAAATAAAAAAAATAAAAAATAAAAAAAACCCCAAAAAACCAAAACAACAATAGTCGTCAGGGATCCGGGTTCCTGCTCGGGTAAGGACTGACTCTAGACCATCTCTCGGCTCCTGCGGATAGCACAGCACAGGATCATGCTGAAGATCATGCCGAAGACCTGCAAAGACAGGAAGGACCCGGTGGCTTTGCGGGAGGGAATGGCAAAAACCCAAGCCACACGGTCCAAGGCGAATGGCCAGGGCAAGGATGTCTACCAAGCAGATGACGTCAAGGGTGCGGAAGCAGGAGAGGAAGTGACATTGGTCTTTGACCCTACAGCACTTCAGACAGTGCCTGGGCACTGCGTGCCTGCAGCAAGCACTACCCCCGATGAAAGCCTGCCACTCACCATCACCACGGCAATGCCGATGCCCACCGCGCCGATGATGTGGAACTTGTTGTTGAAGACATCTTGGATGGCCTCAGGGCAGGGCTTAGGAAGCAAACGAGATTCCTGACATAAGCCATGCCATCTCTGGGGGGCACCTCCTCACTACGAGGGCATCTGATTACACATCCAGGCCTGGTAGCCAGAGGAGCAGCTGGGACAGGCATATCTAGGGATGACAGCTATCCTGGCTGGCAGATGGAGAGGTGGATCAAGAGATACGGGAGGTGGGGAAGGATTCTTAAAACTTTTTAAAAAATTTTAAAATTTTATTATTTATTCAATTGTGTGTGTGTGTATGTATGTGCGTGTGTGCGTGTGTGTGTAGAACCACAGGCGAATTCGGGAACCACCATGGACCGCCTCCACCTCCTCCTTGTTTACTCTGCCTGGGGATTCACAGGCTCCGCCCTACCAGGACCAGAAACGCAGGCCGCCCCCACTTCCGCCCAGTGTCTATACGTGGGGTCTAGGATCCGAACTCAGGACCTTCTGCCTGCAAGGCAGAGGCTTAACCCGAGCCACCTTTCCAGCCTGGGTTCTTTTTTTTTTTTTTAATTTTTTTATTATTATTTCCACTCATACAAACTTAATATGTACACCAGTTCCCTCCCTCCCTCTTCCTCCCCCCTATCCTCCTACTCCCCCTCCTCTCCCCTCACCCCTCCCTCCCCATCCCCCAGTGCCTCCCCCGCCAATCCTCAGAGAATCCTTTAATGTGCATGCCAGACTCTCCTCTGGGCCCTCCTCTCTGATGACGTACAAGGACCCAGTGTCCAGCCCGGATTCTTAAGGCTTGAGGAAGCCATTGGACAAGGAAGAAGTTTGGGGTTTCCTTCTCTCTCTCCCCTTCTCTCCTTCCCTTTCTCTTTCTTTCTTGACAGTACTGGAGATGGAGACCAGAGCATCAGATTCCACCTTCATGTACACACACACACACACACACACACACACACACACACACACACACACACACTTGCTGCTGAGCGGTCACTCCTTTGGGGTCTATTCCCTGTGGCTACAGGGTCACTTTTATCGCTAAGTTTGGCTCTAGACTCTAGGTGACAACCAGGAGTTTATAAAGTCTGAGAAGCAGGAGGGCATGCTTGTGTTTGAAGGCCCTGGGGACTTAGGCAGCAGAGGGAAGTCCCTGAAGAGAGTTTGGGGACTTTAGTATGTCTCTGATCTTTGTTTTGCTGCCCTTGAGGAAAGAGGGCCCAAGGCAGGGGAGCAAGGGGGGGGGGGGCTTTTGGGCAGAAGAGGTCTTCATAAAGCACTTGGATGCCTGTGATTTGGGAAGACTATGTCCACTGCGGCCTTTGCAGAGGATTTGAAGCACAGAGAAGGGGTCCCAAGAGGCTCGCTCTGAAGTCTACCTTAGTTTTGAGGGTGTTGATAAAGTCCTTGTTGGGGCAGATGTCCGAGATAAAATCCTCCACACCTCCAGCCACGCCACAGCAGTCCAACTGCAGAGAGAAGGTGGCCGTGGAGATGAGACAAAGAAAGAAAGAATGTTAGAATAGAGGCCTGTGGACCGGTACCATAGCATCGTGTGCAGACAGCGACAAAGCACCCTCACAGGGGTCGGCAGACATTGCAGGTGACCCACCGTAAAGTGGATGGCTTTCAGCGTTTCCCTCTGGAGCTCGTCCTTGTCCTTCAGCTTTTTGTACGTGTCCCTGTAAAAGTCCTGCAGCTCCTTGATCACCTGCGGAGAGACCAGCAGAGCTGCAGAGCAGGCTTTGCCACAGCTGCCTGCTCAAGTCCTCTGCTCACTGCCACCTACATCCTCCCTGGGGGACTTGCTCCAGCTACTTCCCCCCCACACACCTGAGTCCCTTCAGCCCCACTGGTTGCTTTCTTTCTACCTGTGGACTACATACGATCTCCTTCACCTAGGTGAGGAAGGGAAAGAATTTTACTTGAGTTACCCATTTCCTCAGCTTTGTCTCTTTGTGTTAGGAGCGACTTGTGACCAAGCACTATACCTTTCTGCCCGTGCGTCTGTCTATTATGTGTAGGACTGGAGAGTCCGACAGTTCTGAATGCTGCACAGGTTTGCTGCGGGGATTTAAATGAGATTTTGCCTGTCCAGCTGTTACCAAGAGACCAACTCTGGAACCATTATCAGCTCAGAAAAGGCAGTGCAGGGATGTCTCGTCATCTCCTGCACCTGCCATTCTCCAGCGATGTTCCTTCAGTATCTGATTTATTTTTTTATGTACAGGGTTTGCTTTGGAGTCCATGTTATAGACATGTAGCCTAGGCTGGCCTAGAACTTCTTGCAGCGGTCTTTCCTGAGTGCTGGGATTACAGGTGCAGGCTACCTCACTTGGCTAGCCAGCATCTTCATAATCATCTCTTCTGTTTTCTCAACAAAGTATTGTGACATAACCTCAAGCTGTTGGCCTGAGACCTGCGATCCTCCTGCCTCAGTCTCAGAGAGCTGGGGTTACAGGCATCTACCATGTGCCTGGCTAAGTGGTCTGTCTGTCTGAGTTTCTCTCTTTCTTTTCTTTTCTTTCTTTCTTTTCTTTTTTCTTTCTTTCTTTCCTTTCTTTCTTTCCTTCCTTCCTTCCTTCCTTCCTTCCTTCCTTCCTTCCTTCCTTCCTTCCTTCCTTCCTTCCTTCCTTCCTTCCTTCCTTCTTTCTTTCTTTCTCTTTCTTTCTTTTCTTCCTTCCTGTCTCTCTGTTTGTTGTTGGGGATGGATGGAACCCAGGTTCTGTACATTGTAGATAAATGCTCTACCATACATATCCCTATCTCTTAGTTTTTCCTTATCATTGTATCATTTGGATAGATTTTTTTTATGTGTGTGATGTCTTCAGCAATAGAACCTATCAAGTTCAAGGAGGGTGATGGTGACTAAGAGCAATGGCAAAAAGCCTATTATTTTTTTTAGGGGGGGGGTTCGAGATTTCTCAAACATGCTATTGGGAATTTTAAGTTGTGTCTGGGTTGTGGTAGGAGCATGTCAGGGCAGTTTCTGCCGCCCCTTGTCTTCCTTTCTGTATATCCTTTTCGGTTGGGTAGTTCTTAAAAGAGAGTTCCTTCTTCCAGTGCCTCTCTTTCCCACGACAACATGGCCCTTCTACAATGCTGCAACGCGTCCCAGGCTGACCTCAGACTCCACCGAGCTCCCCCACAAAGTCCAAGCTCAGCCATGCTCTGCCTTTTTACCCTGCGGTCCCTGGTCTGCGCCAGCTTTCCTCCAGAGACTCTCTCTCTTGTTCAAGGAGGTCCATGTTCTCTGCTCTGCAAGCTACAAGAAGTCCCCTTTCCTCCCCACCTTATCCCACCCTACTGTACTTGTGGTTACACATCCGTTGTGTGACATCAGTCAGACACATCTTTCTCCCACACTGAATAGCTAAGTTCTTGAAAATGGAGACCACTGCTCTGGCAGCTGGGGACCATACATAGTGTTTGGTTCTTGGCTCATGGTGGCACTTGGACACGTATGTACAGATGAGATGAGGGAGAAGGGTGTCTAGGTTTCAGAAAGCCATGTTTGTTCTCAGCAACCTTCCCAGGAGTTGGGAGAAGATGTGACGGACAAATGCATGTGTGCGCGGCACACACATGACTCCCACAACACACTAGTTTCTGAACACTATGTGACAGCCATACAAGGGAAGTTAAGTCCCATGTGCCCACCCCTGGAAGAGCCCAGGTCCTCCTGCAGCCAGGACACATGGGAATATGTTGAATGAGGACAGGTTTTCATTGGTTGGAAGTCAACCAAGGTGGCCATCTGGGACCCTTCCCATTCTCAGCAACCCTCCTCCCAAGTCACAGACTCCAAGCACTGTAGGATCTGAGGGCTCTGCTGGGAAAAACCTACCACGTCCTTGTGGGAATATCCCCAGACGGCTGCAGCGATCTCGATGGCGAATATCACCAGGAGGAAACCAAAGAACTAGAAGGTAAAGCGAACAGGGTGAGAGGAGCCCTGGCGAGTGCCCAACACCACCAAAGGGATTTGGAACAGGAAGGATGTTGACAGTCCGGGGAGAAACGTGGACACAAACGAAAGGCCTAGAAGGGGCAGGGAAGGGCTCGCAGCAAGAGCTGATGTGACGCAGTATGAAAAGACATCCATCCATGGAGGAAATGTGTGGGCACGGTTGCCCCCAAACTGGAATCTTTTGGGTGTTGGTCATGAGTCAGGGAGCAATAGAAACCCCACCACTCACTCACAAAACGCACCGAGAACTGTGAGAAACAAAGGCAAGGAATCCACCCTGTGGAGTTTGGGGAAGACGGAAGCATTTCAAAACAAGGAGAGTAGAGGCAAGTCCTGTGGATTCACAGAAAAAAGTAAACATGGTCCTCGAGATAGGGAAAAACAAAGTCCTGGCACTTTGCTGCCTAAGGGAAGGGAGAAGCTGGGCTCCAGGAAGGCACGGGAGAGATGCCTAACCTAGGGCAGGTCCAGGACAAGATGGCGGCAGGGGCCAGGCAGCTGGGATAGGGTCAGAATGAGGGATGCTGGGGAGACTGAGAGCCCAGGCTGTTGTGACTACCTTCCTCATCCCACCTGTTCATTGGGAACATTTGGGGAGGGGGTGGAACCCAGGTGACAGTGGCTGTGGGCGGAAAGGGGCACTCACCAATCCCAGCATGCACTGGGACTCCTGCACAGCTCCACAGCAGCCCAGGAAACCCACCAGCATCATGAGGGCGCCAGCTCCAATCAAAATGTAGACTCCTGGAGGGAGGGCAGAGGACAAGACACGAGTTTGGAGACATTAGATGGGGAGGTTCAGTTATCTCTGGGAATTCCCGTCTTCCTCAGAGTGACTCTGTATTCTGAAACCCCAGGGGTGTTCTCCTTCCTCCAATTCTGCTCCCTGTGTCCCTTCCACCGGGACCCCGTTCCATTGTGCTTACACTCCTAGAACATCCACAGGTTCCCAGGACAATCCACTTGAGCTTATTCATCAGCCCAGGTCCTCTGCACTTGGGCCACCAGAACAAGCTGCAGTAGATGTATGCATGGGCACGTGCACACGCAGACATCCAGTTCCACCCATCGAGGCCCACTTGGCTTGGTTTCCCTTGGAGTCCCTGCTCGTTCAGCTGTTCAAGACGTGCAGTGAAGTAACACCCAAGGGGCCATGCTGGCAAGAGCTTGAGTGGGGATCAAAAGACCCTTGTTTTGGTTTGTTCCAATACTACGATTAACTGCTGAATGCCCTTTAGTTAAGACATGTTTTCTCTCGGGGCTTCAATTTTCTTCTTTATAATTCAAGAAGTTAGTTGCTAGGATATTGCAAGAGATCCCTTTAATATACCACAGAGACAGTATGGCTGGAATACGAGTACTCTGGGATAAGGATGAAAAGGATCCTTCTTGTTGGGGGGTCACCATTTCTGATGAGATCAGGCATATTCGGGGTATGATACGACTGCAGATCTGAGACACCATTTGTCTTCAGTTGATTGAGTGGTCTACAGGGAGGAGGTAGAAGGGCAAAGGATTCTGTAATTCTTGCCCACACCCCAAACAATGCAAATTCCTGGAACGGGGATCACAGTGGGAGCAGCCCTGGCTACTGCCAAGCAATGCCCACAGGGGCCCGGCCTACAGTGATATTCTTGAGAAGCCACGGTTGCCACATAGTGATTATTCCCTAGTGACCTCCCTGCTGCCCAAGACTCCACAGAAGTGCCAGCAGAGAGAACCCAGGGCCTCCCCATCTTGTGGCATTCTACCCAACTCTGGGAGGCTATGTTCACCTACTGTCACCTGTCAAGAGCATCCGAAACCTAGAATGCCCCTGGCTGGGATGCCAGCCCTGTGGCCGGAGATGCCACTTACTCTCTCTGTGCAAGTGTCTTTTTTTTTGTGGTGTGTGTGCACGCACGAATGTACATGAGTAATGTATAGAAGGTACTTTAAGTGCATATGCCTGAGGAAGCCGAAGGGTAACTACTGGAATCGTCCTGTATTGTTCTACCTCCTTATTCCGTTGCTCTGGAGGTTCCCAGGATCCACCTTCCAGGGCCAGAATCGCAGGCCTCTACCATTTTTTGCCTGGCATTTTTAAGTGGGATTTAGGGAAGTGAACTCAGGTCCCTTTGCTTGCAAGGCAAAGACTTTAACCTCTGAGCCATCTCCCCAGCCCTCTGTCAAGTTTTATCTGCAAAAAATGAGATGGGGCTCAGGGTGTAGCTCAGTGGTAGAACGTGTGCTTATTTAGCATGAGCAAGGTACTGGGTTCAATACTAGCATTAGTATTAAAAAAAAAAAAGATGAACAATGCCTCCTTCATAGACCGTTGTGGGGCTCTAATGACACAATTTACACATGTACAACAAGCATTAGCTGTTATTAAAGCCCTGTAATGACAGGCATGGGGAACTACTGTTAAAAACCATGCCATGATTTTTATATTCTTGCAGCTTCTCCCTGTTCTCCTTCAACCGGGACTCCTCTGGCAGGGGCTGAAAAGGAGGGTGGGGGGAGGATGTGTTGCTTCTTACAATACACAGCAAACTATGTGACATGAACTCTTGGCAGGTGTCACAGTGACTTCACTGTCTCCCATTTGCAGCACCAGGGCAGGGCTTGGGACTTTGTGGACCGTGCGACCCGCCTGCAGCTGAGGCTGGCGGGTAGCGCAGAGCGGAGTGCACACAGGGGACATTTGTGCCTCCTGCCTCCCCCATCTGCTGTGATGTCAAGTCACGTGGGGTGCCTGGCAGACCCCACGCTGTATGAATGCGGGTATTGTTCCTGTACATGCCCGACCCAGACTGGGCAAGGGGACAAAGGCAGCATGCCCTCCAGTTATCTTCCTAGGTAGTCAAATGTAGTGTGTGGGGAGATGGGGGGAGCAGGCTGGATTTGGGAGGCAGTGGAGACCCATGCATGGTCCCTGGGGGGGTGCGTCAGCTTCTCTCCGTTCTTGGCTCATCCAAGGGGATACCAGGGAGTGGGGGCAACAGAATAGCCCTGGTCTCTCCACACTGCACCAGGCAAGGCAATGAAGGATGAGGTCACTCCTCTGAGCTGCAGAGCAAGGGCTGAGTAGGTGGAGGCTGTCAAGGGAGCCTCCAAGGACTTCCAAGCAGAGGAACTCCAGTGTGTGTGTGTGTGAAAGAACAGATGTGTTGTTCTGAGTCCACACCCCAGAGTACAGGAGCCTGGGCACTCTGGCAAAGTCAGGACACCTGGGTTAGCAGCAAGTGACTGCAAAGAAGGAGCATTTTCCATGTAAAGGAGGGAGGGATGAAGGGAAGAAGGAATAAAGAGAGAGAGAAAGAGAGAGAGAAAGAGAAAGAAAGAGAGCAAGATTCCCTAAAGGACCTCATGGTTCCTATGACAGATCCACTTTATTATTATTATTTATTCAATTGTGTGTGTGTGTGTGTGTGTGTGTGTGTGTGTGTGTAGAACCATGGGTGAATTCGGGAACCACCATGGACCGCCTCCACCTCCTCCTTGTTTACTCTGCCTGGGGATTCACAGGCTCCGCCCTACCAGGACCAGAAACGCAGGCCGCCCCCGCTTCCGCCCGGTGTCTATACATGGGGTCTAGGATCCGAACTCAGGACCTTCTGCCTGCAAGGCAGAGGCTTAACCCCTGAGCCACCTCTCCAGCCCTGACAGATCCACTTTAGAAAGACTCTGAATTTGTTTTAAATCTTGCTCCGACAAAGGCAGCCCTGGGGTGCCTCTGTTAACCCCATCTAGTCAGGAGGACAATATCATCCGGACAGCAGCCATCAGGCCACAGAATGCCCCATCTGGAAGCTGTCCCTCATCCCTAAGAAGTCAACTGACACTTGGATTGTGCTCCCTTCTCCCCGCCTGTTTAGTTTTGCAGCTCTAAAGACCAAGCCAGAGGACTCTGTGCTACACAAATGTTCCCCACTCAGCCGCACCCCCAGCCCTTGGCTTGCTCACAGCAAGGCTGGCAGTGAGTGTTCCCTTTTCTAAAACCAGTGAATGTGAACATTCTGTCTGACTCATGGAAAAAAGTTGTCTGTCCCGGCCTTCTCCAGGACTACATGTGAAATTGCTTAAGGGTTGTTCAGTGTGTTTTTGTTTTCCCTCCACACTAACATTATAGGCCTAGTTGATGAAACAAACAAACAAAAGACGTATGCCAGAGTATCCTCTGCACAAGAAATGGGCTGTTTTGTCCCACTTGTGTCACAGTTCTCAGCTCAGGCTAGCAGCAGACGTGTCTGCTCTGTTCTGGTCCCAGCTGCGCTGTGCAAACATGGACATCGCACACATTGTTCTTCACCTGTTTGTGTGTTCGGTGGAAGAAGACTGATCTGCCAAAGTCTTGTTTCCACTTGCGTACAAGTTTATTATCTAAGAATACTGAACCCTCCCCCTGTGCTCCCTGCCCTCTGGGCGGTTCTCTCTGGCCCTTTTCCCTGCCATGGTTGGCTCTTCTCAATTAGTGAGACTAAGGGGGTTTCCATTTGCTGCGCACAGTAGCTGTTGAGAGGTGTGCAAGCCACGTCAGTTTCAAGTGGGAAAGTCAGTGTGCCGAGGCAGCAACATCCTCGTGTGTGTGTGTGTGTGTGTGTGTGTGTGTATGTGTGTGTGTGTGTATGTGTGTGGTGCACACATGGTCTCTGGCTGGACCTCTTAGATTCCTTCACTCAGTGGCCATGCTCTGGAGGGACACCAAGTTAAAAAGAGCTGCTGGCCTGGGAAAACTGGGCCAGGACAACTTTAAGCTCCCCAACATGTTTGCAATCTGGGACTGCGGATCCTGGTGACTGGCCGAATCTCCCAGGGCCTGAATTGGAGAGAAGGCCCATATAAGGTGGTCAGCTGCTCTGTCCGTATTCTGAGCCATTTTGAGGGATGGAAAGCCAGCGTCTCTGGCTGGTAGGCACTTTCTCTACGTGGAAACTACGATTCCATCTGAGGAAAGACATTGATTGGTTACAAGAGTTCCCTGAAAAGCCAGCTGCATGCTCGGATTGGCCCTTGGCGGGGGTGGGGGTGGGGTCCCGTGCAAGGGATGGTTACCCCATGATGTCAGGACAGCAGCCTGGGAGAGCTGGCACGCCTAGCTCATCTGCTGGGAGTCACTCTGTGGGTCACACAAAGGGGTGATGTCACAGTTCATCGGGAAAAGGAACACACAGGGTAAAGCTGTCTTGACTCTCTTCACTTTCCCAAAGTGTTAATGGATGTGCAGGCTGGACCTAGCCCGACCCGCATGCTGCTCAGTCCACTGATGTCCTAGGGTGTGGAAGCAGATGAATCTTCAAAGCTGAGTCTTTGCTTGGTGTAGGTCTATGATCCCAACTACCTGAGCAGTCGAGGCAGGAGACCGTAAGTATGTATGTGACCTGCTCTGGGTTTAATCCCTAGTACCCCACATACATAAATTCCAAACAGATACATAAACCACCACCAACAACAAAATCACCCCCCAAATGCCTACTCCATTTTCCTAGAAAAGGGGTCCAGAGCACAGGAGCTGTGTTTTGAAGCTAAAAAAGTAGTGGCTGTTCTTCTCCATCCCTCACCCCCCTCTCCCCACGTAGGAATTATTGCTGTCTGGGCCTGGGCTTTTCTGTCATATGACCAGCCAGATTGGGCAGTGACTTGCAGGATCTGCACCCCGGTGGGTTCCCAGGGGTGAGTTTCTGCTTTTCTACCCATGTGCTCACCACTGTCCTACTCTCTGCATGGTTTTCCCACCAGCCACCTGCTGACCAGGGTCTTGGGTTTAGGAGGCTGTCCCTCAGACACAATTTATGTGCAGTCTAAAGGTCAAGAAAGCCCCACCCTGCCACTCACAAAGTGGAGCTCCCTTCACGACCTAGCACAGAGAATTCCAGAAGCAGCCAGGGTTTCAGGTCCTAGCCGTGCCACTTAAGAGACTGGAGTGTGGACGCGCGTCTGGCTTCTAAGAGCTGTGAGATGGGAGTCATCCCGTTCCTTTTTGAGTTGTGGGGTCTGCATTGACATGAACCCACGGCAGTGAAGCCCAACTTCAGGACTTCCACCTGCTGCGATCCTTTCCACCTACATCTATGCATCTTCTGGATAACAATAAGTAACAACTGAAGACCCTTTAGGGAGGCCAAAGGACCCCTGTTCAGGAACAGAGCTGAAAAGATGCATTCATTCCTGAGGGTGGATCTGTCTTCCCCTGGAACTGAGCTCGGGGTTCCCTGATGAGCCCAGGGCTCAGTAAGAGGGGGATCCCATTAGCACCCAATTCCCTGCTCTTCTCGCCCCCAATCTCTCCCTTCCCCCCTCCTGCTCAGCAGCGTAACATTCCAAGCCTGCCTCAGACTAACAAAAAAGTCTCTGTTGCTAAAACAAGTCAGGGCACTATGGAAACCCGCTCCTTAAAACTCCCGCAGTGTAGTTTGAAAAAACAAAAAACCCAAACCAGAAAAAAAAACAAAAAAACACCAAAACAAAAAAAAATTGAGCTTTTCTTTCCCTCCCTTTCTTTCTGACAATAGGGAACCACACCCAGCTCCTCCTTCTTCACCCATGAAGGAGTGAGTGAGTGATTCTAAAGAAGCAGGAAAACCAAGAGAATCATCTAGAAAGCTCAGGTGCTGTGCAACTCAAAGGGCAGCTTTTGAAGACTCCTCCCTGGCCTACCTAGCCAAGTCTGGCCCTGGGAGGCGGGGAAATGGGAGGGTGGCTGGAGCCACGCCCTTTGCCCCTGCAGCCTGGCAGAAGATAACCCGTCACACTGCTTTCTTGTCTTTTGTAAAAATAACTTGGTGGGTGGGAAGGAAGTGACAACTCACTCTTTGGAGCCCAACGACATGACAGTGTTATCCTAAAAATAGGGGGCTTCTTCTGTTTTTCAGGAATGGACTCTACCCCAAGCCATGTACCCAGTGGAAGCGCTGGAGTCTGAGTTGACTCAGTACTGGGGTGCTGGTGTGGGGCCGGGTCTCAGCGGCATGGCATTGCCTCTCACAGGGGGCCGGCTTGCAGTGAGGGGGCGGGATCAGCTAGGGAGAATGCAGCAGAAAGAAACCTGTTACCCTTTGGTGATGGTGCCTGCTCTCCTGCCAAGCTGGACTAAGAACTGCAACCAGTCTATCAGAAGAAAATCAACCCCCTTGCTTCCTTGAGCCGTCTGATGGTGATTTTATCAGCAGCGATGCAAGGCTGACTACAATACTGGTACCTACCCTTCTTTCCATTTCCTTCCTCTTACCCCACTCTCCCTCTCTCTCCTTTCCCCTCTCCCAGCCTCCTGCATTCTAGGCCTGCTCCTTTTCCAGAACTTTATCCATAGTGTTCCCTTCCCCCCACAACTTAATTTTGACTGTTTATCTAGGAGGATGGCTTTCCTCTAAAGTCCCTGTCTAAACAGGGAGGAGGGCCCTTCATTCTCTTCCGGGCCCTGCAGATGTGCCCTGACAACAGTTTTGGACCTAAGAAAATGAAGAGGCCCAAGAAGACAACATGTCATTAGGAGAGAATATTGGAGTTAAGGGTGGAGCTTCCTAAACCCTCACAATGGCTCATGATGCCAGAGCTCATGTCAGAGGCAGGTCAGAATGCCAGACTTGGCTGGCAAGAAGAGACCAACCAGTCAGATGCAAATTCATTCATGCACACAGACAGACAGACAGACAGACAGACACACACACACACACACACACACACACACTCACACACAATCTCACTTGAAAAGATACAAGTCCAGCCCTTATGGACATACTTAGTCTTCTAGCCCAAGTTCCTGGCTCAACATGGCATCTTCTCCAGAGTTGGAGGAAGCACTGAATCTGTCTCACCTGTGTAGAAGCTGGAATTAGTATTTTCTTGCTCGAAGATACTCTTGGTCTGAGTGTCGAATCGGAGCCATAGTCCAATGGCAAGGACCGCGATTCCAGCGAGCTGCAAGACACAGAGGACATTGGCGTTAATGCTCACCAAGGAGACAGCACAATGAAGAGACTTGCAAGGATTTTGGCACAACTTTTGTTCTCGGCCCCTAGAGTGCATCTGGCAGTAGCAAAAGCCAGTACATGTGTGTGCATGCGTGCGTGTGTGTGCGCATCAGTGCGTCCAAAATACCAGTAAGTTGGGAATAAAGAATTCCCTACAGGAATACAGCAGTAGATGGGTATTGTATGCAAAACAGAATACTATACAGCAGTGAAGATGAATGGCTATAGCCGTGTGTAATACTTTGTATAGCTCACAAAGCTCGACAAAAGCAGGACTCATCCAATATGATCCTTGTAGTCAAGCATCACTGTGCGGGCCAAGCTGCACATTCACATCGTATAAACAATAAGGGAAAAATAAAGCAAGACAGTGAAGTGAATGGTGACTTCTCAGCAGAGGGACGCTGGACCGAGGCCACCTGAATGTGCCCCACCTCTCTGTGCGCGGAGCTGTCATTTCTGATGTGGGTGATGGTCCAGAGACAGGCGCACATTCACACACAAGGGAAAGCAGCTGAGTGCCCTCAGAGACCACTCTGTTCAGCACGTGACAAACCAGAGCCTCTTAACCCACGCGAGGCCTTTATTTACCAGTCGACGCCTGGCTTGGCATCGTGGAAGCAGATGACACAGAAGAGGCCTCTTGCCCGCACTCCCTCCACCCTTACCAGTGCCAGCTGAGCTGACCACTGATACCAGGGGTCATGGGGAGAAAGACTCACAGCCATGCAGTGTAGTGGCCAGGGAGATGTGGGAGAGGGCCCTCCCTCATCCTTCTCAGCAGAGGTGCCCTTACCACCCTGCTTCCCGGGGACTCTGCCTCTCTGCTCGGGCGCTGAGAGAGTGTGGTGTGGACAGGTCCTTTTTCTTTCCCTTCTTCTTTCCATGACACAAAAGTGGACTTAGATGTGTCGAGTGGAAGGGCGCTTGGTTACCACAGGAAGGACCCACTTGGGACCCCAGCCTAAGGTAGCTAGGTTGTGCCCGTACCCCCAGAGGTGGAAGCTAATTTGATTCTATCACTTGGGGCCATCATTCCGGGCTGCTCTGGTTTTCCTGTCTACAAACAGAAACGGTAGGCATATACTTCCTCTTCCTGTCAGCGTGGCCAGAGAATAAGGGCGATGATGTCAGAGGGCGCCTTTGGGAAAACAGTTTGACTTTCTTGGCACAAAGGTCATGTGACTTGGTACCCCTTGGTCCTTGGAGAGAGCCAGGACCCCTTTCTGTTCCTTTCTTTGACCCTTGTACTTTCCAAGGAATCACCCTAAACAGTGAAACCACTCTCATGCCCAGAAGAGACACAAGGCTGGATTGGGGTCTCCTTGGGAACCATAATTGTGGGACACTCAGGAAGATCTTCTGCCCCAGGAAGTCCTTCCAGGTTACAGCAACCCTTAAAGTGTGGTGTCTACCTCCATATGGGGTTCATGCAATTGAATGAGGGGGTCAGAAAAAAAATGGATGTCTGAATGCACAACGGTGAGGTACTGATACAAATCAAAGGCAAAACCTGGCTTCTCTGGCTTGGGACCCGTCGCATGAATCCACTGTAACCTTGTTCTGAATGCAACACACACTGTGCAGGCCACCAACACCACGGGACACCAGACGCTGATGGGAACACCTTGGCTTGGATTCAAGACTGCTGTATGTTGTGAATTGCAGTGTTTTAACTGTATAAAAGTATCCTGCTCTTGTTGAAACATAATGGTCTAATTGTGGGAAACAAGAACTTCTGTTTTTCTGCCCTCATCTCTCAGCACATAACGATCCAATCAGTGTATATTGGAGTGTGCTGTGTGAGAGGAACGGGTATGTACATCTTACTATTGATTGTGCAAATTTGCACTGTCTTCAATAAACAGTAAAATTACACAGTCACACCAAAGGGCTGTTGAAGATAAACTCATTTGTGGTTTATTATCAGTAAAAGTTTGATTGGCATACTTTTTTTTTTTTTTTTAGTGTGTGTATGTGTGTGTGTGTGTGTGTGTGTGTGTATCAGAGGGCACTATGTGTGCCTGTGGAGGCCCAAGGCGAACTTTGGGATCATCCTGGATTGCTGTACCTCCTTTTTGATCACTGGCTACCACCATTCCTACCTCACCTTTTTATGTGGGATCTGGGGATCTGAACTCAGCTCCTTTTGCTTGTGAGGCAAAGGCTTTCAACACCCTGAACCATCTCTGCAGCTCCATCTATTTGGTTTTTGAGACAGTGTCTCTCGGTATACTCCTGGTTGGCCTAGAACTTGCTGTGTAGACCAGGCTGATCTTGAATTTGTGGCAATGCTCCTGCCTCTGCCTCTTACACGCTGGTTACAGGCTTACCTTTTTGCATGCTACCCTGCTGCCACTTTGGATGAAACTCCTAACTGGCTGAGGTGGTGCTGTGGAAGCCATTAGCAGCCTTGTTTTAACTTAACGCTACTGGAAAGACTACTTCAGGTGTCTGGGTCACAATGATCGGGGCTGACAAAACTGAATAGCTCATGGTTGATCGCTTGAGCAACACTATCTAAGGAGCTCTGAATACTTTCCAAGGGAATTTGCTTCTGGTGGCAGTGGCGGTGGGAAACTTACCTTCCACCTCCCCCCCCCAACTTGGCTCTCACTCCAGCTACTTCCAATGGGAGAAACTAAAGGAGACCAACGCAAGAAATCAAGCACTTCAACCTTTCAAAAGGATCCATGTGTGCAGATCAGTCACCCAGGGATCCGTAAGGTAAGGGGGGAGGAGCTGTCATGATGGGCGTTGTCTGCTCTGGTCATTACCCCCAAACAACATAACTATATGGCATTTATATCAGTACACACAGGTTGTATGCAAATACGCCACTGTACAAGAAGGCAGCACCCTTGGATTTTGCTACCTGCAGGAGTGGGGGTGGGGTAGGAACTCCCGAACCCCTGTTCTGTGGACAGCGGGAGGGGAAGCGGCTGATAGTCTCCTTGCAGGTTGATTGCCTGACACAGGGCAGGCACGACAAGTGCCCCAGCCGGCCCGGCTGCCCTGTCCATGGGCACATGAGCAGAGTAGGTACACTTTGGTGCTCAGCCTCGGCTACCTCAAGAATCTCCTCCAGAGCCGCACGTTTCCTGCCTGAGGCCTACAGTTGGCCTCAGTACCTTTTTTTTTTTTTTTGTCGTTTTTTTTTTTTTTTTCTTTGTCGTTGTTTCAAACAAAAGCCAAATGGAAACAGTCTGGTTTTGCTGTGAAAGCTCCCTTTGCCATCTGGCCCCAACCAGTTCCATCCACGTGACTGTGCAGGGTGGAGAGAGGGGTGTCCTCCATTACTTCACTGGAAATCTTTTTGTTTTGTTAATCATACTTTTTTTTTTTTTTTTTTGGCTTATGAGACAGGCCATGAGAAAAACAGGAGACAAACTTAAGTAGGGAAAGTCTAAAGGATACTTTGGCAGGATCCCCCTCCTTCTCTTCCTCTTATTATTATGCATGTCCCTATGGAGGACCAAGGGTGACTTTGGGAATCATCCTGGATTGCTTCTTCCTCCTTTTTTGCTTCACTCTGGGATTCTCCAGGCTTCGCCCACCAGGGCCAAAAGTGCAGGCCACAGCTGTTTCCGCCTGGCGTTTTTATATGGGACCTGGGATCCAAACTCAGCACCTTCTGCTTGCGAGGCAAAATCTTAACCCCTGAGCCATCTCTCCAGTCCTTACTGTTATCTTGAGAGAGAGTGTGTTCCCTTGTGTTGCCCAGGTGACTGGGAACTCTCCATCCCTGAGCCCCTCGTGTCAGGTGTCCAGATCCTGAAGAACAAGGGATGAAGCTGTCGCAGAGCTGAGGAGATTTGGGATAAGACTTGGGAGAAAGCTCTGCCTGTGATCCTGACTTGGGAGGCTGAGACAGGAGGATCTTGGGAGTCTAAAGCCAGCTTGGGATACACATGAGCCCCTGATTCAAAAACATAAGACTTGGCTGAAGACACTGGAAGCGGAAGTGCAGATCGATGAAGTGTGGAGTATGGGGAACAAGTCATGGGGCAAAGCCGGGCACAGAGGCGCCTCACCTGCGTTCTCGGCGTCTGGGAGGCCGAGGCAGGGACTGAGCGTTCCAGGCCAGCCTGGGCTCCATAGCGAGACCCTGTTTCAAGAACTGCCCCCCTCCTCACAAACCAAAATAGTACCAAACCCCAAATGGACAAAACCCCAGTAACGCAGTGGGAACAGAGACATGTAAGGTGAGACGCAGCCAATGCTGAAGCTGACCAGGGGGCTGTGCCACCATCACCAGTGTCTGTGGGTCTAGAACATCGCTGCCTGACTGTCTCTGCCACCCCCACCCCCCACGAGCTTCCGTCTCCTATGGGGGACCTACCCAGTTAATTAGCCTGAGATTCTGTCTCTGCTAATGCCACATGGACAGGCCCATCAACCCAAGAAAAATCCGAGAGGACAAAAGCAGAAACTAAATCCCTTCTTTTTTAACCTTGCTTTCTTGGGTGCTGTCCCTTCCCCCTTCAGATGCTCACTGACAGGTCACCCTCAAAGATGCCAGCTCTCCCCAACAACGGATGCCACAGACCCTGGCCCCCTCCTTTGCTCCTTGGATAAAATCTGTTTTCCCAACCAGCCCCTGGCATTCTGGCCTCTGCTCACCCAAGTCCCTCCTCCTGGAATACCACCCTGGCTGCCTTGCCTGCTCTTCCTCTGCTTGTGGTCCGCTTAAGCAGGCTCGATTTGTGCTTTCCTCGGCTCTCACTGCATTGTGTCCAGGTTGGTTTCTTAGTCCTTTTGTTATCTCTGTGCCCCATGCATTCTTCAGATACCATGACTCCAAAGACAGAGATCTCTGAAATCACAGGCCTTCTGAGTCCTCCCCCCACCTCCCCTTCTCTGGACAAGCCTTCTTCCCTTCCCAGCTTCCCACGTAGAGCCCTCTCCTAATGCCTCCAAGAGTTGGGGAGAAAGCTCTGCCTGTGATCCTGACTTGGGAGGCTGAGACAGGAGGATCTTGGGAGTCTAAAGCCAGCTTGGGATACACATGAGCCCCTGATTCAAAAACATAATAAAGGAGAGAGAGAGATAACAATGAACTGCCCAGAGAAAACACTGGGACGCCCTTCTCTCGCCACTGCCTGGCTGGGAGGGGACTAC
Organism: Typhlomys cinereus; assembly: GCA_023101885.1. NCBI lineage: Eukaryota > Metazoa > Chordata > Mammalia > Rodentia > Platacanthomyidae > Typhlomys > Typhlomys cinereus. Next base: position 1,099,566 of record JALPQD010000251.1, on the reverse strand, counting down.
TCGGTGGATGACATGGGCTGTGTCCTTCTGTATGCGGTGAGTATCACAGAGTTTGGAGTGACCCTTATGAGGTCTTCCCTGCTCCCCCTCTGACAGTGCAGCTGGGATTGGACTTGGATGCGAAATCTTTTTCCTGCAGGGGCGACAGGCGTGGACTACCATGACCAGCTAAACTCTTAAAAATAAGTTTCTGAAAAGTGTCCTGCTGTCCTTCCTGTGCATCTAACTCTGTCTTCCAGAAGTCCAGCAAGACATTTCAATTTGGGTGGACACATAGGTAACCACCTAGTTACCCAGGACTTAAGCCAATTTTCTTCTTTTTTTCAGCTCTACTTATTTATTCTGTGTGTGTGGAGGTGGGGGGGGGCACTGTGAGTTCCTGTGGAGGACCAAGGATGATTTGGGGAATCATCCTGGATTGCTTCTGTCTTCTTTTTGCTTCCCTCTGGGATTTCCCAGGCTCTGTGCACCATAACAGAAGAGAAGAACTAGTGTTTTTTATCTGGGACCTGGGATCAGAACTCAGGACCTTGTGTTTGTGAGGCAGATTTGGAACCCCTGAGCCATCTCTTCAGCCAGACTTAAGTCAATTTTTTAGTCATAAAACATTGAGCTGATCCAAACTCAGGCTCGCTGCAATTTACTGGTCTTCTCTCTTCCTCCTCCCTTACTCTCTCTCCCCTAATTCCTTGTTGTCTTTCAGGATTTTATTAAATTGCATACAAATCTGAGAAGGGGAGGGGCAGGTTCAGAAATCTCACTCCAAAACATGCCCCTAGAGTCAATGGAAGTCTCTTCAATTCCACAAGAGGATTAAAATCCAAATCAGTGTACTGGAACCTAGGTGCACCTGGCTGCTCTGAGCTACAGTGGCGACTTTACAAAACTTGGATCCAGTTAGGACCTGAGGAGGTATGTGTGCACGGGTGGGACCACCAACATGCATGCTAGGTCTGTGGGCAGATGGACACGAGGGAATGGCAAGGAGAAAAACAGCTTAATGAAGGTGTGTGGTCAGGCACTGCATCTTATCCTGCAGATGTGATAAAGCACGTGAACCTATGGGACGGACTCCACGTCAAAGCAAAGCCCTTTCACAGTAAACAAACCCTTCTGTAATGTGGTTTGACTAGGGATACATTTTTAAAAATATTAATTGCTTGGGGGGAGGCACATGCATGCATGTGGTAGTATACGGTGGGTTTTCTCTTCCATGTGTGGGCTTCTCAGCCCCCAGGTTCAGGCGCAGCATCTTATCAGAGCAGCAGCAGAGAGTTGCCTCTCTGACCCGACTACACATTTTTTTTTTTCCCAAAGGGCAGAATACTTGAAAATGTTTTTTTCAGGCAATTTGTTTTAGGAAAAACAAAAAATAGTATAGAGTAAAGATCTGGCTTCACTGTGTATTGTGTACAGACTTTTTATTTTTGTTTTGGTTACTATATTTTTATTTTTATTTATTTATTATTTATTCAATTGTGCGTGTATGCGTGTATGTGCACGTGTGTATGTATGTGTGTGTATGTATGTGTGTGCATGTATGTATGTGTGTGCATGTATGTGTGTGTGTGTGTAGAACCACGGACGAATTCGGGAACCACCATGGACGCCTCCACCTCCTCCTTGTTTACTCTGCCCTGGGATTCACAGGCTCCGCCCACCAGGACCAGAACCGCAGGCCGCCCCCGCTTCTGCCTGGCGTCTATATGTGGGGTCTAGGATCCAAACTCAGGACCTTCCGCCTGCAAGGCAGAGGCTTATTGGTTACTATTTTTGAGATAGAATCTTGTGTAACCCATGTTGGCTCTAAACTCACCAATTCTGAATTCCTAACCCTCCTTTACTCACCTCCAGAGTGCTGGGATCTCAAGTGTCACTACCACACCTGGTTTATGCCTAATATGGATTGAACCCAGGACTTCATGCACGCTAGGAAGATACTTGACTGAGAGCCTCCTCCCTGGTCTACTCTGCAGAGACTTGAGGTGGCCACACCTGCCACATCAGGAAGGGCAGAGGAGGCAGGTAGGAGAGGAGGGCATCTGACAAGAGATGGAGTCCCTCCCCTTACTTCCCACTGTCTTTCTGGAAAAACAATGGCTATTTCAGAAAGGGATGGGAGGCTTAACAATACAGAGGTAACAAGCAAGAAGCAGGAAGCTCTGCAGCCACCTGTCACCTGCACACCCCAGGTCTGGCTGTACAGGGGGTGGGTGTCGGAATCACCTGGGGAATTCCAGACATGCATTTGCTTCAGCTCCACCCGGGGATTCTGGGGCGTGACTGCACACTTCTGTAGAGGGCTGTACAGTGAGAGGGGTGGAAGCTCACCTCTAATTCTGGTACCCCTGCCAGGGCTCTGAACCTTCAAAGACCACCCCCTCCCCCCAAAAAAGCTTGAGGATGTGCGCAGCCTTGATGGATCATTTGCTTACCCCCCCCCCCACACACACATGTTCTCTTGTAGAACACTGTCTTGCCTTTAGTTTAGGCTGCAGTAGTGCTAATGAAATCAGGTGCCGTAGCCAGCTATAGCAAAAACATGGTAACAGCAATAATTACAGTAATAAACCTCGAGAAAGATGTGGGGTGACGGCAGGGTGATCCCCAGGCACCGGGTGGACACGCTGTGTGTCCTGCGATCTGACGGCAGCTGGTGGAAGCAGGGATGGCTTAGGACACTGGGTTCCTGTTTGCTGAGACACTGTGGGTCTTGGGCGTTGGAGGCACATGGATAAATTTACCCACTTCACACCCACAAACTGCCCCCGCAAGCTCCCCTGGGATCAGTTGGAACTAGTCAAACGGAGATGGGACGGAGGTTGGAGAGGTCTGCTCAGACCCTCTGGCTTTTCTTCTGCCCCTCTTGGAATCCTGGACTGAACTCTCTGCTGGGGGAGTCACTGCAGGTAGAGCGTAGGGAGGGGAGGGGCTCTTCCTGACTTGGCAGGAAAGGAAACCCTTCTCTCTTTAATTCTCCCCTTCCGTAGATGCTCATTGCTCTGGCTTATGGTTTTGTTTTCAACGCCAGGCGACAGGTATAATTGTTCACACTGCCCCGGGAAATCAGTTACAGACCCAATACCCAGCACACAAGCTTCCCATCAGCTCAATGGCAGTCACACTTGAAGAAAGTCATGGAGGTGGAGATAAGGCCCCTGTGTCCACACAGGCTTCCACATTCAAAAACAAGTCAGGCCACCCAGACCTGCAGGCTCTGGGCCTCACCCATCCCCATGGCAACCTCCGCTCACCAGCAAATGCCAAGCCTGGATGGGCCGTCACCAGTTAGGAGGCTGGTCTGGCCAGTGCCAGCAAGAACAAACAGGATCCCAAGCCACACCTTCCTCTAAATCCTCCCCTCATCCTCCTCCCCCACCTGAGGAGGCTGGAGGTATTGACTGGGAAGGGTGGGCTGCGCCAGCGCTCCTGGAGGTCCAAGTCCTCCCGCGCCGTCACCTAAGAGCAAGACCCCAACCTACTCAAGCAGAAGAAACACCAGGCTTCTTGTCCTGGGGGATCACAAGTGATTAGTTCACAGCAGAGTTTAAAGCCACAACAAGCTCAGAATGAACTTCCGTTCTAGCAGAGGGCAGCTGTTAATGTGGAAGATGACAGGTCCTCCTGTGGGCACAGACACCCGGGGACAGGGGGGCAAGCCCAGCCTGGGGCTTAGCCTCCGCTCTCAACCTCTATGGAGTCTGCGGCATTTACATCTGCAGCAACTCAGGAAACTCTTTCTTAGCTAGTGGCTGTCAAAGGGCGACCCCAGAACGTATCAGGCAGCCCAAATGACTGCTCTACCTTAGAGCTGGTGGAAGCGTGAGGGGGAGAAGGTGGTGACCCAGGAACCTGTTTGAGAACATGTCTGGGGGAATGAAGACACATGCTCACATGTGACCGCTACCCCAAGCTTCGTTTAAACACTACGCCAGGGCTGACGAGGTAGCCGAGTTGGCAAAGGTGCATGCTGCCAAACATGAGGCCTGAGTTAGATCCCGGGAACCAACATGGCAGAAGGAAAGAACGGACCCTTGAAAACTGTCCTCTGATGTGCGGGTGTATGTGTATGTGTGAATGTACGTATGTGCCAACACACACACACACACACACACACACACACACACACACACACACACACACAAATGTAAACCAAATAAAGCAAACACCGACAGAGGCAGGGCAGATGGGACACACTCACTGGGGTTCTGAATTCAGAGGAACTCTCTGTACCCGCTCACTGAAAAGTACCGGAGGCATGGGCATTCCTGAGCTTCAGTTCCGTATCTGAGCAGGGCGAGCTGTGCCCAACAGGGAGCGTGGCTGATTTCCAGGGACTCCGCCACTGAAGAGAAGCTCAGCGCCCTCCCTAGATCTACCGCCACAGAGTTCAGGAGGAAGGTGTGCCTGGCCTGATACAGGTTACCAGAGAAGGCAGAGAGGGGTGGAGATGGTAAAGACAGACGACAGACAGACAGACAGACAGACAGAGGCTGGCTGGGCAGCTCCCTGCTGAACTGTCAGGCCCAGGAGGCAAAGGTTCAAGTCATAACCTGCATTTGGTTCCCAAAGGCACATTCACCTCTTCCCCCATCCAAGCTCTACCTGGTGACTCAGGCTGTGTAAGAGGCTCCCACAACGGCACATGGCTGAGACTTAGTGAAAACCAACTCCGATTCTTACGCCCAGGTGCCATGACGTACTTCTTCAGACAGATCCTGCGCAATGTCCAAACTCTAACCCCCCCAACACAAAAACTCCTTTTCTACAAGAAAACATGCAGGGGCTGGTAGTGGAGCTGCAGGTTAGTTTTCGGGCTGACTCAACGTTCCGGCAGGTTTTCCTGCTTATGAACAAATCTATCAAAGGCAGGGGAAGAGAAATAAACAAGAGCCACAACAGTGACCGGTAATAATAGTAATGGTTACTATCCATGGAGGGATGTGGTTTTTATCCTGTCATTACCTTTACTTTATAGATGGCTAAGGATCAGAGAGATGTCAAGCAACTCACTCAACATGACACAGTCAGGAAGAGGCAGGGCTTGAAGTAAAGGGAGCGCATGGGGATTAGCCATACTGTGTGTGTGTGTGTGTGTGTGTGTGTGTGTGTGTGTGTGTGTGTGTGTGTGTGTGTGTGTGTGTGTGTGTGAGACAGACCATGCGTGCCTGTGGAGGCCCAAGAGTGACTTTAGGAATCATCCTGAATTGCTCTATCTCCTTATTGCTTTTGCTCTGGGGTTTCCCAGGTTCCACCTTCCAGGAGTGGAATAATTGCAGACCTCTGTCATTTCCACCTTTTTGTGTAGGATCTGGGGATGTGAGCTCAGTTCTTCTGCTTGTGAGACAAAGGTTTTAACCAGTAGGTTATTTCCTCAGCCCCCTGAAGCTACTACATTCTGAGCAACGCGCTTCCTCTCTGTCCACTAATGGAAGTGGGAATCCCCAAGGCCAGCAGGTAGCCCTGACACACCGGGTTTAGCAAGATGTTCTGGTTTAAACCTTGGCTATGAAATGCTTTCTCTACCTGCCCAGACTTGATGTCTACCTGCCCAGGCTTGATGGATGATGATCTATATTAGGTTCTAGCCCAGTCTAGAGAAGGAGAGGGAGGGGCTGATATCAGTTCCTCCTTTGACTTGTTCTGGCCTTACTTAGGTTTGGGCCAGAGAGGCAGTATCACTAGAAAAGTGTGCTTCAGGGTGACCTTTGCACCCCCCCCCCCACCTTTTCTAACCTGTTCCTGATGTCTGCACAGAGACAATGGTGACTTTGGCACTGATTCCCTCTAAGACTTTGTTTTTAAGTGTCCTCATTGCCAAAAAGGTTCTAGAAAAGAAGAAATCGGCCCCCTTTTGGGAACCACCTAGAGGGGGAGATGCTAAGGCTCTGCTTCTTGGTTTGGGAAAAAGCAAATTAACTGCTGTTTCGGTTTCTTTTGATCTCTCCCTCCTGCCTTCTGTTCATTCCCCCCCCCCCTTTTTCTTCTTGAACTCTTGATCCTTCTGCTGTGGTGGCCTGCACCACCATACCCTTCAGTTCTTCCTGGGAGTTACTTTCCACATTAGCTTTGTGTGGCCTTAATCATGGGAGATGTCCTCAACGCTCTTCCCGGATTTGGGAGACAGGCGTCACGTATGCTATAGACAGAGGGAAAGATACACTCTGTGATACGTGTTCTGGAAGGGAGACTGGAGGCAAATCTGGTTCTGAACAACCCTGGATATGTGTGTGGAGGAGAGATAGATGGGTACATGTTCACCCTTGGGACAAACTCCATGTCCCCCAAAGATAGCAGTAATCCAACACTGAGAGCTCTCATTGTGTGTGTGTGTGTGTGTGTGTGTGTGTGTGTGTGTACACAGCTTTACATTAACTACCCCATTATGCAAAGAGGGAAAATGAGGCTTAAGCCATTAATTTGACGCCTCCTCACTGGAGCCTGTGTTTTTAACAAGCCAAATCTCTTCCCTCCCACCCTCCGTTATTACCTCAACTCATTAATGACCCCTCACACTACTATACACTGCTGCTGCTGCTGTGTGCGTGTTTGAGGCAAGGTCTCTTAGAGCTCTGCTGACTTTGAACACACTATGTAGGGTGAAGAAGACCCTGAACTCTTGACCTTCTGGCCCCCACCTCCCAATGCTGGATTACAGAGGTGCACTGCCCGCCACACTCCAGCTCAGCATGCAGGTCTTTCATAGCATCAGAGGTGGGGTATGGGGGAGACGTGTCCACATGAGAAGCCAGGTTCTTAGGAACACAGGTTTCTGCCTTCCCATTAGATGGCTTAAATTTTGAGAAGATTAAGATTATGATATCCATACAGTTCAATGTAAAAAAAAAAACTCAATTGTAAAGCACAAGGAAGTTAAAGAAAGGCCTTGCTTGGGTTTTTCTGAGTGGCTAATGTCCTGAGCTCTTCTTTAGCCTGTAAGTTTCAGCCCATGTAGGGATTTCTGGGTAGAGAAGTTATGGGGGTCCAAGGGCAGTTATAGCTGATGGGTGTCACCATTTCACTGTGTCTGACTCCTTTTAGGGTGACTGTTTGATTGTTCTGAACTTGGTTTCTGACATCAGGATCATCGCACTTAAGAAATGAGGAAACGCAGGCTGGAGAGATGGCTCAGGGGTTAAGACTGTCTTACAAGCAGAAGAACCTGAGTTCAGATCTTGGATCCCTTGCAAAAATGCCAGCCAGAAACGGAGATAGACTGCACTTCTGGTTCTGGAAGGCAGAGCCTGGGAAACTTAGAGTGAAGCAAAAAGGAGGTACAAGCAATCCAGGATAGTCACTCCTTGGGGCCTCCAAAAGCGCGCATGCACGCACGCGAACACACACACACACAAATGAGGAAACAGGCTCAGAAAGGTAAAGCGACGTGCCTGTGGTTACAGCACATGCACAGGGTGACTCAGCCATGGACTGTCTCCTGTTGTCACACACACACACAGGCCAGGATTCTGTTGCACCCTCGGTAGTGTGTATATAGAGGGAGATGGGCTCACCTCTCTGGGATATGGAAAAGGGCAATCAATATAATCTTTTCCTCAGCGTATCCTTCATAACCGTGAGGCAGCTCCCTGGTCTGGACAAGTTCAAGAGTTGAGAAATCCTCCCACCCAAGGATAAAGTCAGTGAGCATCGTTTAAAACCCAGAATCCTTGGGCCGGGGAGCGTTGCTCAACAGTAGCGCGTTGCCCAGCATGCCGGAGGCTCAAGGTGAACTCTTTGCAAACAAGAAATCTCATCTCAAATTTCTGTTGCTCCCTTGCCAGGCAAGGAGCATCCGCTGGCCAGCCATAAATAAATCCCTTTTTTTCTGCTGAAAGCAGGCATTCTGATCTTAACCAGTGGGGGACTGTTTGGGAGGTTTGGCTTCAGATTCTAGAATACCGCGCATTTGGCATTTGCTTTCTGTTGTGCATGGCTCACTGAGATGTCTGGCGGTGATCGGATGGCCACAGCCCTGCTTACACACACGGACCCTGTGCATGGGCTGCTCTGGCTCTTTTACTGGAGTTGAGTGTTGTTGAGATGGTGTGAGGCCCCAGAGGTAGGAGGTATCTCTTCTTTTACAGCTATTAAACAACGCCACGTGGCATGTGTGGACTGGCAGTACCGGCCAAAGGTGCTCCCAGCAAACACATTGGACAGCTGAACTTCCTTCTTTCCCTTCATGGCATAGTCTCTGCGCCAGGCAGTCAAAGGGGAGAGAAGAAAGTTCCCAAACACCTGTGTCTCACCTTCATTTAGGTCTCTGGTGTTTTAGATGGCAAGCTCTCTTACCTACATGGTGTCCTAAGCAACTCACCAAAATTATTTAATTTCTGTAAAAGGCTTTCTGGTAGATTATACTTTTCTTTTCCTTCCTTCCTTCCTTCCTTCCTTCCTTCCTTCCTTCCTTCCTTCCTTCCTTCCTTCCTTCCTTCCTTCCTTCCTTCCTTCTTTCCTTCCTCCCTCCCTCCTTCCCTCTCTCCTTTCTTCCTTCTTCCCTCCCTTTCTTAAAAGATCTCATGTAGCCCAGGGTAACCTCACTATGGAGCCAGGGTGACCTTGAGTTTCTGATCCTCTTGCCTCTACTTCCTGAGGGTGGGATTATAGCTGTGTACTGCTATGCCTGGTTTCTGCAGTGTTGGGAACGGAATCCAGGAATTCTTTCAGACGAGGCGAGTGTTCAACCAACTGAGCCACATCTTCAGCCTCTAAGTCCCGTTTTCTTTTCTTTTCTTTCTTTCTTGTGTATGTGGGTGTGTGTAGAAAAGTGCACTTGAGCGTGCGCGCCTGTGGAGCCCAAGGGTGACACTGGGAATCATCCTGGATTGTTCTATTTTCTTATTGCTTTGCTCTGGGGGTTTCTACCTGGAATTTTTATGTGGATCTGGGATCCAAACTCAGGTCCTTTTGCTTGCTAGGCAAAGGCTTTAATCCCTCTCTCTAGCTGTAAGCCCTGCTTTTTAGGTGAGAAAATAAAGACACAGAAGTTGCTTGTCTGAGATAATGCCACAAATAAAAATGTTGAGCTGGAACTCAGGAGTCTAACTGCAAAACCACAAATCCCAATCCTTCGGTTACACTGTACGGCCCCCACACCCTGTGCTGGGGATGGGACCAAGGTCCTCTGAGCTATATCCCTGGCCCCAGAATGGTTAGTTTTTTTGGACTTCTTTTTATTTTCAAGTCAGACTTTTCCCCTTTCTCCCTGCAAACCTCATCTGACCCCATTTCAACAGTGGCATCAATAGAGTCTACATTCGAGGGAAGGCGCACAGCGCCAGAGAAGCTGCTGAACCTGGCCTCTCGGCGGGAGGGAGCGGCCAGGCAGAGACCAAGGAGGGATCTGTACCGGCTGGCTTTACCTGTGCCCTTGCTGCACTGCGCACAGCAGGGCTGTGGAAAGCAGAGCGACTGGGCACACTTTCCCCTCAGCTTACCTTCCCCGCAGCTGCAGCTGCCCAGGGAACTGTGGAGAGTGTTCCTGCATCTCTTGGAGGAATGGCCCTGGATTGAGACTGGGGAGCCTCTGCCCCTTCCTTTCAGCACCATCCTGCCAGCAAGACCCATGATGACATCACCACAGGCCCCCTCGTCTCATAGGCCTGGGCACCAGATCTTGAGGCACAGATCCTGGAAGGTACCCGAGACTGAGATGCCCAGCTTTCTTGATTAAGAAGGCCGACCCTGACCCAGCACTGAACAGAACTTCATTTCTACCCACAATGAGTTCTCAAGGTCACGTGTCTTAGGGACCCAGGGTCTCGATCTGATTAAAGGGAAGCAGAGCATGGGAAGATTGTCCCAGGCTGGAAAGGAGGTTTTTAAATATCTGAATGTTGCTGGGTGTGGTGGCACACGCCTATAATCGCAGCTCTTGGGAGCAGGGTGATCACTGAGTGTTTGAGACCAGCATGGTCTACAGAGTGAATTCTTGGCCAGCCTAAGAAACAAGGATCTTTTCTCACAAATGCCACACGCCCCACCACCCCCACTACTACAAGTTCAAGAGATAGTAGCATGCCACCTCAGTACCTCCTACATCATAAAGGTGAGAGCTTTCATACCATGGGGTCTACTTCTGGGATGCACATCCGTCTTCAGGATTGGGCAATGGAGGGAGGCACGTATAGCTCCCCAGTTTGAAAGCATCCCTCAGAGCTGGGGCATAGATGTGTGTGTGTGTGTAAACTGGCACACTGACCAAGAAGGGAAGAAGCTACATATACTCTAACATCTAACCTCTACTGATGGGGAAAAAGCAACAGTGAGCTCACAAGCAGGTATGGTTGGGCTGGTCTTTTCATTCAGAGTTTTAATAAATCCATCACATCACACACTTATAGATTTCATATGGGCTGAAAAGAAATGAAACTCAGGACAGTTTTAGAAATCTGCTTGAATGTAATAAAACCGTTCCGTTAACATCCTGGCTTTTTTAACCCCAAGTCTAGGACAGGATCCTTCATTTGGACATAGGTGTGGCTTAGACTGGGGAATGGTGAGCAAGGACCACCTTCTGATGCTGAGAAGCTGCTGGAGATGTGGGGAAGGGGGAGAGGGGTCGCCAAGGCCTAAAGCCTGCTTTCTGGAGAATGACACATCAGCATCTGTAATGGACAGTTGTTAATTAGGTGGATTCCTCCCTCTGGAAGTTGAGTTTACCTCCCGTCTTAGATCACTTTTGTTCTTCTCAGAACTGGCCAGATTAAAACATCCCCCTACAGTTTCTACCTTGTGCATTTGAGACATTAGATATGTTAATGCACATATTACAATAACCAAGTAACTCTGCTTCGAGACATTCATTGTCCATTCCCTTTTAGCAACTAAGTGTCATGCCTGCTTTTAACTCTATCTGGAGATATCTCTCTGGTCCCACCCAGCAAGTAGATATCACTCTTGCTTTTTGTCTGTTGGCCAGAATGTATACATTTAACATAATCCTGTAAAGAATTTGGCCCTACTCTTCTTTGATTTTTTTTTTCCTATAAATACTCATGTATGTTACAGTAAAATTGGCTTAGATTATGGAGGACATTCTAGGCTCCCTGTGACCAGATGCCCGACCAATTCCTACCACTCCCACTTCTGTTTTCTGCATCTAAGACTGGGTTTATGTTGGTTCATGGGCCCAGACAGAAGTGGGAGGAGTCAGGCTGCTGGTCTGCCCAGCTGTGCTCATGGGAAGCCTGATTTACCATCTAGTGAGTTGTGAGAGGTCATTTACTTTTCTAAGGGCCAGAGGCCATGTCTGTGTCCCTTGTATAGGGCTCAGGGTCAGCACTGAATATGAAGGAAAGACTTAGCAACCAGGATGTTGACCTCCCTCCAAGTCAATAGTTCCCAAACCTCACCACTCAGGGAACCTTCTCGAATGAGATGCTCCACGTGTTGCAGAGAAGAAAGGCATCACTCTGGCTGTGGGAAACCAAAGAGCAGAACTTGCCTGAAAGCTTATAAAGCTCAACTCCTTGTGAGGACTAGAAACACAGAACACTCATTAAGTGAGAGTCAAAGCCACTCCTCGGGTAATGATTAAACTGGGCGTCAGTGAGGATGGGTGTGGCCCCTGGGAGGCAGCCTGGCCACGGTTATGTATGGGAACTTGAGATGTCTGGCTCCTTTCTCCTCTTTTCCCCTCCCCCTCTTCTCCATCTTCTTCCTAACACTGGGGATTGAACTCAGGGTCTCCCAAGGGTCTGTGTCTTCACTCCTGAACTTGGGGCTTGAATGCTGTTTTGCAAAATGACGTTTCTCCATAAGCTGCCTACAGTCCTAGAGAGAGGTTCTTATGCCAGAAACTGGGATGCAGGATGGACCAGGAATTGCCTGGAAACCAAAGGAGACAAACCAACATGGGGCATCCATGATATCCCGGAGGTTCATGGGCCTGGAGGGGTGCGGGAGGACAAAAGAAACAGGCATCTTACTTTCTGAAGGCAGACCCTACAGATTGCATGGGGTTCTCGAAAAAGGTTATGATCTCTTAGTCTCGGATGACAGCATACACATAATACTTAAAAAGTATCTATAACTAAGTTTTTTCGTGGGAGGTGGGAGGAAATTACCGGATGGATATAATTATTATAAAATTATCTCATCTGGGGACAGGATGTTGTTTTCCGCCTGCAGGATGCCACCACTTGATGGAAAACGAAAATGTTCCTGGACATCCTGACTTTTTCCATGGCATGAAACAGCCCAGGGACCTGCAGTGGAATCTCCCAAGTACAGAGACACATGATGCGTTAAGATTAGCCCCTTATTCAAGCCAGATCTGTAGTTCTAAGACATTTCTTGTAGTTGTCTGGGACTCAGGTCAGAAACCTTTAAACTCTAAGACATCATTGTTGCTCTTCCATATGTAAGAAGTGAAGTGTGTTTCTGCAAGGTTTTGGTGTGGTGGGGAACAAGCAAACAAGTAAAAAACAAAAACAAAAACAAGAAAAGCTACTCTGAGAGACATGCACTCAGTGGTAACTCTGTTGGTTCAATCCCCCTACCATACAAAACAAAACAACAATAAAAAGTTGTTTTTATTGGCTGGTCCTCCATTTCCAAACCCAGTCCTGACCAAACCCAGGGCAGGGGAAGAACTCAGAAAACACAAACGGCTTCTTCTAATTTCTTTTGTCTGGACCGCCCAGGTTCACCCAGGACCCCACAAGGTGGCAATCCTGTGACCTGAGGTCCCCACCTTAAGGGTGGGCAGCCAGCAAGCAGCTGCCCCAGCAAGAATCTATATATGCTATGGAAGAGAAGGCGCTTTTGCAGATGGGAGGTGTTATTTTAGGCTCCAAATTGTGTGACCCATCCTGGAGGCCACGCCTCCTTATAAAAACTGAACCCAACTGGGAAACAAGAAAGCACCAGGAGGGGACACATGGGCTTCATGTCCAACACACCTCCCAAAGGAAAGGGGTGGAGAATGCAGATTTGTGAGCCCAGAAGCCACAGAAAATTCATTTTTTGGGGGGCGGGCTGGGGAGGGGGAGTTGCTGAGGCCCATCCATGGGAGTTGCTTCTCAAAGCCCATCCAAATCCGGGTTGTAACCAGCAGGCGTTTCCCTGGCACAATGCCAGCAAGAGCGAGGTCTGGAATGTGGCCACCAGCAGCTCAAAACAGGGGCAGAGTGTGTGCGAGAGAGCAGTGTGGGTGAGAGCGCCCAGAGTGTGTGCGCAGGAATCCGGTTCTCACCACTACCCAGAGATCAGGATTCCTGGTCTTTGTGTTGGCAGCCCTGGCTGGGTGAGGGAGAAATCAGAGATCCGGGCAGGGGATAGGTCCCGGCTTCCTGTGCAGCCATAGACACCTGGCCTCAGCTCACCTCTCCCCAGTCCACGCTGCCCCCAGCTCAGGTGCTCTGTGGGAAGCCATTTTGTGGAACAGCCCAGACTCTTGCTCAGCCCAACATCCAAATTCAACAGCTTCTGGGAGGCATAAGCTGATGGGAGTGAAGGGGAAGGTCTTGCCATGCCCACCCACTCGTCTGCCAGGACCAGAATCCCGATGCCTTCGGGTTCCCTGCTATGAAGTTGTATTTTCAGAATAATAAGTCAGACATGTAGCAACACGTGAAATGGAGTTGCTGTTTTGCCGTAGAGAACGAGGCTGGCGTGGGCGCAGGAAGACCTGGAAAAGGTTGCTAACCTGTGAACGCTAACCTGTGCTTTTTCCGGGGTCCATGCATTTCTGGGAATGGCTACCACCCCCTCTCTCTCTCCAGCCTCAAACCACTTCCTACCACTGAAGAACAATAGTTACTGGGGATACTGACCCGCATCCACCACCAGGCTGTTTCTGCACCCACAGACATTTAACCCTCCTGGTAAACGGGGACTGAGACACCCGAGTCCAGGGCTGGCACTTTGTCTGACCCTTAGAACCTAGGACCACAAATGGCTAAGACAATGGGGCCAGTCAAAAGAACCCCTCAAGAGACCCCAATGAAAGAGAGAGAGAGAGAGCTGTAACAGGAAAGATCTAAGAAACAAGTTCTTGTTCCAAACTGAGGGTCTAGAACAGCCAAACTCTGAGGTCAAGTTTTGTGTCCACTACATGATTCCACCTCTTGACTCCTATTTGGATTGAGTGTGTATGAGGGACGAGTCTTACTGCTGGAAGAGATGCAGTGGGGGTAAGGGACCATTTGAGACCATTTGCCCCAACTCTTGGATTGAGATCCAGATCAGAAAAGTAACCTGTCCAAGGTTTCCAAGTGAGCTGGGGATAAAACTACACTCCCGGCCAAGGCCTCTGAATCCCACCCACGTCCAGGTCTCTGCCCATGTTTTCTAGCAGCTTCATTACAGATTTCTTGAGGAAAAGGACCTTTCCACCTTTGACGGAGGGTAAGTGATGAGAAGTCAAAGGGGCAGAGGATGGTGTGGTCCTAGTCATGTGGTCCCTTCGAAGGCCCTCAGTACACGGGTTTAAGACTGGGGGATGAGTAGAATGGGGAACAACCAACAGAGGCAGAGGCAAGAGGATCGACAGCTACACAGCAAGAATGAAATAAAACTAATGGAAAAAGGCACATTCTTGGCCTGGCCCAAGGCTGGGCCCCACCTCGCAGCTTGAAATCCTAGTGTTATCTGCTACACAGACATCTATAAAATGTTTTCCCTCTCAGCCTCTTTTTTTATTTGGGGGAGGAGGGAGAGTAAAGGGGTGGATGATGGTGAGGTGATAGACAAGGAAGAAATGCAGTAACAACCAAAATAGGCCTGGGGACTTGGCTCTGGGCACGTTGGAAAAACAGACTGATTAATGGCTTGGCTGTAGGCAACAGACACCCAACTTGGGGAGGAGGGCAGACTGTGCAGTCTCAGAAGGGCAGGCTTTGCAGGCTCAGCTGTCATGAAGTGACCCACAGGGATGAGCCCAGGACTAGGAAAGAGGCGCAGTCCCCTTCCCATCCCCCCTCCGTCATTGCCAGAAAGGCTGGCTTCTCCCTGGATTCCTGCCACCTATCCCCTCAGCAGCCTCTGCACACACAGCCATAGTGGCCCCAGCTTTTAAAGGCCCCAGTCAGATTCTAAATGCCAAATTCATAAATCGAAGGCATCAAGAGGAAAGAGGTGGCAACAGTGTAATAATCTCAGTTCTCTTAGAAAAGAGCATGTTGCAGAAGATACTTCGATGAGTTTCATCTCGCCTTTTTTCCATTCCACCCAGCAGCTGGGTAAGGTACCTTCCTGCTGATAACCCTGTCACATGACCTTGGGAATGCCATTTAGCCTTCCTCACATTCCCAGTCATCAATCAGTAAAATGGGATGATGTTTTCTTTTCTGTTTAGATCAGGGAAGTTGCAGAGGGATATGGTGTGTGTGTGTGTGTGTGTGTGTGGAGGGCTTATTAGCATTCCTTTTATTTACTCATCTCCTAAAGGACCAGGGCTTCGTCTCTATAGGATCCCAGTGTAGGACAGGTGAACTATAATTCTGGAAATGTCCCACATCCCTTTTGAAGAGGGGGACGTAAGGAACCCAGGGGTTACAGTACCAGCTCAGCTTATGATCCCGGGTAAATCTCCATCCCTGGCCCTCACTGTGCACAACAGGGCTGGCAGGCACTCAAGTCAAGCCCACCTCTAAAGCCAACCCCTTCCAGAAGGAGATGGTTGTGTTTCGGGAGGCATAGCTAGCCAGCAGTGCGCAGCCCAGGCAGGGAGCTCTGGAGAGAAGGCCAGTGGCAGGCTGCAAACAAGATGGACAGATTGCAGGCCAGCAGGCAACAGACTGAGAAGATAGAGGCTGGCAGTGGGCACCTCCCTTCAGCCTCCTGCACATGCCATGGGGCAGATGGGGGACGCAGGTTCTCCTTAGCCTCAAACCTTCACTTGGTCTAGGAACACAGTGGGAGACTAACCCCAAAGACCAGCAGGGGAGACCTGCTAAGAGAAGAAGGAGGAAAACTCTCTACGGGGCAGAGCAGGGTGCGGTGGGGTGGGCGGGGCGGGGCCAGCACGGCCCAGCTGCCTTCAGAGGTTCTTTTGTGATGGCCAAGTTGGTGAGTGGGGCAAAGCCATGCCTGGCAGTGGGCCTGCTGGCTGCAGAGCTGGTAGGGAACACCAGTAAGAGTGCCCACCCACTGCCAGTCTCAAAAATGTGTATGGGTGTGGTTTGACTCCTAGGAAGGAGTCTGCAGAGCATTCTGGAGAAGTCTGGGAGAGGAGTAAATCTTTCTGAGGACGGTTAGAAACTCAGTGCCTAACTCCAAGGGAGTAAGTGCACGTTTTTCTTTTTTTCTCTGCAAGCCTCTGGTGGCACAATCTGTTTCTATGGACTTCTCTCTCTCTCTCTCTCTCTCTCTCTCTCTCTCTCTCTCTCTCTCTCTCTCGCAGCACAGGGGTTGCCTAGCTAACCCTTTCTTGCTTGCCCAGGAACAAATGGTGGTCATTTGTGTGCTGGGGATACACCCCTCTCAAGCAGGACATGAAGGTCCTTGTGGCTTCTGTCCCTGGGCTTTCTGGGAGTCCACACCTTCCCTGCCTCTTGACTCTCTCTGGCTTCTTATTTGTAGAGCGGCCGAAAGGGGGGGAGTGTGTCTGTGGAGCACCTGTCCCACGATCCATTCCTTGTGACTCTGGGGAGGGAGAGGTCGAGGCCCTTCAGGCCTTTGGCACCTGATCACTCTGAACTATGGAGACACAAGTCCACCTAGAGGCTCAGATAGGCATCGTCCCCTCCCTCCTTTCTCCAAAAACTCTCCCAGAGTTCTCTCCAGTGCAGATAGTTATCGCTCTTTTGAAAAGAATCAAGACAAGCTAGTCTTTCAGGTAGCTTGGAGGAAGGCGCGGGCGTTCTCACTTCTGCTCATTAGCAGTCTGGGGGATTGTGAATCTGGGAGGTCCCTCAGAGGGCTCACGGGGGACCCCGATCCCTTCCCGCTCCAGTGTCAAAGCGCTCAGAGCTCTTCGCCAAGATCTTTAGAACTCGCGCAGCCGCCTCGGCTTCTGCCCACTGCCACTTGTAGAGGACCACCTGGGTTACACACTTTTCGATCCACCACGAGGCTCTCTGGCTAGGACCTTGTGTCTACTAAAAAGGGGGCGCTGAGATTTCCCTGGTTCCTTCCCCATCTCGAACTCAGAGGGGATCCGGGTGGAAGCAACAGAGACCTCCCCCTCTCGAATCCTCAGTGGAAGAAGGACCGGCCTACAAGGACCGCTAGGACCCCCGCGTTCCACGCCCGCTCCGCTTCGGAAGAGCCCCCCTTCCCAGCGTGCCCGTCCCGCCTTCAGCGGGCCAGCTGGCAACCACAGCGCCCTTTCTCTCTTCGTTCGGCGCGCGCGCAGAGCCAGCTGCCAGCTCCCCGCGCTCCAGGCTGCCGTGACACCCACAGCCACGGGCAGCGTGGGCAGTGGGGGGGGGGCCGGGAACAGGTGGCCCCGGAGAGGAGCGCGCGACAGTCGCACTCACCCAGAAGATGAAATTAAATCCGAAGAGCAGGTATTTGATGCACTTGGTACCTCCTTTGACCGGCATGGTGCAGGCTGGACTGGCGTGGGACTGGCGACACGCGCGGCTGGAACAGGGACGCGACACTGAACAGAGGTGCTCGGCGGCTGTGGGCTGGCCTGGGGCTGCACTTTTAAAAAGTGCCACTCCTTACAGCGCGGCCTCTGCGGTGCGCATGTGCCGAGGAATGCCGACCCCGCCCCCCGGCCCACCTGCCCCGCCCACGCCCCACGCCCCAAGCCAGCCCGCGGCCCAGGTTTCCGGACTTGGAGATTCAGTTACAGCGCGGAGCTCGCTCTGAACTCTGTTGCACTGGAGCGAATTGATCGGACCCTCCTTTCCGTCCTTCTTCCCGCCGTCCTGGGGTCTTTCCAGACCGTCACTCCCACTCCCCTACTTTTACTCCGGAGTTAAGTGGACACCTCGCCCTTCCGGTTCTCTCTGGTTGATTCTGGTTGCCACGCCCTAGTTCTTTACTTCGGGAGCGCCTAGCTGGGTCGTCTAGCTGAACGACCTTTACGGCCAGGACTACTGTTCCTGCATTGACTTAAAGGGAAGCCACCTGCCGTGCTTTCTCCGGGCACTTCCTTTATAAACCTTTTCTCGCCGAGCACTTTCTTATTGGACTAGTGCTGCCACTAGAATGTTCCTAGTAGCCATCTGAGCGTTTCTCCTTTGCGCAAAAACTTTGCTTCCATTCAGAGACCCAAGCTGAAATCCCTCTCCGTCGATTCCAGACAGGGTGGAGAACGCGCCTAGCATTCTACCCCATCTGGTGCCCATCCCAACCCTGCTGCACCTGGTGCCCCCGGCAGGTGTTGGGTGGCTGGCTGGCCCTGCCCCTTTCACCTGTGGAGAGAGTCTAAGGCGCTGTATTCTTTTTCTTTTAATTAAAATTTAGTTTTATTTTATTATTGTTGAGGCAAGGTCTAGCTATAGAGTCCAACTAGTCTGGAATCCCCTAGGTAGATAGATCAGGCTATCCTGAACCCCAGGTCTTCCTGCCTCAGTCCCTGGAGTGCTGGGGTTATAGACATGCGCCTCCATGACCCGCTCTGGGGGTTCTTTAAGTTCTCCTTTCTTGATTCTGAAGATGGGAGCGAGGAAATCATTCTTTACCTCTTCCCCCCCTTCCACAAAAGGACATTTTCTTTGTCATTTTTAGTATTCTTCAAACTTCTTTATAATCACAAAAGCAAGACACTACAGAAATAGAAAATATCAAGAAGCAAAAAGAAAGGAAGTTCCTAGTTTGTCTGGGTTACTCAGCAAGCTAGAGACCAACCCGGACTATGAGATTTTAGTCTCCTTAAAAACAAACAAACAACAAGAAACAAACAAATAGGGCTGGAGAGATGTCTCAGGGGTTAAGAATCTGTCTCGAACGCAGAATATCCTGAGTTCAGATCCCAGGTCCCAAGTGAAAACACCAGATGGAAAAGGAGGGGGTGGATGAGAGGCAAGGAGGATCTTTTGGGGAAGCAAGGCAGCAATAGAAACCAAATTGCTGAAGGCTGGGTCATTCCTGGTGTTTTTTGCCATGTGTTACTCAGTGCTGAGGGTGTTACCTTGCAGCCACCCCTGTTCATGAGTAGGTAGTGTGTGGGAATCTCAGTGCAGGACAGAAACCCTAACAAGCATGTCCGTGGAATCTTTGTTCAAGAACCTTTATTACCCCCCCATCTCCTCAAGCTGACTTGAGAAGCTGGGGAGGTTTAGCAGCTAGGCGGAGGAGGAAATGCCAGGCAAGGAAGAATTGTATGTGCAAATTTACAATAATACAGCTGGCTGCTCTGGGGACCTACCAGGAATGGAGGAGCTCAGGAAGGAAGGAGAAACAGATCCTAATTTAAGTTTGTGACCAGGAGTAATAGCAGCAAGTCTTAATGAGTCTAACTCAATGTGAGGAGGTATGTGTTGAAAATAGTGTCCCATGTGCCTCTCTGGTGGGAGTCCACCTGTCTTGGGAGAACAGTTCTAAGGGAAAAAAATTAGTTTTTTTTCCCCTTGTATTCTTCTGCTGCTGCATTAACTGGGGGGAGAGGGGGTCAGTAATGTTTCTAGTCACAGCAGAAATTATTTTGGGTAACTGAGTGTGGCAACACATAGACACACACACACACACACACACACACACACACACACACACACACACGGGGCTGAAGCCATGACTGCCACAGAAACTTTGCTTGCCGTTACATTCCTATTATTATTTACACTCAAAGAACAGTTTAGACCCTATTACATATAGCCACTGGTTTTTATATATTTATTTCAAAACAGTCTTACTGTGTAGCCCAGGCTGGCCTAGAAATGGAAATCCTTCTGCCTTGGGTGGACACAGCAGGGTATGTATGTGTGTGTGTATGTATTTCTATGTTCTAAGAACATTGGACCTGAGATGAGGAGATTAACTTCTTGACTTGATCTCTACCCTACAGTTTATTTGGATAGGTCAGGTTGTGTCCCATTTTAATGAACCTTCAGGATAAGAATAAAGTCTCCTCCACACTGGTGTTCTATGGTGCAATGAGGTTCTGGGACAAAGTGTTTGTTACAGGGGCTTAGCTCTGCAGGAAAAGGGAGGGAATGGAAAAAAATGTGGTTTACTTTAACTGCAGGAGGAAAATCTGGGTAAGCCCCTGAGTCAGAGATCACAAGGAGACAGCCAGGCCTTCCAGGCTTTGTGGAAAGGGATCAGGGAAACTTTTTTCTTTTTGGGGGAGTGTGTGTGTGTGTGTGTGTGTGTGTGTGTGTGTGTGTGTGTGAGAGAGAGAGAGAGAGAGAGAGAGAGAGAGAGAGAGATCCTGTTTCTGGAAAAACCCCTTGCTCAGCTTAAGGTCCACTTGGCTCTTGTGCGACCCCTGGTGGTAAGATTTAAACACACAGGGGGGCCACACCTCACTGGGAGACCCAACCACAGCTGTGGGCACCTTCCTGGAGCCGCAAATCTCTAAGACTGGAGCAGCGGGTGCCCCAACTTGAGACTTGCCTGAGCCAGAAGTCTCAGAGGGAGCAAATATCCCAAGAGTCCACCTCTAGTGAGTCTTCAGGTAGGAGCAGTGTTCTCTCTCTCTCTCTCTCTCTCCTCTCAGAATTGACCCAAAGGAATCAGATGCTAGGGACTGAATAATGGCTGTTATATAGGCACAGGTGGGCTTTGATTGGCTGAGTGTTTGCAAACCAGGTGCAGTGGAGATTCATCAGGAGCGCCGTCACACCTGGAGGAGAGAAGGAACGTGTTCTCCCTCCAGACGCACCCTCCCTTGCGCGGATGAGTCGACAAGGAAGCGGAGAGTGGTAGAAAGGCTGATGGTAGGACAGTCTGTGCACCCGGGATCTTGGCTTGCTTTCGGTTGCTGTGGCAATGTTCCAGTCACCTTTGTACTCTGAGCTGCTGCTGTGACTTCCACCGAAGCTGTCCCTCGGTTGCCAGGTGGCTTCAATTGATGAGCTATCAGTGGTCATCATGGTTACTGAACACTGTCCATTTCCTGTCCAGTCAGATGCTGCCTGCTACTACACTGAGTGGGCTAGATTCATTTCTCTCTCTCTCTCTGGAATTTTTTTACCGCTGTAAGTTTCCACCACTCACTTGGGTGACAGCTTGGAGACTTCTTAACTCTCTTCACCGGTAGCCATCTCGTTTCATTGTCTTCATTTCTAGAAACTTCTTTGATGATTCTCTGGCTAAGCTCCAAAGTCACTGGCTTTTCAGTCTTCTACAAATTCCCCAGGCTCATCTTCATGTTTTTCCTGGCCTGAGTCTATGTTGTATGACTCATTGACCGTCACTCTCTTCCTTGTGTGCATACACATGCTAGTTGTACTTCTGAAGCATACTGGCTTTGAATAATTTCTGGGAGCTCCCCGCATAGTGGGCCTCTGCAAACATTTGTGGAATAAGCTCAAGAGGGTGTGTCTTCCACAGGCTTTGTCCTGGACTTTTGTTTTTCTCTCAGCTCTTGCTGGGATCACTCATGCCCTCCTGCCATATTCTTTGTTTAACCCACCTGTCAATCAATTCAAGGGTCTTATGCGATGTTTGCCAGCTCTCTACAAGTGCCCCCCACCCCAAGTATGCGACTTTTCCTGGGGAGACATGAGCAACAAATATCTGTTCACCCTCGTGAACCCCATGCAGTTCACCTGCATGGTTGCTGATAAATCACCTTCAAACAGCTTAAGGGAACAAGGGGTTTATTCTCTTATGATAGACTAGTTACAGTTCCTTGTCCAGCTTTGCAGGAGAGCTCACACCAACACCAGGCCTGAGGGAACTGGCCACACCATCTCCACATAGTAGCTGAAAGAGGGACGATCCTTACTTGCCAGACCAGCCTGTCTGGCCAAGTATACACGAAGATGCCAACTCTCTCAACCAGCTCTCTGTATTTTATTCCTGGGCCTAGTCCCACCCACCCTGGACTGGGCCTTCCCCATCAGCTAGACAATCTCCTTCAGGTTTGCTCTGGGCCTAACTCAACCACTAATTCCCTACAAATGTTCCCAGAGCTCAAACCCTCAACTGTCAAGTTGACACCTGTGTCTAACTATGACAACTCCAGAAAAGTCCCTGATGACAGATCAAAGAAATGAGTCCACCAAAGTCAAAACTGGTGAACCAATAGGTTTGTTTGGGTTACAAGGGGGATGGATGATTCCGAGGCAGCTTCATCACCGAGAAGCCCACACCAGCCTGATGGAAACCCCTGAAAGTTATATCCCTAGAGCAACCTGCATGACTTGTAGGCAGCTCAGTGAGTTGGAAACATCTTTCTCTCCAGAAATTGTTACTGCTAATGTAACTTTAGGGAAGGGCTTTGTGAATCTTGTAAGTTTCAGGAGTTTCCTGAGATCTCTTTCTGTTTATTTCCGGAGACTGGTAAGCTTCATTTACTTCCTGAGTCTTTTTTTTTTTTAATTTTTAAAAATTTATTCAATTGTGCGTGTGTGTGCACGTGTGTATATGTATGTGTGTGTAGAACCATGGGTGAATTGGGGAACCACCATGGACCGCCTCCACTTCCTCCTTGTTTACTATGCTCTGGGATTCACAGGTTCTGCCCCTACCAGGGCCAGAAATGCAGGCCGCCCCCGCTTCCACCTGGTGTCTATACATGGGGTCTAGGATCTGAACTCAGGACCTTCTGCCTGCAAGGCAGAGGCTTAACCCCTGAGCCACCTCTCCAGCCCCTACTTCCTGAGTCTTTTTTCTTTAAAAATTTTTATTTATGAAGAATTCATTAGAAATTTTAGGTGAAGGGGGGGGGAGAGAATGGATGTATGTGGTGGTCAGAAGACAACTTTGAAAGTCAGTCCTTGTCATGGTTTGAAATGTGTCTTGTGTTTGAGAGGGTCATGGCACCTTTGAGAGGCGTAGCCTTGCTGAAGGAAGGGGTGGGCCGTGAGGTGGATGAGTCCCTCCCTACCTCCAGGAGGAGGAGTCTGCCTTTGCAGCAAGCAGTCTGGTAGCTGTCAGCCTCTCAGATGGGTGTGACGTAGCCTGTCTCCAGCTTTAGCCAGCCAGCCATGCCGCCTCCGCCATGAAAGACTATATCTCCCCTCTGGAACCGTAAGCTAAATAAATTTCCCTTTCTCCCTTAAGTTGATTGACTTTAGGTGCTTTCTCACAGCAATAGTTAAGAGAAACTGTTACAGTCCTTTCCTTTCCTTCTACGGTATGGGCTCGAGAGATGGAATTCAGGTCACCAGTTTGTGTGCAGGCAGGTGCCTTTTACCTGCCGAGCCATCTCTCTGCCCCACTTCCAGAAGCTGAATAAGCCTCCCTCCAGGAGCGAATATTTCAGTCTGAAGGGAGTTGCTACCTAACAGTCCACAAACCACAAATGTTCTACTTTGTCTGGCATGAGAACTTTGCTGATGTGATCAAGGTAAAGGATTTTGAGATGGGGACTGTCTTGGTGGGCTGACATATTCCAAAAGTGTACTTATTTGTTTATTTTTACAGGATGCATCGTGCATAGCCAGGTTAGGCTTGGACCTCTTGTCTTACTTTCCTGGGTGATGGCGATACAGGAGCGTGCCACAGTGCCTGGCTTTCCAAAGACTTGTTGTGGAAGAGAAGTGGGAGGTCTCAAGACAGAGAATGAGATATAAGGGCAGAAGATTGGGGTGATGTGTGGTCATGTGCCAAGGAACATGGGAAACCCCTGGAAACTGGATAATGTAAAGACAAATGGCCAGCAGGAACTGATACAGCGCTGCCCACTGTATTGTAGCCCTCTGACCCCGAGAACTGTAAAATAATTAAATGTTATTTTAAGCCACTGCATTTGTCAAAATTTGTTACAGAAGCCAAAGGAAATGAACACGGCTACAGCAATGAACATTGGGATGGAAGTCGAAGTCTGTGAAAGCCTCCTTTATGCCAAACTGATTTCCTGTCTCCTCCGCTCTCCTGTTTCCCATCATTCAGGACCTGTACTAGTCAGATGGAGGTGCCAACTTTGACACTTGAAGGCTGAGCTCTGGGCACATCTGTGAAGAACTGGTAGTAGTTGAGGCAAGCCCTGAGCAAGCCTGTAAGAGAGAATCCAATTGTCCTGGGAAGACCCTGCCCGTCCGTGGTGGGCAGGGCCATTCTCTGGGTAGGTAGATCAGATGGAGGGGCTGATTCAGCACCGTAGATACATTTTTGGCAGACTTGCGGTCTGGTAAGTGAGGTTTGCCCCTTTCGCAGCAATCCCTTGTGGGTACAGCGTGGCCACTTCCCTCAGTTCCTGGTGATGTCGTGGACTCTCCTGCTAAGTTGAACTGTAAATTGTAAGGGAAAATCATAACCAACAATAAAACCCTATTCGTCACCTAAGTTGTTTGGTCATGAATTTATTGGCAACATGTGCAAAAAAAAAAAAAAAAATTGCAGGAGCACCCAAACCTCACCTCGCCTGGATCTCCTCTCCTTCTTCCTCCTTCTCCTCCTCCTCTTAGCTTCCCACCTGTTGAGTGGGTCTGGTTCTTGTGTCTATCACTCATTTGCTAGCAGGCAACCCGAACACTCCCCAGAAAAGATCAGGCCAAAGTAAGGACAGAGTGGTTTTGGGGTGTGTGTTTAGGATGTAGGTTGAGTTCGAGGGGGTGCTGGGGGGTGTTAAGTTAGGTCGAGGGTTTGGGGTAAAGGTAAAGTTAGGATCTAGTGCTCTGCAGTGGATGTCCAAGAGCCAGTGTGAACCCTGGGACCCACCTATGTTTAGCATAGTCGTTTTTCGGGTTGAGGCTCATAAGTGTTTTTGGGTTGGGTTGTAGGTTGGGTATAGGTAGCCTCGTCCATGTAGTTCCATTTGTCAGGCTTGTCCAGTGTGGTTTCCCCAAGGCTTTGGGTCGAGTGGTGTGGTGTCCCAGTGTTTGGGTAATTGTGGCTAATTTTTTGGATAAAGGGGTTCGTATCGATTTGTGGTATAAGCGTTTGAAGGTAAGGTTTGTCTGAGGTTTGAAACGCTTAGGTAATGTAGGTGGTAAAGGTTAGGATCTAGTTCTCGTGATTCCAAGCCAGTGTTGATCCCTCATCATTCATAGTCCTTGACCCATACGGAGGCCACAGCCTCGTCCAAGCCCAGGCAGCTGTCTTCCCCACCGTCCTGGCTCGCTGCTGCCCACCTGTCTGTCCAGTCTACCGGCAACACTGGTCTGGTTATCTTGCCAAGTCTCTGGAGCTGCTCCAGGGCTTCTCTCTCTGAATATTTTCCACTGAATCGAGCTCACCCTCAGCGTGGAAATCATACATGCATGGTGTAGAACCGACCAAGATTTCATGGATCTAGAGGTTGCTGAGAATATCATCTAAAAATCCCTTTTCGGTGCTATCTTTCAGCAGTACCAACGCTAAAACTGGAATGATAGAAAAGATGAGCGTTGTCCCTGTGGCCTGTAGCTTCCAGTGTCAACTTGATATTTGAAAAGTTAAGTCTTCATGCTCGGCAATGAAAGATTATTTTGTTAAGGCAAACCTGTAGGAGATTATTTAATTGATGTGGGAAAACTTGGCCCATACTGGGTGGAACCATTCCCTGGGCGTGTGGATAAGACAGAAGGCTGCTCAGAATATGGCAGATTGGCACTCTAGAAGGGATGCTTTGGTCCTTTGCCTTTCTTTCTGCTCCTCCTGTGGACAGGGCGTGCCAGTTCCTTCCGCCTCCTGGCAGTAACTGTCCTGTTATAATGGATTTAACCTGAAATCGTAATCTGGAATAAACCCTTGTTCCCTTCAATTGTTTGGATTGAGCATTATTTACAACAACAAAATATGCAACCAAAAGTCAGCCCCTGTGCAAGGCCAGTGTGCAAATCTGTGAGACAGACCGTGTTTTTCAATCAGATGGGAGAGAACTGGTGTGTTGCAGTTCATTATATGCTGTTGGTGACTAAACCAAACCGTTTAGGGGAACATGGGATTTTATTTTTTGTTTGTAATTGTCTGGTTTCAGCTCTTTTTTAAACTTATTTTTTATTTCTATGTGTGTGTCTGAGTGTACCAGAGGGTATTCTGTGTTCCTGTGGAGGACCATGGGTGACTTCAGGAATTACCCTGGATTGTGCTACCCTCTTTATTTTGCTCTAGAGTTTTCTAAGCTCTGCCTTCCAGGACTAGAAGTACAGTTTGCCACAATTTCTTTTTTTTGGTTTTTTGTTTTGTTTTGTTTTAATCTGGGACCTGGGATCCAAACTCAGAACCTTCTGCTTGTGAGACAGAGTCACAACCCCTGAGCCATCTCTCCAGGCCCAAGTTTGCCACAATTTCTGTCTGGCATTTTTTTTTTTTTTACATGGGGATATGGGATCTGAACTCTGTTTGCGAGTCAGAAGCTTAACCCCTGAGCCATCTCTCTGGCCTCAGTTTCAGTTCCTGATCCAGCTTGGCAGGAGAGCTCATACCAACATCAGAAGCACAGAAAACTGGTCACGCCACAGGACTGCTGAGAGAGGGGTAGACTTCACTTACCAGACAGTATGTGTGATAGTTCATCCTGGGTGTCAACTTGACACACCTGGCCTGGCATTAACTAAGATCAGCTGAGACCACCTGAAAAGATCGTCCAGATCAACACATTTACATGCAAAGACCAGCCCTAGATCTGATTGGAACCTCCCAGTAGCTGACCAGATAAAAAGAATCATAGAACAGGAGACTTGGAAAAAGAGAGACTCTCTAGGAATATTCCAGGCTTCAGCCATCACCCACTAGCCTACTGGATATTTGCGGTAACTTAGCCTCCAGCTTCAGCCACCAGCCATGGTGTCTCCTCCATGAAAGACTATTTCTCCCCTCTGGAAGTATAAGTTAAATAAATTTCCCTTAAGGTTATTGATTTTGGATGCTCTTTCACAGCAATAGTTAAGAGTAACCGTTACAGAATGTCTGTCCAGCCATGCCAAAGAATGCCAACTCACTGAACACCAGGTAAAGACGTATTACAACGTGCTCATGCTCATGGAATTCACCAGTTTACCAGCTCACTTCAGGAACTAGACATCTCTGCAGCTCTGGTCTGGTGCTAAAGAATGCCAAAGTTAACCAAGTCAGCATGTCTGGCTAACCAAATGTGCCGAAGAATGCCAATTCCCTGCATCACCATCTTCCATTGTACCCACCTGCTCAGGGAACAATCTCACCCACCATGGGCTGGGCCTTCCCCACCAACTAGACAATCTCCTGCAGGCTTGCTCAGGGATGAACTCAACTACTAATTCTTTGCAAATGTGCCCAGAGCTTGAGCCTTCCATTGTCAAGTTGACACCTGTATCTGACTACCACCGTGAGCTAAGAACAGAGTAAAATGCCATGACTGTATGAGCATGTCACAGTGAAATCCATTACTTTGTATGTTAACTAAAAGATTCCTTTTGGATATCTCTGTCTTCAAAACCCTATCCCATGTCAGCTTTGTCTCGGCCCCCAGCCCAGCCTCCCTCTCTGCTAGCCTCCTGGGCCTCTCTCCCTACCCACATCCTCTGAGCTCTAGCTCAACTATGGGAACATGACCTGGCTCTCTTTTCCATTTTATCCTTTGATTGTCAGAGGGTGGGTAGAGGGGATACAGGTGACACCTTGGGGAATGCACCATCTTGAGGGTGCCTCCAAGCAAACCGATTCCCTGAGTTTGAGAGATGGTACCATGAGAGTTTGCCCATTGCTCTTGCCTTTACTGAGGTCTATCGGTCCCTTCTTAGCCTCCCCGGTCCGCATCGGCAAAGAGATGATGATTATGGGGTGGGGTGGGTGTGTCAGTGCCATGGTGGGTCTACCCTTGGACTCAAGGCTGGGCAGTGGCAGCCCATGGGTAGCATCTATAGCTTTTCTATACCCTGTAGTAACTACTTTCTCTCTGGGTAGTGATTCTGGATTTAGGAGGAGAAGGAGCTGTGTGTGTGTGTATGTGTGTGTGTGTGTGTGTGTGTGTGTGTGTGTGTGTGTGTGCTTGCATATGTTTTCTTTATAGAAGAACAACGAAGAAAAATGTTAGAAGTCACAGATCTAAGCTCTAAGACATTCACCTGGTTGCTGTGCCAACCTGGGTAAATTTCTTTGCTCTTCTGAGATACTATTCCCTTATCCTTAAAATGGGCTGCAGTGACATTCCTATGCTGCCATTGAAAGAAAACCAAATGGGATCTTGGATGTGGAAGGTCTATGTAAACTGGATGTGTGTTTGTACACTTGGCACAGAATCAGAATCTCAGGCTAAGGTACAGTGGACTGGTTGTTACAAAATGCTACATGGCCCCAAGCCTCAATGTCCTTGATTCTTGGTCACAGTTATTCTCTGTGTCACTGTGAGACAGCATTCATACAACCAGCTCGAGGGAATGAGGGGCATTTATTTGGCTTATGTTTCTAGAGGGGAGATACAGTCCATTATGGTGGAAGAGGCATGGGAGGCAACAGAAGTTGGAGGTGGCTCAGGTCTCTGCAGATGTCATGAATGCTGAGAGAGCCAGCAGCAGGCTGCTGCTGAGAGCAGGGCAGGGCTGACCAACCTCAGGGCCCCCGCTGTGACATGCCTTCCTCCAGCAAGGCTCCACCTCTTGAAGGTGCCACAGCTTTCCCAAACATCAAGTCAACTAAAGATGCAAACACATGAGCCTGTGGGGGGAAGCTCACATTCAAACCATGGCAAGCCCCTTTACACTTTAAAGAGTACCAGACCCTGGTCCTGCTGCTGAGAAAACTACCCCCTCACTGGATTGCAAGATAGTGAGAGAAGAATTAGGAGAGTGAGTGGCAGCAAGGAAGGATCCTGAGACACAGGAGCACAACACAAGGGTGACACTGACAGTCTGGAGTCATGGATCCTGCACGTGACATGTGTGTGTGTGTGTGTGTGTGTGTGTGTGTGTGTGTGCCAGCAACACTTGGACAGGCGGCTCCTCCCATTTCCACCCAGCTCAGCCTGAAAAGGCTCTACATCAAAAGAGAAATTGAAATCACTGTCTTGTTGACAATTTCTTTGTGTCTCGTGGACCATTTGTGTGATGCTCCAAGACTTTGAGCAGGACCTTGTCTTCCCCAACTGTGTGTGCTGAAAGCTTCCCCAAAGGGACAGTGTGTGTGTGTGTGTATGTGTCTGTATGAATATATGTACAAGTGAACATGTTTCTCTATATATACTTATGTCTATATACATGTGAGTATATGTTCTTAGGCATGTGTAAGTGCCACGACGCATGCATGCTCACATATATCTATTGCACTAGTGTATGTGTACATGTAAGGACATTCATATGTATGCATGTATGTAAACATGCATACATATTCTCTACATGTGTGCACACATGTTCTTTTGCACATGTGTGTGGGTGTATTTGTGTGCCCATATGCATGTATATACATGGGTATCCATGTGTATATATGCATTTATATATGATACATGTCTGTACATATGAATCCGCACACATGCATCATCTTATATTCATGTGTTTGTATGTGCAACATGCATCTGTATGTTCACGTGTATGTATGTGTGTGTATATATATATATATGCATCTGTCTCTATGTGTGTGTAAAAGAGTAAGAACCTAGGGTGTGACTTAAGGCAGATGTAGGAAGGTGAAATCCAGGTAGGATGAGCCTGAAGGAAAGCAGCTGTCATGGTTGTGCACCTGGGACTTGTATATCGTTGCCATGGAATCACTGCTTAGAGACAATGAAGTCTGAAACCTCTATGGCTTAGGGGCTCCAAGGAGCAGGCTGAGTGGCACTGAGGCACTGGCACTTGATGACAAAGCCCCTCTCTTCTTCTTTCTTTCCTCCTGTCTCCCTTTCCCTCTCAATGAATTTATTTGGGATAATTTTAGGCTTCCAAACACTTGCTAAGATAATACAGCTTCTCCCTGATGTTGCATCTTACATAACCATGGAATATAGGTTAAAAACCCAGAAGCTAATGTTGGTACCAAGCATTGAACTAGACTGCAGATTTTGGTCAGATTTCACTGTGCTCCAGAATCCAATCCAAGTTTCCACAGTGTGTTTAGCATTTCCCATTTCTTCTAATCCTCCACTGTCTTTCTTTGATTCTATTACTCTCTTTGTTTGTATCAACTTCTTGTTCTTGACAAACAACTTCCTGTTCCCAGCAAAATCTGGTTCGTTCAAACAGCAACTCTCTCCTAGCTCAGAACCAGTGTTGGGAACTTGGTAGGAATGGAGGTTGGGGATCGGGCGGTCATTAGTAATGTTAGTATTGCGTGTGCTTCCTCTGTTCCTACTGGGCTGCTCAATTGATTGTTATGTACCTTTCAATGCAAATGCAAGCATGCCCTGTATTTGCCAGCTTTTCGTCACCATAACAACACACACACACATACAAAAGAGTTTTAAAATTATCTGGCTCATAATTTGGGGTGCTGTTGTGTGACTTTTCCTGGGGAGACTTGAACAAATATCCATTTACCCTAAATAAGATACCAGTGACAGACCCCTCCTCCCACACACACACACACAAAACCCACCAAAAAACAAAACCAAAACCAAAAAACTCTACCAAAGTCTAGCATAGTGTGCTGGTGAGTTTCCTGGAGTGACTCTGAGGAGCATGGATGACTCACAGGCGTCACTGAAGAGCCCACCCCAGGCTGGGTGAAAACTCAGGAAAGCCGTGTAATTGGAGTTCTCTGCAAAAAAACCCTGCAAGCAATTCCGCTGAAGAGTCTCCTTCCCAGCCACTGTCTATGGCTTCCAGAATCTCAGGGAGGGGCCTTGTGAATCTGTCTGAGCTCCTTAAGTTTCCTTAGCATCCTGAGTCTCCGGAGCCTCCGTCCGTTCCTCAGGGGAGGGAGGATGTTTTAAACAACCGTGTAACAGACACTAAACATTTGGCACAGGGGGTGATGGTGAGGGATCTTCACTGGATGGTGGCGGAAGCATGGAAGGAGGAAGGAATCACAGGCAGGCAGGGAGCATAGGGAAGTCCCTAGGACCAGGATAAACTTTGTTTGTTTGTTTGTTTGTTTGTTTGTTTATTGTGTCAGAGGGCATGTTTCCCTGTGGAGGACCCAGGGTGACTTTGAGTATCATCCTAGATTGTTTCTTTCCTTTTTGCTTTACTCTGGGATTTCTCGCACTCTGACTACTAGGGCTGGAAGTGTAGGTAGTCATTGGTTCTGCCTGGCGTTTTTACATGGGACTTGGGATCTGAGCTCAGACTCTTCTGCTTTTAAGGCAGAGTCTTAACCCTTGAGCTATCTCTGCAGCCCAGGATCAATTTTTATAATAATCCTCTTGCTATACAACTAACCAAGGGGGCTAGAAAGATGGCTCAAACTTTAAGTCTCTGCCTCCAAAGCAGAAGGACCTGAGTTGAGATCCGAGCTCCCACGTAAAAATGCCGGGTAGAAATAGTGGTAGCCTGCACTTCCACTCTGGAAGGCAGAGCTTGGGAAACTCCACAGCAAAAGGCAAAAGGAGGTAGAACAATCCACGATGTTTTTGGAACTTACCTTTAGGCCTCCTTTGGCACACACAGTGTCCTTTGTTACACACACATACACACCACACACACACACACACACACACACACACACACACACACACACACACACAGAGGCACACAGGCACACAGAGGATGCTGTGTCAAATACAAAGCTTACAACGATTTTATCCCAGTACATTCAGGAGGCAGCTGGGTTTGCTTCAAGGTTGAGAATCACAGACTTCCTAGAATCCACAGACAAAAGTCAGCATTCCAGAGGCAGGTGTGTGGCCAGGTGTTCTATCCCTCAATTCTCCACCCAGTCAAGGTCTAGGGAAGTCTGTCAACTAGCGGACAAGATGTGACGGTTTCTAAGGAACCTGGGGGGGAGGGGAGGGGAGAGGTGACAGCTGGGAAATTGACATCTGTGAGACTATGTCTTAACAGATCTGGACCTGCAAGGCGGAAACCAGGACCTAGCTGAGGGCCCCACCCTGACTCCTTCCTCAGATAAGAGTAGGTGGGCGTTACTTGTGTCAAGTGACAGAAAAGCTAGTAGAAAAGCATGGCATCGCATTTCGGGTCTAGTGACACCGTGGAGAAAGGGGGTGAGGATTGCATGTAATGTGAGTACCACAGAAAACACGGGGTGAATCGGTCGGGGAGGGTTCATCGAAGGATTCAGCGGTTTGGTGTTCCGGTGTTTATCATGTAGAGACTAATAAAAAAACAAACAAACCTATGAGTCTGGGACACAGAGAGAAGAAGAATCGAAGACCGCGCCGGAACTCAGACCGGAGGGTTCCGCCATGCGGCAGTGTGGGTGTACCAGACGGCCTGTCGGTTCGCTTCACCCCTGGGTGTCATGTGAGTTGGGACCAGATCTGGGAACGAAGGCATCTGGGGGAGTCGGGGACACGAGTGGGGGAGGGGGGGTGCCCCACATGGAACAGGGTAAAGGGGTCTGGGTGGCGACGAAACAATCGACTCGCGAGGGTGCAACGCGGAGGGGACTGGAACGTCTGCTACCGTGAAAGGTCAGAAAAAGGGCGGGCGTACGTAGGAATCACTCGGAAAACGTTACGCAATGGAGAAGCGGGGGAAAAAGGAGGGTAAAAAGAGCGAAGATAAGCAAAAGGAAAACTTGCAAAGGCAGAAGCGGGGGGGGTGAGCTCGCGGCAGCGGTTCGGGAGAGGCCTGAGGCTAGTGTGATGGAGAAGCGCTCAGCGCCTTTGAAGAGAGGCACTGGAGAGCGAGCAGTACTGGGAAGGGAGCAGTGGTCGTGCTCTAGTCGGCTGCCGGAACCGCCAATTTACCACCTCTATCCCGCTGCCGGGGGAAGATTACCGCTTCTCGCAAGCACACCTGTCACTCTATTCTCTTGGAAGATATGTTAGCTTTCTAAGAGGCTCGGTTTAGGTTTTTTGAAGCTTCGTAATTCTTTGGATCTTTTCCATTTTCTCTCTCTCTTAGACTTATTTCTCTATCTTGGATAAGTATCTTTCCTCTTTCAGATTCCCTCCCCTCTCAGCGCCCTTGTATTCGTGGCGTGCGCTGCTCCTTGATCGGGCTTCCTCGTCCTTTCTCTCCTGCCATCCGCTCCTTGTCGTCGTCCTCCTCTTCCTTCCTTCCGTCCTGCCGTCCTCTTCTCTTCTCGTTTCTAGCTTGTTCTTATCTCTTGTTGTGGATAGGCAGAATAATGAGATCATGCCAGGAGGCGGGGAGCGATCTAACAGAAAAGTGTCTGCTGTACAAGCACAAAGACCCAAGTTTGAATCCCCGCCATGCACATAAAAGGCACCATGGTGGCAAGTGTCTGTAACCCCAGTGTTGGAGAAAAAGCAGATCCAGGTCCCCAATGCTTAATGCCAGTCAGTCTAGCCAACCAGTGAGCATCCAGTTCTGTGAGAGACCCTGTCTCAAAAAAAAAAAAAAAAAAAAAAGTGGAGAGAAAGAGAGGAGGAGGATGCCTGATATCCACTCCTGACCTCCATAAGCATCTATGTGTACACACACATATACACACAAATGTACATATTCTCTGTACAAATACACATGTGCACGAGTGTGTGTACATGTATTCTTTCTCTCTCTTTCTCTCTCTCTCTCTCTCTCTCTCACACACACACACACACACACACACACACTTGCACACAAACATGACCATCCACATATACTACATATACTATACACACATAAAAGGATAATGTTCCTTCAAATATGTCATGTCTCAGTGACTGGCACCTGACATGGTGAAAAAGACTTTGCTGGAGAGAAATGATCATGAGGGCATGGGGGGAGGAGAGAAACAGGAGAGCGAGAGAGAGAGAGAGAGAGAACTAGAGAGGAGAGGAGCGAGGAAGAGAGAGAGAGATAGAGGCAAGATGGAGAGGAGTGATCGAGAGAGAGGAGAGCGATGGAGAGAGTAGAAGGAGAAGGATGAAGAGAGAGAGAGAGAGAGTTACAAACCAAGGAATTTGGCAGTTTCTAGAAGCGGAGAAAGCAAGGAAATGGACTCCCCCCTGCAGACCGCAGAAGGAAAGCAGCGGCCCACCTATCTTTGCCTAGGGAGACATGTGTGCCAGATCTGACCTATCAAAAGGAGACAGACATGATGTGTGTTGCCTTTGTGGTTGTTCACTCCAGGCAAAATAGAACCTGTAAATTCTGTCTGGGAGCTCTTACCCCACGGCCAGGGGGAGTGCAGAGGTGTAGTTCCTTATTCTTCACGGGGTATGGCGTCTGACAGATCTGGGCTGTCTGGTCACACACCATTTGCACAATTTCAGACAACGTAGGTCACCCATCTGAGCCTGTCTCATCTGCGAAAGGGAAGTAAAGGAACGCTTGCTTCACAGGTTGCACACAAACATTCAGCATGGACTGGTACATAGCAACTGCTCAGGAAAGGATGACTCTTCCCAGTGTTATGTGCATGACTAGAATGTCTAGGACCAGGGGTTCTCCCCGGTTCCCCTCATCTCTCTGCCTCTCCTTACAGACCTCGGAGGCGGCTCATACAACAGCTCCTGGATTCTGCTGCTTCTGTGAGGAGCTAGATCTTGTTTGCTTCCCCTTTCTGAGGCGGGCTTCTCTTCTTGTCAAGCCAAAGACATCTCAGGGGAGCAGTTGGAGCTTGGCAAGCTCCATGAGACACAGACCCCATGCCACATGGACAGAGACCATCAGAGTCCCTTTGATGTCTGCAACGGGCAGCGTTTGCGTGAGTCCCCTGTCCTCTGAGCCGTTGGGTAGGTTTTGCTGAGCTATGCTCGGAAAGTCCCTGCCTTAAGTCTCTGAAGTCTCTCATGTTGCTGTCAGGGACATCTCATCAGTCCTTCCCCTTGGTCTGGCCTCCCTCCCTCCCAGTGCCTCGGACCTCCCCTCTTCCCATCACACAAACCCCACCCGCGTTAATGCCTTGGCTGGGTCCAGAAATACCTCTGTATTTTTAGCGTTGGCCCTGCTTCATCCCACGGGTACCTCCTTGGCATGAACTTGGACGGAACAGCAAGTTTTTGTCACCAATCCCCGCGCCACAGGAATGCTCCCAGCCTACAACAGTGACACGGCTCTGCCCACTTCTCTCCCATCACCCCTTGGCCTCTGAGACACGCACGGTCAGATTATACGTGTCTGCTTCTGCTGCCAATATTCTCCAGACTCCGAAGAGTCCCGTACCAGCAGAGAGGGGCCAAGGGTGGAGGTGGGGGGGACCCCTGGTGGAGGCCAGTACTCACGGGCCCTGCACACATGTGCCGCGTCCTGCTCCCAGGGCTTGAGGTCAGCTGTGGGAGCACATCTGAGGCAAGGCAGTCAACCCACAGATAAGTGCACTTTCCTTCTCAGTTTAAATGTCAAGAGGAGCAAGCGGACAAGTAACCCCTTTGGGGGTGTCGGGGTTGCTCTTTCTGCTGCTGTGAGACAACACTCAGACACGGCTTAAGGGGAGAAAAAGAGATTTATTTGGCTTATGGTGCCAGAAGGAAGATGAAGTCTATTGTGGCAGAGATGGCTTGGTGGGCAGCATGAACTAAGGTGACCCCGGACATCATCAAGGAGACCAAGAGAGCAAGCACTCTACCAGTGGGAAGCAGGATGAGGCTAACCAACCTCAAGACCTGCCCCCCGGGCATGCCTTCCTCCAATAAGGTTCTATCTACTAAAGGTGCCATGACCTTCCCAAACATGACCGTCAGCTAAGAATTCAAACACACGAGCCTGCAAAGGGACAGCTCACATTCAAACCATGACAGGGGGCAAAAGTGC
Organism: Typhlomys cinereus; assembly: GCA_023101885.1. NCBI lineage: Eukaryota > Metazoa > Chordata > Mammalia > Rodentia > Platacanthomyidae > Typhlomys > Typhlomys cinereus. The sequence goes on along the minus strand of JALPQD010000251.1, from coordinate 1,063,900 downwards.
TCAATCCACCCCCCGCAGAGAAAAACAGGGTTTCGTGTTTCCTTAGACCTGGTGGGGGACTCAGCTGAGGTTCTCCAGGTGGGCTCAGTTCCAAGCTGAGTCTCTGGTGTGAGTCTCACTATCAACAGAGCACCTCCTAGGGGCTGCTGCACTTCTGATCCTGGGCTTACGTTCCTGGAGAGGAGCCCAGGGCCTGGAGCATGTTTGACAAGCCCCTCATTGTGATTTCTCTTTCATTCTATTTCTCAGGGGCTGCAGTGCTGACACCTCTTTGCTGATGCACCTGCCCCTTCTGGCTTCTTCAACACAAACACTACAGCTCCCCTTGGGCCTGGGCATTTGTTGATTCTTTAGCCAGGATATCCTTCTCCCTGTATCCACGTGACTAGTTCCCTCTCTTCTTTGGGCCTTTGCTAAAACACTCTTTTATCAGAGATGGCTTCTCTGCTTCTGTATGGTATGGCCTGGAATAGTCTCTGTCTCCTTCTGCTCTGAGTTTACACTGTTTTTACTACCATGGGTCATAGAATACATTTCATTATTATTATTATCATCATCATCATCATTATTATTTTTCCTTCTGTGTATCTCCTTCAATTTGCATTTAAGCGTCCCAGGCTGTTCTTTATCTCCAGAGCCTAGAAACTGCTTGTGCATTAGTGAATGGTAATTTGTATTTGTGGAACATGGGAAGTGGTACTCATGTGGGCAGGAGAATAACTTGCAGAGAAACCTTCTAGCTCAGACTGCCTAGGGCCCAGTGTGTGTGTGTGTGTGTGTGTGTGTGTGTGATTCCCCAGAGGGTAGGCAGGATACGCTGACGCTTCAGGAAGGCTTACATATGGAAGCTCCCTGGGAGTCTATGAAAACCCTGGCCAAGGGTGTGGGGGTCCCTGGCTCATTTACCAACTATTCCTGCCCTTCCCTTCCTACACAATGAGTCAGCCAGGCTGGGGAAATGTGGCAGGGAAGTGACCCCTGTCAACAGGACAAGGGTCAGGAAAACAAGAACTTAACTCACGTACCTTCTCTATGTCGCCCACCAGTGTCTGTAATGGGTTGAACTGTGTCTCCTAAAAGCATGTGTCAGGGTCCTGAGGTGCCATGTCTTGGACTATGAACTTAGTTGGAAATATGGAATATTTGGTAGTCCTTATGGTAATGGTAATGAAATATGGAAACATGTAATTGGGTGGTAAAACGAGGTTGTCCTGCAGATGGGTGGGCCTTAGTTGCCTGTGATGCCTGCTCTTATGAACGGAAGCCAAGAGGACACAAACATTGAGGTTGCTAAGGACAAATATGGCTTGATTCCACCGAACTGTGACCTAGAAGAGTTAAACCGATAGAAAACAAAAGTACAGCACTCAGGACCAGGTTGGGAAGGGGACAGGGACTTACTGCCTGGTAGAAGGAGGGTTTCATTTCAGAATGATGAAACCCTTCTGGGATGGCTAGTTAAACGTGGCAAATGCACTTAAAGCTGTTGAGCTGTATAACTAAATTTGGGCAAAATTGTTCAAAAAGTGACGTTTATTGGTGCAACAAGATCTCGCTATGTATCCCAGGCTGGTCTTGAGTTCATGATCCTCCTCCTCAGTGTCTAAAGTGCTGGAATTTCCACACCCTGTTGTGTTAGGCAACATTGAAAATGTACACACATACTCCAGAGAAGATAAGGGCACAGAGGTGTAATGATGTGCTGATTTAGAGGATACAGATTCCCTTAGAAGTCAAGGACCTCTGAGCTTGCTAGAGACCCAGCAGGAACAGCCAGGACCAGACTGGCCCCATCCGGGTCACCTGTGCTGGGACTACCCTGCCCACATCTTGAGGTCTGACTCTAACCAGAATCCCAAGACAGTACAATTGGATTTAGTCCATGGTATCTTGTTTCCTTAGCCCCAGAATGACACAATGCCTCTCTGTGGCTCTCTGATGCTCCTGTCCAGCCCCTGGTTTCTGGAGCATTGAAGAGGAGCTGACTCCTAGGGGCTCTTTCTGCCGTTGGCATTCATCCTTCATTTGTTCTCTGGGTCACACTAACCACAACTTGTTCTATCGCCGTCTGTCTCCCTAGCCTGTGAGTCTAGGAAGTCTGGGACCTATGGAGTTTATTCATAGCTTTGTCCTCACTCTTGGACACTTTGGGACACTTCATGCAACTTTGCAAATGGATGAACACATGCAGGAAGGAAGGAGGGATGAATGACCCCTCCCTCCAGCTTTGTGGAGTTTCACAAAGTATCTGTGCATAGAAAAAGCAGTTGCAGGGAGGCAGAGAGATGGCTCAGGGGTTAAGTTTCTGTCTCACAAGCAAAAGGGCCTGGGTTCAGATCCCAGATCTCACATAAAAACACCAGATAGAAATGGCGATGGCCCATAGTTCTAGTCCTAGAAGGCAGAGCTTGGGAGACATCAGAGCAAAGCAAATAGGTAGAAGCAATCAAGGGTGATTCCCGAAGTCACTCTTGGGCCTCCACATACACACACACACACACACACACACACATACACACACACACACACACACACATTTAAAAAAAAAAAGAAAAAAAAAAGAATAAGCAGGGGCAGAAGCACCTGTAGGTGTGACAGTGAGAGCTAGTCAGGGAGGAGCCCCATGTCCTCTGTAGAGCCTGGGGGTGATGTAGAAAGTCTGGCGGGGGCTGCCTTGGAGTCAGGGGAAGGTGTGGGGAGGGGAGTGAGCACAAATTTGCCCCTTGTCCAGCCTAAGGTTTGGAATATGAATTGTCCCCTACAGGCTCATGCATTTGAATCTTTAGTTGCTTGGGAGGGTCATGGCACCTTTTAGAGGTGTAATCTTGTTGGAGGGAGACAGTCACAGAGAGCGAGGAGTCTTACTTCCAGGAGAGGTCTGCTCTTGCAGTTGGCAGTTTTTGCAGTTCTAGGCCTCCTCGATGGATGTGACTTAGGCTGTCTCCAGCTTCTGCCAGTCAGCCATGCCATTTCTGCCACGAAGGACTGTATCTCCCCTCTAGAACAGTAAGCTGAATAAATCTCACTTTCTCCATTAACTTGCTTGACTTTGAGTGGTGTCTCACAGTAACCAACGAGAGTAACGGGTGCACCCAGTAATAGGAAGGCAAAGAAGAAAGACCTCTATATCGGCCGAGACATGGGTGTGATGAGATGAGGAAAAGCAGAGGATCTCGTGGGATTGGTCTCAGGTGCATTGCTGTCTGGACAGGGAGACACATGGGTAAACAGTCCTGACACAAGGGTGGTCAGGGCTGCTCCTGTGAGGCCTCTAGGGGTGTCTGTGGGAGCCTTGGTGAAAACTGCATGAAGGGGGTAATGATACTAGGCCTGGGGTATCAGCCCAACTGGCCCAGTTCAGTGTCTATTCTCAATAATTCAATTAAAAGAGCATCATCAACAGACCAAGATGTCTTTGGGGTTCAAATATGAGGTGAGGTTTAAGTAGGAGGAAGGAAAGAGATTGGGATAACTAACAGACCAGGTCAAGGCTGGTCCCTCTCATCATTGACCCATCATTGTGTTGGCGCCAGTCTTTCCTGTAAAGTGGTCTGGCTAGCCAGCTAGTTCTGGGGATTCCCAAACTCTGGCTCCTGGGGCTGGAGTTACAGGCAGGCCTAGCATTTTACGTGCAAGCTGAAGATCTGAACTCTGATCCTTTTGTTTGTGGACCAAGGACTTTAACCTCCGAGTCACTAGGATAGTTAATCTTGGTTGTCAACTTGACTACACCTGGGATTAACTAATTTATTAGTTGTCAGACCACCTGAAGAGATCATCTGGATTAAGATATTTGCAGTTGGGCTGGCGAGATGGTTCAGGTTTTAAGACTCTGCCTCGAAAGCAGAAGGTCCTGAGTTCTGATTCTAGGTCTGAAGTAAAAACTCCAGGTAGAAATGACAATAGCCTGCACTTCTGGCCCTGGTGTGCAGAACTGGGAAATTCTAGAGCAAAGCAAAAAGGAGGTAGAAAAAATCCAGGGTCCACAGGGACACACAGTGCCGTCTGACACACACACACACACACACACACACACACACACACACACAATAATTAAAAGATCAGCAATACAAAGATCAGACCTAAATCTGATGGAACCTTCTGGTAGCATACCAATAAAAGGAATCATAAGACAGAAGAGTTCTGAGACTCTCTCGCCCCTGTGCTGGCAAACTCATTTCCCTCCTGCTGCCATCACAGCCCAGCTTCTTCCACTCTCCATGATGGACGTGACTTATGCCACCTCCAGCCTCTGTCCCTTGCAACAGTCATCTCCCCAGCCTCAGTCTCCGCAGTCTTAGTATATTTGCATTTCCTTTCTTCCATATCAAGAATTCCACTTGTAAAGTATATCCAGAAGTTGTGGCTGTATATAATTCTAGCACCCAGGAGGTTAAGACAGAACAGTAGCCGACTCAAGACAAGTCTGGGCTACAGAACAGGTAAAGGCAAACCTGGGCTACATTAACAAAGTATATAAAGATGATGATGATCCAGCAGAGTTTTCTCCTTCTCTGCAGGGCTTCTCTCTTACTTACCACACAAAATGAAGTAGACAGACCACCAAAGATGGATAGAAGAGAAGCTGCCAAATGGAAGAGATGGAGAAGATAATAGAGATGATACATCTCTATCTTTCATCTATCTATCTATCTATCTATCTATTATCTATTGCTATCTTTAACTACTAGCTATCTATCTATATATAGCAGTTAGCCTACATGGTTGCTCATAAATAACTGTCAAATGGCTTTAGGGAACAAGGGATTTATTTTCTCTTATGATTGTCTGGTTATAGTTCTCAATCCAGCTTGACATGAGAGTTCACACCAACACCAGGCTAAGGGAACTGGCCATACCATCTTTACATAACAGCTGAGAGAGGGACGATCCTTACTTGCCAGACCAGCATGTCTTGCTAAGTGTACACAAGGATGCCTCTTTCTTAAACAGTTCCCTCCATTTTATTCACCTGCCTGGGGACTAGTTTTCCCCACCATGGGCTGGGCCTTTGCTATCAGCTAGACAATCTCCTGCAGGTTTGCTCTGGGCCTAACTCAACTACTAATTCTTTACAAATGTGCCCAGAGTTCAGAACCCTCAACCATCAGGTTGACACCTGTATCTAACTATAACTCTATATCTATATCTGTATCTGTATCTGTATCTATATCTATATTTATATCTAAGTCTGTTGCAGTTTGCCTGCATTGTTGCTGATAAATGACCATCAGACTGCTTAAGGGAGAAAGGGTTTAATATTCTTACCACAGTCCAGTTACAGTTTTTGGTCCAGCTTGACGGGAGAGCATGTACCAACACCAGGCCAAGGGAACTGGCTATACCATCTCTACACAACAGCTGAGAGAGGGACAATCCTTACTTGCCAGACCGGCATGTCTGGCCAAGGGTACAGAAGGATGCCAACTCCTTCAACTAGCCCTCCATCTTTTTTTCCAGGGCCTAGTCCCACCCACCATGGACTGGGCCTTCCCCATCAGCTAGACAATCTCCTGCAGGTTTGCTCTAGGCCCAACTCAACCACTAATTCTCTACAAATGTTCCCAGAGATCAAACCCTCAACTGTCGAGTTGATATCTGTGCCTAACCATGACAATATTTATATCTATATATCTATATCCATATCCATGTATGTATGTATATATCCATCCATCTATCTATCTAGAGACAGACAAAGAGAGAGAGAGAGACAGAGACACAGACAGAGACAGAGAGACAGGGAGACAGAGAGACAGAGGGAAAGGAGATCGACTGCTGACTGGGAGAGAGACAGAGAAAGCAAGAGAGCCAAAGGGTTCTTAGATGTTTCAGGTGGTAGTAATTCAGCTGTCTGGAGGGCCAAGTTTTTGAGCCCTGTCTGCAGCTGGTTCCAATCACAACTGGGGTTTGGGCTCAGGGTTCTATCAGTGATTGATTTAGAATATAAACACAATCCATTCCCCACTTACGATGACTAGACAAGATTTTTAACTTTTACAATGGTACAAAAGCAGCGCCCACTCATGGTAGAAGCCACACGCTTTTGATTTTTTTCTTGGGCCATGGACTTGTGTGACCTAACACTTCGTCCGCATGCTGAGTGGGCGGGATCCTGACTGTGAACACTCAGGCCTACGCTACCCATGTGGCTGAGTCAAGCCCGTTACATGACTTAGATGCCACTTCCACTTGTGACAGAGCACCCAGGAGGCATGTCATAGTTAGGCATAGGTGTCAACTTGACTGTTGAGGGTTTGAGCTCTGGGAACATTTGTAGAGAATTAGTGGTTGAGTTTAGCCCAGAGCAAACCTGCAGGAGATTGTCTAGCTGATGGGGAAGGCCTAGTCCATGGTGGATGGGACTAGGCCCTGGAATAAATCATGGAGAGCTGGTTGGGAGAGTTGGCATCCTTCTGTTCACTTGGTCAGACATGCTGGTCTGGCAAGTAAGGATTGTCCCTCTCTGAGCTGTTATGTGGTGATGGGGTGGCCAGTTCCCTCAGCCCTGGTGTTGGTGCGTGCTCTCCTGTCAAGCTAGACTGACAACTGTAACCAGGAATCGTGAGAGAATAAACTCTTGTTCCCTTAAGCCGTTTGATGGTCATTTATCAGCAACCATGCAGCTGACTGCAACAAGGCAACACTGTGGAAAGCCAAGGAGTATCTGGACACATTTGCTTTATCCTACAGTATGTACGTGGAAGTCCGGAATGATGATGCCATTATCTTCAGCGACATGATAGATGAGCTATTGTCTGACGTCCCTAGGAACTGGTTGAGGAGAGACTGTCGAATTTTGTAGTTATTAACATCTTGGAGTAGTTCTTCCCCAAGTAATAATGTCACTAGCTGCATTTATAGTTAGGCTCATTTTTTTCAATTTTCAATTTTTACAGCTTGCTCTTAAAAAAAAAAATAGAAGGTCATCAGTGAGATGATTCAGCAGGTAAAGGAGACTGCGTGTAAATCTGGAGACCTGAGTTTGATACCTGAGATCCTCATGGTGGACTGGAGAGAACTCACTTTGACCTCCACATGTGAATTGTGGTATATAACTCCTTGCTTTCCCTCTCAAATAAGAAATAAATAAATAAATTAAATGAATGAATGAATGAATGAATGAATAAATAAGAAAGAAAGAAGGTTGGGGTGTAGTTCAATAGTAGAGAGCTTTTCTAACATGCACGTACCAGGAGACATTAAGCTGCTCATATGCATGGTTGTATAGTGGACATCCACATGTGGGGCCTTCTGGAATCCATTCACCCTTTAGGTAAAACATCCATGCCATTAAAAAATAAAGATATTCATAGTTCCAAAGGCAAATCTGTAAAGTATTAATAAACTTAACAAAAAATTGCTTCTGTCTTGATGTCTCCACTATGTTAGTTTCTCTATCCCTTTGTAGGAAGACATTAAGTTTGTCATGTTTTTATTATTGTTTAATATAAAGCATGGCTCTTCTTCTTATCCTTCTTCTTAGAAAAATGGAAGTATTCCGTCAGCTTTATTCTTTCCACTTCACAGCATTTCTCGGAGGACGTGGTGGGTGTTGAGTCTAGCCCTCAATTCTGCACTTCTTTATTCAGTTTGTAGTATTTTGTTGCATAATTTATTTGAGTCTCTCATCAACAGATATTTGGGCTATTCCTCTCCTTTTTTGCCACTCTGAATAATTATCCTTGTGCATATGTTCTTCTGCTTTTTATTATTCTGTGGGAAGAATTACTAGATAAATTGTAGGCCAAATGTTAAATGCATATGTAATTTTGATAAACATTACTTAATTTCTATAAGGACTCTGTACTGCTTTGTATGACATTTTGTGGTTTCTCCAGCAGTGAATAAAGGCTGCAATACTTAGATTTCTGATATTTGGAAAGATATCTTGCTGTAGTTTCAACTGGCGTTGCTCTTAATCAACCAACCTCCCTCCCTCCCTCCCTCCCTCCCTCCCTCCCTTCCTTCCTTCCTTCCTTCCTAACAAACTTGAGAGCAATTTGCATTTGTTTTATGTACATTATTTATTTATTTTTTTGCAATCACATGAAGGCCTTTTATTATGAAAAACAAGCTCGAGCTTGGTGTCTCCTCCCTGCCCCTCTCACCCCATCACTGACACAGCAGATCCAGAACAAGAGAGAGCCCCAATTTTTGTTTGACTCATTCTTTTATAAATTATTTCTATAGTGTTGCAGGGAAACGATCTCGACCATCCCAGTGTCGTAGGGTTCTTTTGTTCCGGAGCCGAAGATTGAAACCAGAACACGTGTAGAGGATAAAGGTAGAGTTTATTAGAGGAGAAAAAGGTTGGAACTCATGGACTCCAGACATGGAGTGCCATGAGGGGGCTAGGGCGCCCGAGAATTCATGAGAAACAGGCAGTTGGAAATGGACTCATAGCACTAGAGGGCCATGAGGGGCTAGATTGCCCTACATTGTTTATTTTGCCCCCCCTTTAAAGGAAAAATAATTTATTATTTTGCCTTTTGGTTCCAGAGGGAATAGAATCCATCTTGGTAGGAAATGCACAGTTGCAGGCATAGCAACAAAAGCAGAAAGTCCTATTACTCTGGAGTCAACTCAAGAAGCAGAAACAGGGAGATAATACATGGGCTTGCTTATCAAACCCCAAAGCCCATCAACAGTGACAACCTTCCTTCAGCAAGGCTCCACCTCCTAAATGTCCCTTTACCTTCCCAAACAAAGTTATGAGTTGGTGACCTAATACATGGTGGACTACTCACAATCAAAGATCATAATCAATAAAGCTCTTAGTTTTTTACCTCTACATTTAGAAATCCTTTAAGACTAGGGACAATAACACATTCTCTGTAATATCGAAGAAAATAATTTCTTCATTCTTTTAAAAATATTTTATTTATTATTTAGAGTGGAGAGAGAGAAGAAGGAGAGGGAGAGAAGAAGAAGAAGAAAGAGAGAGAGAAGAGAGAGAGAGAGAGAGAGGGAGAGAGAGAGGTGTATATATATCATGCTGCAAGTTAAAGTCAGTTCTCTTCTTCCATTATGTGGATTCTGGCAATTGAACTCAGGTCCCTGAGTTTGTAAGCAGGTACATTACCCATTTAGCTATCTTGCCAGCCCCTATTTTGTCTTTATGCATACTAAGGCACACATGCATGTACACACACACACACACACACACACACACACACACACACACGCACACGCACGCACGCACGCATGTGAGAACATACACACATTCTCTCTACCTTTTTCTCACTCCCATGCTGCAGAAGAGTTTTCTTTGTGCTCGTTCTTTCCGTACTTACTCTAGGCAGGGAAAATGGAGTCACAAGGAGGAATACTCCAGCCAGATGCAAGGGCAGGTTCAGGTATCAGGTCTCCAGCCTCCCAGGGTCTACAGCAGTCAAGCTCCACCCCTTTGACCTGTAAGACACTGGAGGTAAGGGGTGGAGACAGCTGTACTGATAATCTGATGTCTTTGGAAAAATCATAGCAGCCCTCTGAGCCTCAGGCTGCAGTTTCCTTTTATTCACACGAAACCAGTTCTTACCACATGAACATCCGTAAGTCCCTTATATAAGCAACTTGAAGGGTTCAAAAGGTCTTCCTCAGGCCTTCTTGGCCTCACAGGGGAAGGTTCAAATGCTGTTTGGAGATACTGGATGAAGGACAAGGCTGTGTCGTGTTTGGGGTTTGAGGCTGGCCTTCAACCACTTGTTTTACTTTGATGTTCCCAGGAAGTGAGGCATTCCCAGGAAGTTCAGGCGGCAGGGGACGAAGCTGAGGCACCAGGAGTTGAATGGTTGGTTCACCATAAGCCTCTGTCCAGCATGGGTCCTCAGAGGAGCCAAGCTGTCCCAAGATTTGTTTGACCTGGGCACCTTGAGCTGTGGCCCAACTGATGAGGGCGCTGGAGACTTAAGTTTCCCATATTTTCTTTAGGGGGAGGGTGGTGTGTCTGCTGTTCCTGGCAGAGGTGGGATGTTTCGGCAAGATTTGGTAATCAGTTCCCTTGGACGGTGTGGGGAGGCAGCAGACTTACTGCTGTGCTGGGCTGTGAGTGGCCTTCCGGGCATTGTGATCCCAGTGTGCCCGGGGCATGAACACCAGGATGCCTTTGAAGTAACACAGCAACACCCTGTACTTCCTCCGGCATTCCAAGGAAGCTCTGAGCACCGGCGGCAGACATTGCCAGGAGTCTCCCAGACGCCCCTCCCCTCTCCTCCTGGCCCCATCTTCTGCAGACAGAGCAGGTCCTTCATAGCTCAAGGGACCCTGGGAGAGCCTTGGTCACAGACCAATGTCCAGGAAAAGCATCCTTCCAGGTGGTCTCAGTTCTTGGTCAGACCATGGCAAATATATATATATATAAAAGCTAGGCACTGCACTATAGCTTTCTTTTGATTTATTCTATCTCTGTATGGTGCTAGAGATGGCAGCCAGCCAAGGCCTTGCGTGTAGCTGGGCAAGTGCTCCTCACTGAGCCACATACCTTGCCTCACTATTAGCCTTATGTACTTATGATGCTCTTGTCATTACTGCCTCCTCGTGCATGGAAAAGAAATGGAAACCTAAAGAGGGTCCAGTAATACCCTGGTTGCCTCAGTAGGCCAGGGCAGAGCTGGGTCTCACTCTACCTGCATGTGAAGCTGGGGCAGGCCACACCTTCTTTGTGCTTTGAAGGTGGAGAGAATGAAACAGGACCATTCATTTGGTTCTTTCATAGATATATTTCATTTATTCACTAACTAGAGAAAAGAGGGGGGAGGGAGGGAGAGAGAGAGAGAGGAGAGAGAGAGAGAGAAAACACTCATGGTTGGAGGGCAACCTTCAAAAGTCAATTCCCTCCATCTTTTTATCATGTGGGCTTCTAAGTTGGGGGATCAAACTCAGGTTCCCATGTTTGTGAGCAAGAACATTACTCAATTAGCTATCTCACAAGTTTTCTTCTTCTTCTTTTTTTAAACAGGATGAAACATTTATTACTTTGGTTTACCTTTTCAGAAGGGCTAGAGCCCACCCTGGGTGAATGCATGGTAACAGATAGGGAAGACTTGGCAACAACGCTGGCTGTTACGTTGTAGCCACATGTCCCTTACATGGCAACCATACTCAGGAGGCAGAGAGAGTGAGACATTTTTTAAAAAGAGAAATACTTTCTTATTTTAGAAAAAAATTTGGGTTTACAGGATTATAGTATAGAGATAGTACACGGAATTCCTATATTTGTCATGACTACTTTTCCCTGTTAACATCTTAGATTTTATGGTACATGTCATTGTTAGTGAACCAATATTGGACCATCATTATTAACTGAAGTCTTTCTACATTTGTTCTGTCTGGAGAATGATCTACAGGAGCTGAAGCAATGTAGATGTCGTCTCTCCATTTTAAAGTCACTATTTTGTCCCTTATCCATGCTGTACTCAAAAATCCCTTTTGAGTACCAAGAGAAAAAGTAATTGACAATTTTTCCCTAAAGCAGGGAAAGGGAAGTCTGGGTTGAACAGGGTGGTGGCATGTGTCTGAGTACCAGAAACAAATCATCCAATGAGGAGAAGTTGGTGGTCTTTGTGGCATTTGGTGAGTGAGAAAAACCGCCGCCCAGGATCTGGTGGAAGCAGCCAGTTGGATGTGGCTAAGCGGAAACACAGCCATGTAGGAGTCCCCTGGAGAACTAAGCCAGAGAAGCCTCCCCCCAGATCCATTTCCAAGAACTTCATTATCCGTGCGAGTGATGCTACAATCACACAGGGGGAAGAAGATGAAATGTCTACTACTCCGTCAGGGCGAACTCACGTTGCATATAATAAATCTCATTTTGTGGACATATTAGTAGCAATTCAAGAGAGGAAAGCAATATTTTGGCTCCTGTGGGGAAGGCATGATTGCAGGGGCAGCTTGAGGCTGAGACGCCTCACCTCCTTACATCTTGGCGAAACAGGAAGCAGAAAGAGGAGACAGGAAGTAGGATGCTCCCTGGAGACCTCTACTCTGGAAGGTTCTACAATCTCCACCAAACAATACCACTACCTGGAAACCAAAGTTCACACATGAGCCTGTGGGGGGAACACGGATATAAACCGTAGCAGCTGATGAGGTGAATGCCATTATGACATTGTAAAGACATTATTTTAAATAGGTCACAAGTTCTGTAACCCTATTTATCTTCATTTTATGAAATGTATCCTGGTAATCTCAAAAATATAGATGTCTAGAACTCCTCATGCAGCCTCTGAGAAGACCCTCTTCTCAAGGACTAAGAGGCTGGGCGGGGACCTGGGCAGTTTTGCTGGGACCAAGAGATACACCTAATGCCAAATATGTGCTCGCATCTGTTGGTGTTTCCACAGTGTGAGCTAAACAAGCAAAACTAAGACAAGCTAAGCTTGTCTTGGTGCTGGGAGAATTCAAACTCAAACTAACCTAATCTAACATAACTTATCCTAACTGTCATAGTTAGGCACAGGTGTCAACTTGGCAGTTGAGGGTTTGAGCTCTAAGCACATTTGTAGAGAATAGTGGTTAAGCCCAGAGCAAACCTGTAGGAGATTGTTTAGCTGATGGGGAAGGCCCAGCCTATGGTGGGTGGGACTAGGCCCTGGAATAAAATACAGAGAGCTGATTGAGAAAGTTGGCATTCTCGTATACACTTGGCCAGACGTGCTGGTCTGGAAAGTAAGGATTGTCCCTCTCTCAGCTATTATGTGGAGATGGTCTGGCCAGTTTCTTCAGCCCTGGCATGCTAGATAAGGAACTGTAACCAGACAATCGTAAGAGAATAAACCCCTTGTTCCCTTAAGCCATTTGATGGTGATTTATCAGCAACCATGTAGGCTAATTGCAACAACCTAACTTAAGTATCCTAATCTAACCTAATTAATCTAACATAACAGACATATTGATTTGAGGGTCTAGATACACAATCAAGGGAAAATGTCTGTGGATATTTGGGGGTCTAGGAGTTCACCTGTTAAAATGAAAATAGTCTATGATAGTTAAGAATTAACTCTAACTGTTGGCAATATGCACGAGCAGAAGGGTGAACCAGCCAGCTGTGGGCAATGATCCAGTTCTGTAGTAACTGGCCCCAAACAAAGGCAGGGTGTGGGGGACCTGGGGAGGTCAGTTGATGGGAGAACACCAAGGACTTGCTTATGGGCCTCCATGAGTGTTTGGGAAGTTGCCTGGTAACAACCTAATTATAGTTAGGTGCCCTCAAATGAGTCACCTCAGTGATTCCGTTTCCCCACTGCTCTGTGACGTGAAGGCAGTCAGGTGACCTGGATGGAGTCATTCGTCTTGTACTCCTATCACATCCTCTGTGCTCTCAGTCACCACGATTGCATCATCAACCACACCCTCTGCCCACAGTTGCCCAAGATGCTGTGGCATGGGCTGCACTATATTTAATCCCCACAGTCGTGGGACCTAGGTATCGCTACCGTATATACCAGGTAGGGTGGAGCATGCAGCCTCTCTACATGTTTAGTGTCCCAGGGATGCAGGATGGAAGGATGCAGGGCCTGCCCTCTGGGCTGCTTGACTCTCTGCTTGGACGGCCAGGGTTTCTGTTGCTGCATTAGTCTGGGTCAGGAGCTGGCAACTTTTCTTGTAATATATTTTAGGTGTTGTGTTCCATGTATGCATGGTTGCTCCTTCTCCTCTTTCTTTACTCCTTTTTGATTCTTTAGAAATGTAAAAACCATTCTGCTCCAAGAGCTGAATGTGACCTTTAGGTCTTGGCTTACTGATCCTTGATAACAGACAAACCTAATGTAAATTGCTCCAATGTGGCATTTTTTTAGACTTCAGAGGGGACCTAAATCCATTCCAGGAGCCCAGTGCCGGCAGATGGCAGGACTAGCTGTGTGGTCCAGGTCGACACTGGTTTTATGGATGACTTTTCAGATATGGTACAATAGCCTCTTCCAGTGAGTTCCTTGCAGAGATTCTCGTGACCAGCCTCCCCTCAGTGGGGGCTCCCTGGGTTCTTCCCTCCTCACCATCCTGGTCTTCTTTCCTCCTGGGTTTCCGGTTGTAGATGGAGCCACCAGGCACTGTGGGAGACCCTGACTGATCAGTAGAAGAAGCTGGGAGGTCTGATCCCAAGCCGGGAAGGCCAGTGAGGGGTGGGAGGTGCTGAGGAAGAATGAAAGCGGAACTCGGAGCTGAACAGGAAGGAATTCCATGTCCCAGGCAGGAAGCTGGGGGAACCTCTTGTTCCTAAGGCGCCTCAGTGTTGAGCCGCTTTGGGAAAGGAAGCTCTTGTGTAAATACAAGGGAGTCTCTTGGCATGTGTGGGCTGCCTCTGTGTGCACACTTACAGCCAATGTCTGTGCAGTTAGGAAAATAACAGGCCAAGGTCTCCATAAAAAGTAACAAACCCAGGCTGAACCCTGCAGTCAAGTCCTGCCCACCACTGGCCAGGGATGTTCACTGTCCCCGTCTGTGGAGCGGGAAGAACAATATCCTGTCAGCAAGCTGCTGTCATTCCATCAGTCTTCTGGTTCAGTTGGTCGCACTCTGAGGTTTCGCGTGCATCCTTCCCTACCAACAGTGTACAGAAATGTACATATCACACCAACTCAGTCAATACTCAGTCCTTCCTGAACTTGAGCTGAAGGGTGGGATGTGCGCACCCCACTTGAGGCCAGTGAGAAGGCGTGTCACCTTGTGGTCAGCTCATGTTAGACACAAGGCTCTGCCTGGAGGTCTCTTTGACATCACAGCTTACTTATTTCTGTGTGCTTGTGCTTTTTTTTTTTTTGGTACTTGTTTTTGCTGTTTAAAATGGTCCCTTGGGCTTGAGATATTAAGCTTCTGCCTGCAAGCAGAAGGACCTGAGTTTGGATTCTGGATCCCATGTGAAAATGCTGGGTGGAAATGGCGGTGGCCTGTACTTCTTTCTGGTTCTGGGAAGCCCCAGAGCAATTCAAATAGGAGGTAGAAGCAATGCAGGATGATTCTTAAAGTCACTCTTGGGCCTCCACAAGTACACACAGTACACACAGCACACAATTGTCCCTATTGGGCTGGCAAGATGGCTCAGTGGGTAAAGGCTCTTGCCATGCAAGATTAATAACCTAAATTCCACCCCCGGAACTCATGTAAAGATGGAAGGAGAAAACTCATTCTACAGAATTGTCCTCTGATCTCCATTCATGTGTGGTGATACATATGTAGACACACATATATTAATAATAATTTAAAATTAAATAAATGGACCCAAGCATAATAAGTAAAGGGGGTTTATTCAGGGGACCCCCTCCGATGTCTGGCAGAACAAAGACCACAGGCCATGTCCACGCAAGAGATTTATTATTGCAGGAGCAGAGCGGCTGTCCCAGCACAAGTGGAGGGAACAGCAGGGGGTGTCGTCTTCTTAGCTTATATGCAGTACAACCGGTACAACCAGAGAGGCATTAGGGGCGTGACTAGGGAACAGACACTGGGGTTTTTACCCTGTAAGAGAAGAGTCCAGTTATCTGAAGAATGTATGAGGGAGCTGGAGCCGGCCAGCAGGAACACATACACAAGGAGAGAGAAGCCCGGGGGCGCCATCTCAGGTGGAGAGAAGGACTCGGATGGGCCTGGAGGCGCCTCTTTATGAATGGGACCATTTTGTCGAGGAGGGAAGGGTCAGTACATGATGCAGTAGCCCAACAGTGACAATGTGGACAAGATGGCTGTGATGTCACTTATGGGAAAGATGTGAGGTAGATAAGCTTTGTCCAGGCATGAGATGTGGTTTTAATGCCAACGAGTCAATAATGTGTAAATATAGATTCTTTAAACAGAAATACACATGGAACAAGGTTACATTTAACTCTCTGATGAAAACGTGAGGAAAGGCTTGTAGGACCCTCTCTGTGAATCTCCCCTAGGAGCAACAGTTCTGTATTCACTGATTCAGTGTAGAACATAGTCGTCGTGCATAATGAGAAATGACTATATCAACTCATTTCATCGACACAGGAACCTTAGTAAGTAGGTGCTTTGCTATCTCCACACATGCGCCGTGTTGTGTTGTACTGAAGAGACACTGAGTCACAGAGGGTCCAGGGGCTGTTCAGAGGTAGCCGGGGAATGCATTGTGACCGTCACCTCTCTCAAGGGTATCTGGATGCTTAGAATTGCTGTCTTGCCAGCTGGGACAGCTGCAAAGCCTGTAGGATTGGCGTGATGCTCAGCAGAAGTGGAGCTGAAGTTGAGATCGTAGAACATTTGGGGCTCCTTGAGGATGGGTCATGGTGTTGCTAAAAATTCTCAACCGCTGGGGAGGGCGGACATGTGCCAGTCACCACAGATGCTGTGGTGGAGAAGCCTGGCAAGAAGCGTCCTAACGGAGGAAGGGTTTGTTGTGGCTCACGGTTCCGGGAGACGTAGGTCACCATGGTGGGGGAAGGACTGGGAGCAGGAGAGCCAGGCAGCTGGTCACATTGCATCTCCAGTTGGGATACAGAGTGGACAGGAGATGGGCTGAGCTGTAACATCTCCCAGCCCAACCCCTCAGCGGCCCACTTCTTCCAGGGCTTTACCTCATAACTTTCTAAAATAGCGTCACCAACTGGGAAATCAAGTGTTCAAACACGCAAGCCTCTGAGGTCATTTCACATTCAAACCACAGCATTTGCCTTGGCTCCATAGGCTTCTGGCCATCTCACAACGCAGAATGCATGCAGTCCAACTTCAAAAGTCTGCATTGTGTCCCTTAATAACACTGTCCAACACCGTTCAGAAGTCCAAAGTCTCTTCTGGGGGCTCAAGACAAACACTTGAGTCTTGTAAAATAAAAAAACAAAGCGAAACAAGTTATCGCTTTCAAAATACAATAGCATAGGGAAAAAAAAATACCCATTCCAGAAGGGAGGAATGTGCTATAGCAAAGAAAGATGAGACCAAAGGAAGACCCGAACGAGGGAAAGACCAAATCCTGAGGCTCCATGTCTGCACCTGGGGCTCATGACGGTCTCCAGTGTGTTGCGTAGCTCCATGTTTCCAGCTCTGCTGCCTGCAGCACATGTATCTTCTCTCTTGAGTCAGCACCATCATGTCTGCAGCTTTTCTTGGCTGACAGCCCATGATCCTGGCATCTCTGATGTCCTGGGGTCTCCATTGGCAACATAGGTGATCAGGCTCCTTGACAGCAATGGTGACAAATACTTCATCAGTTACTGCTGCTTTCACATCCGACTTATCCGCGCTCTTTAAACTCGTTCACGTAAGTTTTTAATTTTTACCAAACTGCACATTTCTCCTCTCTCCCTCTCTCCCCCTCCCCCTCTCTCTCACTATGAGCCACAAGCACAACTAGGGCACAGCTGAATGTATTCTCTTGAAACTTCCTCCATCAAACAAATGAGTCCAGGGCTGGAGAGATAGCTCAGGGGTTAAGACTCTGCCTCACAAGCAGAAGGATCTGAGTTTGGATCCCAGATCTCATGTAAAAAACGTCAGGCAGAAAGGCCTTTGACCTGCACTTTTGACTGTGGAGGATGGAGCCTGAGAAATCCCAGAGCTAAGTTTAAAGGAGGTAGGAAGTAGAAGCCATCCAGGATGATTCTCAAAGTGACCCTTAGTCCTCCACAGGGACACACAGTGCACCCTGACACACACATACACACACACACACACCAGTAAAAAAGAACAGTCCACCACTTTTGAATCCAGTGTCACCAGGTTGTCAGGACATGGGCAGAATGTGACCAGATATTTTGCTAGAATATAACACAAACTGGCCTCTAGCCCAGTTCCCAACAGTCTTTGTCCCCTTTGAAATCTTGTGAGCTGGCCTGCACTGTCCACATTACTTTCAGCCTTCCAGGTCTTCCAAATGCCTATTAGAATGTCCATTAAGCTCTGCTGATGAATTCCAGGACTTGTCTAACTCCAAGTTCCAAGTTCTTCCACATTTCTCTGTGCGACAGCTCGAAAGGCCCAAAGGCCAAAGGGTCAGGTTTATCACAGCAGTAATTCTACTTTTTGGTGTCAATTTTCTGTACTAGTTGCTTTTCTTGTCACTCATGAAGGGAGGAAGGGTTTATTCTGGCTCACAGTTTTGGGGATACAGTCTGTTACGGCAGGGAGGGCTTGTGGAGGCCGGAGCATGAGGTCACTGGTCACGTCTTACCTGCAGTGAGCAAACAGCAGACAGGAAGCTGCTCCTACAAACCCTCAGTGCCCAGCCTTGGAGCCCGTTCCCTTCAATGACTCTCTGCTTCCTACCGGTTCCACAAGCTTCTAAAACACCGCCACCATCCGGGAACCAAGTGTTTGAACAAGGAGTCTAATACAACATTTGTTAGATCAGATGACTTCCTGGCACATGTCAAAAATTGAAGATCTGTGAAGACAAATTTTGTATATGTGACACACACACGCACGCACACACACACACGCGCGCGCGCACACACACACACATAGCATGTGCATATGTAAGAGAAATACGAGGTGTGCATGTCTTGTCTCTTGGACATAAAGTAGTCCACCAATGAGGGGCCAGAAGAAACAGGAAGTGGAAGGGAACTATAGTTGACAAAGAGGGAAAGCAGAGAGGCCCCTCCTGCCCTCTAATTTGGATGCAAAGAACCTGAGAGTCAAGTAACAACCTACATCTACTTACTACTATCCCTATTGCTTCCACAAGACGTGTCCTTTACTGGTCTCAGGCCACACGGATTTCACTCATACCTTCTATTTAAATAGCTTTTGAAGCATGGGGACATTTCATGCTCAAACCACAGCACTGGCATTCATCACCATCTGTTTCCATGCACGTCCTTATTCACTGATTTCTCAGTCTGCTTCTGGGAGCTCTCTTGGGAGGCCTGGCAGCCTGGACGGTCACCAGCTTGGTCTTCCAGCACCGTGAGCACATGCTAGGTGGTTATGGTGGGCCAGGGGGGAGTGTCTAGGGGGACTTACTCAAGCAGCATAGGGCGCAGCTTCCTCTCAGAGTGGGAGAGGCCAGCCTGGGACTTAGCAAGCCCACCAGGACTGCTCTGACATGCGCTTTGGTGAGCTCAGAGAGTGACGAGGCTGCAGAAGGAGGCAGAAGTCAAGGCGTGGAAGGCTCCATTGATGACAATCTCCATCCAGGGTGGTCAGGACAGGGATGCAGGGGAGAAAGAGAGAGGAAACATCAGGGCTGGCAAGGAGGCTCTGGTAGCAGAGGATCTGACTCTGTGGTGGGAGAAGGAGGAGGAGGAAGAAGAGGAAGAGGAGGAGGAGGAAGAAGAAGAGGAAGAGGAGGAGGAGAGGGAGGAAGAAGAAGAGGAGAGGGAGGAGGAAGAGGAGAAGGAGGAGAGGGAGGAGGAAAAGGAGAAGAAGGAGAGGGAGGAGGAAGAGGAGAAGGAAGAGAGGGAGAAGAGGAGGAGGAGGAGCAGGAGCAGGAGGAGGAGGAGATGGGTGCTGGCTAGGGCTCTGCTCTCCATTTCCAGTCCTGGCTGTTTGTTTACTTGACCAGTAGTTTGGCCTTCTCTTGCTGCATAGTTCCTGCTGAATTCTAGAGGAGATGAGTCAGGGCTGGCTGCAAGAAATGGGAACCCACACCTTCCAGGAAATGCTGGGGTAGGAGGGAACCAACCGGTTCTGGGTTTCCTTTGCAGAAAGTCCCCAGGAGCGCACACCTGGTTCATCATTCATTCCTAGCGCCTATGGGAAGTGAAAATCCCTTCTTGGCTCTTTACAATATTCATTCATGAAATCAGCTGGCAAACATTCGTGAGGTGCTACGTTCCATTAAGGAACTAGTCATAAAGAAAATCTTGGCATGGCAAAGTCTATTCCAGGTTCCTGTAGTTCTCTTTTGTTTGCTGGCTTATTTACTTATTGTGTATGCATGTTGTCCTGATTACTCTTGTCTGTTGCTGTGGGAGCATTCAAAGTCAAGCAACTAGGGGAGAAAGGGGGATTTATTCAACTTATGGTTTAAGAGGGGAGGGCATGACATGGCCGGGGGCAGAAACTGGAGGAGGATGAAGACACTCTAAACATCTTGGAGACTGAGAGCTGCAGACTGCTGTTACAAAAGCAGACTCCTCCTGGAGGTAGGGTGGGACTAATCCCCCTCAAGACCCACCCCCTGTGATCTCCTTCCTCCGGCAAGGCTCCATCTCTCAAAGGTGCCATGATTTTCCTAAACACATGCGACCGTGGGGGACACGTTTCAAACCATGACACACGTGGAGGTCAGAGTACTTCTTTCAGGAGTTGCTTTTCTCCTGCCACTTTGTACGATCTGGGGATCGAAGTCAGACTGGCAGGCTTGTGTGCTCACCAAGATATTTCACCGGCCTCTCTTCTCATTTTCTTTCTTTCTTTTTTTAAATGTATGTGTGTATATGTGTGTGTGTGTGTGTGTGTGTGTGTGTGTGTGTGTGTGTGTGTGTAAGGACACTGTGTGTCCCTGTAGAAGACCAAGGGTGACTTTGGGAATCATCTTGAATTGCTTCTACTTATTGCTTAGCTCTGGGATTTCCCAGGCTCTATCCTCTAGAGTCGCAAGTACAGGCCACTGCCATTTCTGCTTGGCATTTTTACGTGGGGCCTGGGATTGGATCCCAGTTTGGACTTAGGACCTTCTGCTTTTAAGGCAGAGTCTTAACCCTTGAGCTATCTCTACAGTCCCTTGGTTCTTTTTCTAATTAACAGTAACAGGAATGTGTTCCATTCTGATAAGCAGGTCCTAAATCCAAGCAGAAAGCTATTGATTGTCTCCTTGATACTCATGCCACTGTTACACTGGTGGTCCCCTGTTGCCATGGTTATTTTGATTTCAACTTGCAGATCTCGTGAGCTGTTGAGACCTGTGATTATTTGTCTCCCCCAGTAGCTTCTACAGTATTGCTTGGCACTGTGTACACTATACAGTTCTATTTCAGACCAGTTCTAATTGATGTATTTTGTCCACATTTTGTGGTCCATACGTGTTGCATCTTCAGTAACAGGGTCTGGCAGTTTTTTGGACAGCAACCAAGAACAATGGCAAAAGCCTATAATGTTTAGGGGTCTTTGTGGCCTCTATGACCAACATTTTATCAGGAAGTGTCATATTCCTGTTACTTCTAGTATTTTTTTTGTCACTGGGTTTTGTTGGATCAGCTCAGCCCCTCCCCCCCATGCCCATTTTCTTTACTCTCTACTCCTCTACATAGGGACTGCTCATTCTTCTTCTTTTCTTTAAAAGATATTTTTTGACATATTACTAGCATAGGAGGTATCTTTGGGGTTACAACCCATAATCTTAGGGTTTTATTTTACAAGTCCCTCTTATCTTCCATACCTTCATTACCCATTATGCATTTTTCCCAATTATTCCTTCCCTCACCCTACTTGTCATAATATCCTAAATCTGTCCTTTAAAAGGTTTTACCCTAACCATCCTTTCCCACATTCCTACTCACTGGTCTCTTTAGAATTTTCTGGCTTTTACTGTGATTCCAATCCAAATACATTGACAAGAATATCAGTGCTAGAATCCACATATAAGAAAGAACATGTGGCGCTTAACTTTTTGTGTCTGAGATACCTTGCTCAATATTAAATTTTCTAGTTCCATCCGTTTACCAGCAAATTCCATAAGCTCATCCTTTCTGATGGCTGAGTAATATTCTCTTATGGATATGTACCACATTTTCATTACTCTTTCCTCTGTTGATGGGCATTGTGATACTTAATCTTGGTTTTCAACTTGACCACACCTGGCATTAACTAAGATCAGCTGTCAGACCACCTGAAGAGATTATCCAGATCAATACATTACAATGCAAAGACCAGCCCTAGATCTGATTGGAACCTCCCGGTAGCGGACCAGATAAAAGACACCACAGAACAGAAGACTTAGAAGAAGACAGACTCCAAAATGTTTGCAGTGACTTAGCCTGCCTCTAGCTTCAGCCACCAGCCATATTGCCTCTATCATGAAAGATTGTTTTACCTCTCTTGAACCAGAAGCTGAATAAATCTCCCTTTCTCCTTCAATTGCTTGACTTTGAATGCTCTGTCACAGCAACAGTTAAGAGTCACTGTTACAGAAATGTTGGCTGATTCCATTTTCTCGCCGTCGTGGGGAATCATTCTTGATTGCTCGTCCACTTTAGCCTTAGGGCTAATCTGGCCATTCAGCTTGTTCTGGGCATTCCCAGATGTTGCCTTCCAAAGTTAGAATTACAGGTCGAAGGACACACACATTTAAGTGGGATCTGGGAATCAGAACTCGGGTCCCTTGCTTTTGAGGCAAGGGTTTTAACAACCGAGTCATCTCCCCAGTCCCTCTTCTTACTTTTAAAAAACGTTACATTTTTTTGTTTGTATGTATGTGGAGTAAACTCCATGTATGTTTGCATGTGAATAGGAATGTGTGTGTTCATGCCCAAGTACATGTGTGCACATGTGTGTGGAGGTGAGGCTGAGGTTGATGCCGTGAATCATCTTTGATTGTTCTTCTACCTAATATTTTGAGGCAGGGCCTCTAATAAAAACCAGAGCTTGTTGATGTGTCTGGTTAGCCAGCTTGTTGTGAGGATTTCCACACTCTGCCTCTCATGGCTGGAATTGTAGGCAGACCACCATGTCTGCTGGCTTTTTACTTTAATGTGAGATCTGGGGATTTGAACTCTGGTCCTCTTTGCTTTCACTGAGCCATCTCCCCAGCTCTCATTTTTACACTTGATCTTAGCCAAAAGGCCGAGAAGCGATCCCAGCTCTCATTTTTAAAGTCTTTCCCCACATCAGTTCATGTTTCAGATTAGGGATTTATGCTTGGTGAACATTTAGCAAGTGGCTCTCAGGAAAAACCAACTCTAACCAGTCACCCCTGATCCATGGTGTTTGCCAATTTTTGGTATGTGAATCCTTTCACTGTGACTTTATGCTGCTGTGTGACGTCACTAATACAAAGTTGTGAAGAATTGTCTGAGGCACACCATACATATTATTTTCAGCATTAACTATTTCCAGAATTAATGTTCAGTAGATTGGGAAGGTAACTGTCTGCCTTAGGCTCTTGGATGACAATAACATGTAAAAATAACTAAGAGGTAATGCATTCTGAATATTACCTCTGTTTTAAATATACCCATTTAACTATGAGCTTATATACTTTATTTATTTTGTTAATTTTATTTTATCTGGATGTGTAGGTGCGTGTGAGTGTGTGTGTGTGTGTGTGCGTGTGTGTGTATGTGTGTGTATGTAGAAAAGGCCATGGTATGTGCCTGTGGAGGCCCCAGGGTGACTTCTGGAATCACTCTGGATTGCTCCACCTCCTTGCTTTGCTCTGGGGTTTCCCGGGCTCTACCTTCCAGAGCTGGATATGCAAGTTACCACCATTTCTGCCTAGTGTTTTTATGTGGGATCTGGGATCCAAGCTCAAGTCTTTTTGTTTGCAAGGCAAAGGCTTTATCCCAGAGCCATCTCCCCAGCCCCAGTTCATATACTTTAATACTTGTTTAACAGCAAGTCATCAGATTCCTGAAATTGTAGCAGTTCTTGGAACCAGTACAAGTGGTCTCTGACCTAGCACTTCCCCAGAACCTTTCAGAAGTGTGGTCTCTAGGAAAGATTCAAACCCATCAATCAGAATTTGGGTCTTCACATTTTAAACTCTACCCTCAACTAATCTCTATACATATAAGGATGAGCGTCCACTGTTTATGACTTTGCAGAAATCTTTTCAGATTTTTTTCATGGTACAGACACATATGTTTGCTGTCATTTTTAAGTAAAATGAGGTCATGTTATCAGGGTTCCAAAAGAATTTGTTTTGTTTAGATTTAATAATATGTCTGATACCTATCTGTATGAGTTTTTGGAGGCCTAGCTATTTTCAGAGCTTCCACAGTTTTCTAGGGTGTGAGTAAATCATAATTTAAAAAAATGATCTCTCTGAATGGATGCATACTGTTTCCCCCTTTGCGTCAAGAAATCTCATAATTAAAGTTTTTTTCAACAATGCTTCCATCCTTCCGGCCAAAATCTACCTTTAAAAAAATCCATGCAGATGACAACAGTTTGGATTGCTCCCCTTTTCCAGATTTAAAGAGTTTAATTGAATTTTTACCAGGATTTACTGAGATATTTTATTCATAGAGCTTGAAGGAAGTTGCTTTGAAATTTATAAGTTAGATGTTAACATGACATTAAAATGCTGATGGGCCACAAAAGGAATACAGTGTGTAGACAATCATAAAATGAAACAGGAAATATGACAGATATGAGATACAGTTTTTGCATCAGAAGAACACAAGAAAGGGGGGATTGAGGATATAATCTAGGAGTATATGCAAGCACATGACCCTGGGTTCAGGGGACAGATGAGAGAAAAGTAATAGAGATAGATCTAGATAGAAGAGTGTGTGTGTGAGAGAGAGAAAGAGAGAGAGGGAGAAGAGAAAGGAGAAAGAAGGAGGAGGAAAAAGAGAAAGAGAAGAAGAGAGAAAGAAGAGGAAGAGGAAGAGTGAGAGATTGAAGGGGGGGGAGAGAGAGAGAGAGAACCTTAGCTAAGAAGAGCTAAGTTTCACATCACAGTTTCAAACCACAGGGTTAAAGAGAGGAAGTATATTGGCTGTCCCAGGCTCTCGGGTGGTGGAGATAGCTTGGGATTGGAGGAGAGTTGGAGGGGCTCAGTGAGTGTTTTTATCTGGTAGATGTGCACCTTCTCTTCCCAAGTATCCTAAAGTGAGATACTTCCCTCTGTATTTTTTCTTCTCTAGCATGGCCTCTTTATTTCCAGGAACCTCAATCCTCAAGGGTGACAGTAGCTGTCTGGTTTTGGTGAGGCTGCACGCTAGACCTCAGGCTGTGGCTGGTCCCTGTTCCTTTGTTCTGTGGGACTGGGATTATGAGCAGCATTGAGATGCCTTCCCCAGCTGCTTGTGCCTGACATCTCGCCTGGTTGGCTGCCTAGCTGCTGCACGTTGTGGAGCTTCTTACTCCAAGAAGCAGCTCTCTGATGTTTAAGACACCACCCAAGCAGCAAGAGATCAGGGACTCCTCTCATGCTTTGATATGAATTTGCAGCTCTGCAGATTAGACTGCAAGATCTCAGCAATGAAAGGAACTTCAGGGGCAGGGTCTTGGCTTCTCTCTGCTTTCTCCTCCACCCCAAGAGAGCGAGTGAGGGCTGGAGAAATGGCTCAGGGGTTAAGATTTTGTCTTGCAAACATTCAGAAGGAGGGCAGAAGAAATTGTTTTGGATATTTGAGGAAGGAAGAAAATAGCTAAATGTTTTTCTTTCTAATTCATTAGTAACTTGAAGCCTAGTCATGCTTGTGTTTCAGGAAGGTACAAAGATAAGGAAGAGTTCCCTGGCCCTCGAGCGCACAGTAAGAACATCAGTTGCAGGTCCTTTTCTGTTGTTATGATGAAATGCTCGGATTCTACCACCCAAGGGAGAAAGGGCTTGTTATTTGGCATATGGCTCCAGAACAGATGTTCTCCATTATGCTGGGGAATACATAGTGGAAGACATGGCGGTTGTTGAGGAGGATGTTAACTTGTGTCACAGCAGCCATCTGGTTTATCCAAGTTCCTCTCCCTCCCCCCCACTCCCCACACACTGCTTCCTCCAGCAAGGCTCAACCTCCTAAAGGTTCCATTACTGTTGGGCCCACCCAGGATTTGCCCCAGGGCATGGCCGAGCACATGGGACTAAAGATGGCACTGAGGGCAAGGGTCTTGGGCGTAACCTGATCACTTCACAGAGAGCCTTAATTGGCTTTCAGGTATCTACCTGCCCTCTGTGCTGATTGACATTGAACTTGACCATTAGCACCTGTAGGATGTCTTGACCTTGTGACACAATTGGATGCCTGTTCCGAGCCTTGGTGGCCTTTGTCTATAAAAGTTCCTTTTCTCCCCCCAATAAACTGAGATCTGCTTCTGACAATCTCCCCGTCCTGAGCCGAGTCTCTGGGGGTAGAGGCGGAGGTGGGAACGGCTGGAACCTGCTTTCATCACAGCCAGCAGCTGTGTGTTTGAGTGAGTGAATGGATGCGTGAGTGGGAACTGGTTCCCACACATTACCTTCCCAAACAGCACCACCAGCCGGGGACCAAGACTTCAAATGCCGAGCGAGCGAGGGACAATTCACATTCACGCTGCAATACCATCCTTTAAGGGAGGAGGTAGCCCAGTTTACAGAAGCGTCTTCAACCAACCACAGGGGGGACTGTTGGTCTAATTTACACATGCCCAGTCTCCTTCCGGCCAGTGCAGACTGAGCTATTGCAAGGAGCCCAGCCTGTGTTTCAGTGCATGCGCTCAGGCAGAGGTTCTGAGACCATCAGCTCTGGCTGGAGACCACCGATGGAAATCCGGAGGAGGTGCTCCTCCCCACAGGCCTTCTCCGTGGGAGCCAAAGCCTCACCCTGGAGTTGAGGGCCGAGCAGAAGGGAAGGCTGAGCTTGGGTCGCCCTGGCAAGGAGACGGTGGTGTGGGTCATGGAGCATTGGTCCAGGGCTCCTTGGCTGTGCAGAGTCACTTTCTTGAACATTTACTTCTTTCTGTACAAACTAGAAACAAATCCACCTACTCCTGCAAGCTCTTGGTGGTGTGTCAGGCTCTGATGAGGTCATGTCTTAGAGAGCCTGTAAAGCTGGATAAGAGGTATCAACATCCACAAGACACCTTCCTGCCCGCCTGTCCCAAGGCCCGCCTTACTTCACCTATTTGGTGTCCCGGCAGCCCTGACTACCCTTCTTGTAGATTTTTTCCCCCACCACTGGACATTTGCACGTGCTATTACTGCGGTCTGAAATGTTTCCCCTTGCTTTCCTTGGTTTACTCCTATTCACAGAGAAAGCAGCCCAGTTGGGACCTCTTTAGGGAAGTTGCCTCTGACCACAGATTGCTCATCCTTATCCCTTTCATCATAAGGCACCATGCATGTTAATCCCATCTTCGTGGGCAGCTAACATTTGTGTGATCCGTGACAATCCTTGTCAATAATTCAGTCTTAAGCTCCAGGAAGACAGAGAATAGTATATTTTCACTCATGTCTGCATCTCTGTGAGGCAGAGAAGCAAGCATGGGGAATAGTTTAAAAAAGAGGGATCTCTACCTGGCTTGTGCTATGCATGCACGGCCTTCTTAGCAATGTACCTGGCAAATCCCCTGGCAACCCAGGAACCTTACCTGAGCACACACCACACTACACACACACACACACACACACACACACACACACACACACACACACACACATTGGCAACCTAGGACCCCATCTACATGGGATTGCATAGATTGCATGCACATGCCATTCTGAACACATGCAGTAAGTTTCTCCTCCCCCTAATGATTCTCACATTTGGACAGTTTCTATCCCTGTCTGTTTCAGAACATGTTCAGATAGGGAAGGTAGGAAGGCAATCAGGCTACTTTTGGGTGCAAATACAAACTACGCCTTCTGAATGAACTTTGGAGTATCCCTTATTTACTGCGTTATGCCTATGCATAACAGATACATTATGGGGAGGGGTCAGGGAGTGAGCAAAGGCGTCAGTCAAAATAGAAAATCAGCTGTGCTATGTCCCTTAGAAACCAAACTCCTGCTCCTCTCAAACCCCGTGAAAGAAATCCCCAAACAGCGATGGGGTCCTTGAGTATCTGACACTCACATGGCCCGTTGCCACTTCTAACATCGATCCCCTCCTGGTCTGTGCTCTCGCTTAGCTTTGAATACAGCTGTTTTGCTGCTCGGCAATCTGTAGGCGTGTCCTTGGCTCAACTCTGAATTAAGAGACTGAGAGCTTAGAAACACCAGGTCCAGACCCCGACCACCTTCAGCCAGACACCAACTAAATAAGTCTAAGAATCTCGGTAGCTGGGATGCTGAATTTAGGTGCCTGGGTTACAACCCCCCAGAGTGAGAAAACCCAGTAAGACAAGAGTCCTCTTTGAGCAAACCTTGTGTCTGTGGTTGCTCTTTAGGCCACACTGCGTGGCCCTGTGGTGTCCTTTGCCTCTGAGCACCATGAGCAGCACGTGGCAGCAGCTCATTCCTAGCAATGGGCAGGGCCGCCTCTGTCCCTTGCAGGAGAAGGAGTCGGCTCCCGCCCCCAGGACTGCTGCCAGGGTTGGAAGAAGGCTTCCGAACAAGGGGCGCAGGGTACCTCTGGAGATGCCGTTCTGGCTGGAACTCAGCTTGGGAGACTTGAATTATTAATACAAATTCTAGGAAACCCAGTGGGTTTCGCGGGAACCTTTGTCCAGTTAAGAGGAAATAAATTTCAAGTGTGCTTTTAAGCACCATTAGACTTTTCCCTTTGTTTTGATAACTTCCTATTGATGTGCAGTATTCACAAAGTACATAGATCTTAAGTGTACGCCCAGTACCCTTTCACAGGTTAACCATCCCCCTTGCCCCAGCGTCCAGGCGAAGAAAGAGAACGTGACAGACCCTCAGCAGCTCCACCATGTCTCTTCTATCAGCCCCCACCCCACCCCCTGTGACTCTCTTGACTTCTGCCAGCACAGATTAGGTCTGCCCACGTTTGCGTTCTGCAGTCCGTCGTTGTGAGATTCATGCGGCTTAGGATCGTTTTTTTACTGCTACGTAATAATCCACTGCATGGACAATCGCTCTTTTTCCACAGGGAATATGTTCCCACTCCTGGGGATGCCTGGAACCATGCAGACTACAGGGCATTAGAAACCCTGTCTCACCAGTGGTGTGGGGTTACACATCTGTGCCCTCAGCACTTGTAATGCTAGTGCTTGGGAGGCTGAGGCAGGAGCATCATGCATCTGGGGCTGACCCAGGCTACATAGTATTAGGTCAGTCAGGGCTACATCACAAGACTCAGTTTAAAAAAAGCCTTAAATAGTGTCTCTTGACATAGTTCAGTAGGTAAGTTCAGTTTGAAAGCTGCAAACCTGGCAACCAGAGTTTGATCCCAGAAGTGCACATGGTAGAAGGAGAGAACTGACTTCCAAAAGTTGACCTCTGACCTCCAGCCACGAGCATTCTCTCTTTCTCTCTCTGTCAAATAATAAATGAAATATTTTAGACATCCCCAAACAAATACATAAATGTTATTTTCTGCACATCCACACCTATGATAAAGTTCAAGTTGTAAAGCGCATAGTTAGAAGCCAGTGGCCATGAATATACTGCAAAAAAATTGTTTAAAACTTATGAAACATTCCTAAAACTTTCTGTCTAAAAATCACAACTGCAGTTGACCACAAGAAATGAAAAGCAAATGTGGGGAAGGGTGTAATGATTATAGTGAAATTTATTTATTTGTTCTGCTGTCCAATGCTCCCATATTGAAGCACCCCGGGTTTGCAGACCTTGGAGAGGCATTGAAGAGCACATCTGCTTGCTTTGTTTCCAATGCTCTGCTAAGTTATAAAAGGTTCTCCCCACCAGGGAAGCTGTAATCTGATTAGGTCAAGAATAAGCTTCTATATGCTTTTTTTTTCTTCTTAGAATTCATAGGGGGCCGGGGCTGAAGTTCAGTGGTAGAGTGCTAGCCTAGCATGTACAAGATCCTGGGATCCATTCTTAGTAATAACAATAACTATAACTATAACTATAACTATAAAACTATAACTATAACTATATATATGGCTGGAGAAATGATTTAGGGGTTAACCTTTACCTTGCAAGTAGAAGAACCTGAATTCAGATCCCAGATCCTACATAAAAACTCTGGGCAGAAATGGCTGTGGCCAGCATTTTTTGCCCTGCAAGGTGGATCCTGGGAAACCCCAGAGAAAAGCAATGGGGAGGTAGAACAATCCAGAATGATTTCCAGAGTCACCTTTGGGCCTCCACAGACACACATATTACAGTCTGCTATTCCCCCTCCCACACCTTCACCCACATATACACACACAAACACTTACACATGCAAAAAAAAAAAAGAAAGATAAATGACCCCTTCTAAAAAGTTAACTTTTAAACTTTTTTTTTTTTGCATGCCTTAACATGCTGCATGTGTATAGATATACATGTCTGTGCCCAAGAGGGAGGTCATAGGAGGCCACACCCAGTTTTTTTCTGCCATCTGAATTCAGGTCCTCACACTTGGGTAGCAAATTTACCCAAGCAATTTACCCCAAGAGTGACCAGTATTATTACAAGTACCTTATGCAACAGCTGGAAAAATGCAAAGAAACTTAAGAATATTGTTCTACCATTTAGACAGAAGATGCTTCTTTCTAACACCTTCTTGTTTCTTTATTAAATTTTGAAATAAATTTTAATATAGATTTAAGCACAGTCATTAGGTGATGCAGAAAGAGACATGTAAGGAGAGTAATGTGTACCCTGGAATGTGGACTGGGGTTCCCAAGAGAACCTGCTGCATATATTTCATTGTCTGGATTGCATTGTTTTTTTTCTTTTGTGTGTGTATGTACGTGCTAACCTACCGCAAGTGTAAGCCAGAAATTACTGAATCTCCTGAACCAGGAAGTTGGAATGTTTACATTTACTTCTGACAGATAGAAACAATGTTGCAATGATGTTGAGCCATATCTTCCTGTCTAATTGTAAATTATATCCTTAAGTAGATTCCTAGAAGTGGAACTGATTAGGTCAAGACCACGAACATTTTGGCAGAGTCTAGCACGTTGCATGCTGCCACACTGAGTTATAAAAAAGGAGCCTCTTGGGTCAATTTATTTATTTATTATTTGCAGAGTTGGTAATGGAACCCAGGACCTCATGCATGATAGATAAACACCGCGCCAAGAGCTTCACCCCAGCCCACAGCTTCAGAAACTCAGTTCATGAGGGATGCATTGCTTTGATGTCTTAACACATTTTATTGTTGTTGAATATGGACAAACTTCATCTTCACATTGCTTGGATTTAGACATTTAAAAATTTCATTCAGAAATTTTAAATGTCCAAAATGCATAGCTTTTTTTTTGTTGTTATTAAGACTAGTTTTTCCTTTTGTAGCCTACAGTGGCCCTAGAACTCAAAACCTTCCTGCCTCAGTCTCCAGAGTTTTGGGGTTACAGATGTAAACCACTAAGCCTGGCCTCTAAAATGATTTCAAATTGACATTTCAATTGAATTTATGTTTTCTGTTTGCTGTAACGTGTGCTGGGAACTGTATTGTGTTGAAGACTGAGTATAATTAATTTTCGTAAATTTTATTGTGACTGACCATTACAACTTGCTTGAAACAGAGAAAATTATAGATCTTCACATAGTTCTAAGAGGTAATGCAGGGAGGAAAGTGTGAGGCAGGGGTTTGAGGCCACCTGGGTTACACAGTGAGCTCACGGCCATCGGGGATTCACAGCAAGACCTCATCAAGAGGGAGAGGGAAAGAGAAAGAGGAAGAAGAGAGGAGGAGAAAGAGAGATTGGAGAATGTTTGGGATGCTTCTAGTTTTTGACTATAACAAGTGCTCTTCTGAGCCATCTCCCTAATCTCTAGACCCCCTGTTTGTTCCCCCCCAGGGCTTTTAGGCCTAAAAGATACTGAATTTTGTTAAAGGCATCTGCCGAGATGTGATTTTTTCCCCCTTTTGATTCGTTTACGTTCTGTATTACATTTATCAGTTTATGTGGGTTAAACAAGCATCCTTGAATTCCTGGAGTAGAACCAGTTTAACTATAGCAAATGACCTTTTCAATGTGTTGCTGGTTTTGTTTGCCAGTATTCTGTTGAGGATTTTTGTGTATGTGTTGAGCATGAATGCTGATTTACAGTTTTCTTTTTTGTTGCTCTTGTGTTCTTATGTGGCGTTAGGGTAGTATTGATTTATAGAATGAATCCGAAAGAGTTGATTTGATTTTTATCTTATGGACTATTTTGAAAAGCATTGGTTTTAGTACTTCTTGAAAGGTCTGATAAAATTTGCCAGCGAATCCATCCAGTCCAGGTCTCTTCTTTGTTGGGATACTTTTTATTATTGTGCATTAGATTGAATGTGGAATTTCTCCTACAAGCTCACGTGTCTGAACACTTGGCCTCCAGCCAGTGGCATGGCTTTGAGAGGTTGTGGTACCTTTAAGAGGTGTGGCCTAGGTGAGGGAAGCAGGCCACTATGTGGTATGGTCTGTCTGCTCTGCCCAAGCTCCCTGCTTCCTGGGCACAGTCATATAGCAAGCAGATATTGCATGTCGTTGCCAAGGACCAAGCCTTCTCCCCACCTTCCCCATAATGATAGACTCCAAACACATGAACCACAAGCCAAAATAAATCCTTTAAGTTCCTTCTCTGATTTTTTTGTTTCAGGAATGAGAATAGTGCTTGATACACCACATCAATTTCATTGCTTATTATTATTCAGTTCAGGCTTTAAAAATCTTCACATAGTTAAAAATGCATCCATTTCTTTTAAATTTTTTCCAGTGTACCAGAGTATAAATTTTCTTTATTTTTTCTTGTGTGCAATATGCATGGGTGTATGTGTGTACAAGAGGGCACTTCAGTGTGTGTGCCTGTGGAGGCCCAAGGGTAACATCAGGAATCATCCTGGATTGCTCTATCTTTCTATTACTTAGCTCTGGGTTTTCCCAGCCTCCACCTTCCCCGGCAGGAGTTGCAGGCTGCTGCTACATCCACCTAGCATTTTTTATGTGGGATCTGGGAATCTGAACTCAGTTCCTTTTTGCTTTCAAGGCAAAGGTTTTAACCACTGAGCCATTTTCCCAACCCATGGAGTATATATTTTAAAAATAATCTAATGGTTTTCTGGATTTCTGTAACATCTGTTCTAATGCCCCTATTATCTCTAAATTTACCATTTGGGTCTTCTTTCTATATCTTTTGCTTAGTTTAGGTTTGTCAATCTTGGTTATCTTTTCAAAGAGCCACCATTTTGTTTCACTGACCTTTTGTATTTTGGAGGGGGGGAGGGGAGTAAGGATGGGGTAGGGGTGTGATAGGGTTTCATGTAGCCCAAGGCTGGTCTGGAATTCACTGTGTAGATGAAATTGGCCTTGATGGCCTTCCTGATCCTCCTGCCTCCACCTCCCAAGCGTTGGGATTACAGGTATGTGCCACCATACCTAGCCCAGTTTTTCACTTTAGACTTTAGCTTGTCAAGTTAACCCCTTGTCAGGGTTTAAAATGTGAGTTGTCCCCCACAGGCTCATGTGTTTGAATCTTTAGTTGTTTGGAAAGTCATGGCACCTTTAGGAGGTGGAGCCTTGCTGGAGGAAGGCAGTCACAAGGGTAGGCCTTGAAGTCGGTTGGCCCCACCCTGCTTCAGTTAATCTGTTCTTACAGCTAACAGTTTGCAGCTCTTTGCCTCCTTGACGGATGTGCCTCCAGTTTCTGCCGCTAGTCAATCTTTTCCTCCATAATGGACTGTATCTCCCCTCTGGAACCATAAGCTGAATAAATCTCCTTTTCTTCCGTTAAGTTATTTGCGTTTGAATGGTGTCTCACAGCAATAGAAAAGAGCAACTGGTATACCCCTTGACAATGGCAAATGACTTTTTTCAATGTGTTTAATCTTTATTTTCTTCTAATTACTTTAAGTTTGGCTTGTTTTAATTTTCTTTTTTTCTTTTTTTCAGGTTTTACATAATTTATTGAAATGATAAGTATATTTTCATATTGATTTCTATAAATGTTAAAGTCAGAATCGTGAGTAGAATGTGTGTTTTTTTTTCTTGCTTTAACTTCAAGGGGAAATCTCTTGTGCTGTCAGAATGCTCCCCCCTCCTGCAATCTTTCACAGGGATTTGGACTCAATATACCCTCTCTTGTGAAGTGATGCTTGGACAACATGTCCAGTGCTTATTAATTTACTTTGAATGCACGGGAAGACTTCACATTCATCGTATCCAATGCTTATCTGCTTCGCTTTGAGCTTGCCTTTCAAATCAGCCTTCATTAAGCTGTCAATTAATTACACAAGAGGGCTTGCTTTCTAAATATTCCTTTAAGTTTCTCAAGAATTATGCAAAATATCTGTAATAAATTCTGGACTCTGAGAGTGTTATCCCAGGATGCCTGAAATCTAAACTAAAGGCAAAATCAATGAGAATAACTGAGGCTCTCATGTAATTTTTTTTTCTTTTGAGATAGTCTTATGCGGCATGGCCCAGCCTCAGACTTGCTGTGTGGATGAAGACGACCAGGAGGTTGTCTTGCCCCCACTTCCCAAGTGCTCGTATTGCAAGCGTGTGGCACCACACCTGGCTTTGGTTCCTAAGACCTTCAGGTGCCTGGGCTAAGTTATTCATTTATGTCATTGATATCTTAATGTGGACACTTATAGGTATAAATTTCCCTCTTAGAGTTGCCTTTGCTATATCTCACACATTCTGATATACTGTGCTTCAATTTCCACTTGAATCTATGAATTTTTTTTTGTGCGTGTGTGTGTGTGTGCGTGCATGCATGTGTGTGTGGTGTGTGTGTGTGTATGTGTGTGTGTGTGTGTATCAGAGGGCACTGTATGTGCCTGTGGAAGCCCAAGGGTGACTTTGGGAATCATCCTGGATTGCTCTACCTATTATTGTTTTGTTCTGGTGTTTTCCAGCTTCCCTTTCCAGGACTGGAAGCACACTATCATTTCTGCCCCATGTTTTCACATGGAATCTGGGATCCGAACTCAGGTCTTTCTGCTTTTGAGGTAAAGGTTTAACTCTCCAGCCATTTCTCTAGCTCTCTATTTTTTTTTGTTCTTTGATATCTTCATACATAAATACAATGAATTTATGTGTTTTCATCCTTTAGTACACAATTCCATCCTCCCTCCTATCCCACTTCATACTTTCTCCTTTTCAACCAGTCTCCCTCCCACTTTCACCTTTCTCTTTCTCTCTCTCTCTCTCTCTCTCTCTCTGTAACCTACTGGGTTTCATCTAGGATGCCTGTACTGGCCAAGTGCCTGCACACTTGTTAGGATGTGGATGACTTATCAATGGGTAAATCATTGAGAAAAACAGTTTTCCTTTTCCTGTCTGGCGTTCATCCTCAACAGTCTCTCAGGGAGGTGTAGTATCTCTTGAGATCTTCCCCTTCGATGGTGAAATATTGATAGGCCAACTATTGTTCAGGTCTTGTGGAAGTGGACATGGATGAAGTAAGTTTTTGGGTGTGGCAACCCTGTTATGACCAGAAGATACTGTTTGGCAGTATCCCTCCTCACCCTCAAGCTCTTACATTCTCATCTACCCCCCTCTTCTGAAAGGTCCCCTGAGCCTTGGGATGGGATTTAGAATTGAGCACTCCACAGTCACTTATTCTTTGCACTTTTGCCGGTGTGGTTTTCTGCATTAAATACTTTCCATTGCAAAAGGGTGCTTCTTAGTCGAGGGCTGAGAGCTTCTTTAATGGGTACAATGATAAATGTTTAGATGGCAGAAACAATGAATTTTTAAGTTTAATTTTTAAAAAAATATTTAATTAATTTAGTGTGTGTGTGTGTGTGTGTGTGTATTAGAGGGCACCATGTATCCCTGTGGAGGACCAAGGGTGACTTCTGGAATCATCCTGAATTGCTTCTACCTCCTTCTTGCTTCAATCTGGGATTTCCCAGGCTCCGCCCACCAGGGCAGGAAGTGCAGGCCACTGTCGTTTCTACCTGGGGGTTTTTACGTGGGACCTGGGAACCAAACTCAGGACCTTCTGCTTGCAAGACAGAGTCTTAACCCCTGAGCCATCTCTCCAGTCCTTAAGTTTAATTTTTAAGAAATTTCAGCATAGTAACTTCTGGGTGCGAAGCTCCGTGTGCAGAATGTAGGCTGCCCGGGCTCCCCTCCACTCTCGGGAGCGCTCATGGTGCGGGGCCTTTCCCTTCCACGCACTGCCACCTGCAATGGGAAGCCAGAGAGCCAGGCAAGGTGGCCGGTGGGTCGTATGATGGATGATCTGTCAGGTTCCAGCATGGAGTCAATTTAAGCTGATTTGGAAAGTTCTTTTTGAGAGCTTGTTGGGAGGTTCTAACAGGGAGGCACAGACTGAGGAACTGTCCTCCTTTGGTGGCAACGAGCACATCGTTTTGGAGTGTCTTACTTACAAGCAGGTATTAACTTGATGGTTGAGGATTCAAGGTCTAGGCACATTTGTAGAGAATTATCAGTTGAGTTAAGCTCAGAACAAACCTGGAGGAGATTGTCTAGTTGATGGGGAAGGCCCAGTCCATGGTGGGTGGGACTAATCACTGGGCTATTGA
Organism: Typhlomys cinereus; assembly: GCA_023101885.1. NCBI lineage: Eukaryota > Metazoa > Chordata > Mammalia > Rodentia > Platacanthomyidae > Typhlomys > Typhlomys cinereus. The sequence continues at coordinate 1,027,805 of JALPQD010000251.1, read as the reverse complement.
ATAACACGGAGAGAGGTGGCTGAGAAAGTTCATCTCCTTTGGTATAATCGGCCAGACGCGCTGGTCTGGCAAGTAATTATCCCTCTCTCAGCCATTATGTGGATACGATGCAGCCAGTTCCTTTGGCCCTGGTATCAGTGTGAGCTCTCCTGCCTTCTGGACAAGGAACTGTGAACGGACTATTATCAACCAAAATTAAACCCCTTCTTCCCTTAAGATGTTTTGTCATGATTTTACAAGGAACCATGCAGGCAAACTACAACAGGGAGTGGAGCAGTTACTCTTCCATGTTGCTGTGAGACAACACTCAAAGTCAAGCAACTTAAAGGGAGAAAGGGAGATTTATTTAGCTTACAGTTCCAGAAGGGAGATAGTCCATTATGGCGGGAAAGGCAAGGCTGATTGGCAGAAGCTGGAAGAGGCCTAGGTCCCTGCAGACATCATGGAGGCTTGGAGCTGCTGCAAGCTCCAGAGCAGATTCACTCACTCAAGCAGGGCGGGGCTAGCCAACCTCAAGGCCCACCCTCTGTGTGCCTTCTCCAGCAAGGCTCCACCTCCTAAAGGTGACATGAGCCTCCCAAACAACTAAAGATTCAAACACATGAGCCTGTGGGGGACCACTCACCTTTCAAATCTCGACAGGGCGTGAATACATGGAGCCCTGAGGAAGGAGGGGGAGGACACTGCCTAGCCAGCTCGATCGGCCAGCTGGACACCACAGATGACAGGTGGCAGGTATTGCAGCCAGACGGCCTCCACATCTGACATCCTTTTTATTGAGTCCTGTCTCAGGATCTGGAGGCAAAGGCAGCGTGTTTTGGAAATTCTACTTCTATTTACAGTTACTCTCATATAGTTGGCTTCATGGCTGTGCCTTGCATGCCCAGGTGAGATGACTCAGTGGGTAAGTGCTCACAAACCTGGCGACTTGAGGTCAATCCCGAGAAGCTCGCATGGTGGAAGGAGAGAGTTGACTTCTGAAAGCTGCCCTCTGACCTCCACATGTACACAATGACATTCTCTCTCTCAATAAATAATCAAATACTTTGCATGAAAAACTTTGTATAATCCCAGGGAAGCTACCGAATTCCATGAAAACATCCTCAGACAGGCTCCCTGGATTTTCTTGTTTACTAACAGATGAAGTATTTGTTACAACCTTAGCTTTAAACTGTCAAGTGCTAAACTTAATGGCTTAGCATCTCTTACTGAGTTTTCCTAAGAAAGTGGTATGTTTGGTGAGAGCACGAACTGCATGCCAGGTGCTGTGAGGGCCGCACTCAGCCATGTGTGCCTGCGGCCACGGGTGCCCATGCCCTGGCCTGGCCAGTTTAGGCAGCTCCCCTTTCACCAGAAGACCTTGAAGGTCAGGGTCCCACTGCAGTCATTTCTGTGTCCTGCATTTGGAGAACATCTTTTTCTTTTTCCTTCCTTCCTTCCTTCCTTCCTTCCTTCCTTCCTTCCTTCCTTCCTTCCTTCCTTCCTTCCTTCCTTCCTTCCTTCTTTCCATCCTTTCTTCCATCCTTTCTTTCTTCTTTCTCTTCCTCTCTCCCACCATGGCCATGTATATGCTCAACAATATCTCCAGATTCCCAAATGATTTTAATATTCCAACCAAGAATGTTAAATTCTAATAAAACAAATTCTGAGTGTCATTTAGAACTAGACAACATGGAAGCATCATACATTTTTCTAGTCACAGAATGCTAATGGGAGACTGACCCCAGTGTGACTTGCATGTCCCCTAAGAGAGTGGGGTTATGACTTCCAGTGTCATTTCTCAACCACAGAGAAGTATACTTCTTTTGTACTGATATACTGGGGAGCAGCTGACAACTTTTTCTGGCACTTGAGAAAATTCTCTGCAGTTTTAGCCCTATAGCTGTATTTCAATATATGCTAATTATTTATCACTTATTTTATTTTATTTGTGTGTGTGTGTGTGTGTGTGTGTGTGTGTGTGTGTGTGTGTGTATCAGAGGTGACTATGTAACTTCAGGAATCATCCTGGATTGCTTCTCCCTCCTTTTTGCTTTGCTCTGGGATTTCCCAGGCTCTGCCCACCAGGGCCAGGAGTGCAGTCTGCTGCCTTTTCTGCCTGACAATTTTACATGGGACCTGGGTTCCAGACTCAGGACCTTCTGCTTTCGAGGCAGTGTTGCTGTATTCGCTGGAAGTTTAATATGCTTGGACCATGCTCCATACTGAGTACATTGGAAGACAGACGAGAAAGCCTCAGCCAATTCTGATCAGAGAGGGTGAGACTAAGGAGACAGAGTTCCACAGAAGTTTCAGTCAGAGGTGCTCAAAGGCAGGACACGGAGGGGTGAAAAGAGGCCAAAAAGGAAGAGAATATTGTAGTCAGAGGGAACTAGGTTCAAGAGCCAGCTGCCTTTCGGAGCAGCACACAGTCATATTGCCTGGGTGTACCTCCACGTTCTCCTCCTCTGGAAAATCAGCCTTAGTCTTAATTTTGTGTGGTTATTACAGAGCATCGCAGACTGGGCAATGCAATTAAAAAAGAAACTGATTTCTCATCGTTTTAGAGGTTGGGAAACCCAAGGCCAAAGATCCAGGACCTGCCTCCTTGCTTTGTCATGCTGGGCGGAAGCAGAAGAGGAGGAGAACATTGGGAGTGTGGCAGGGATTTGTGTGATTACAAACCCCTCCCATAACAGTCCATCTATGAGGGGCCAACCCTCATGACCTGGAGGTCTCAAAACTTCCTTCAATATTGTTGCCTTGGCTTCCAACCCCAAAATTTTGCCAGATTCATTCAGAAAGCACAGTAGAATGAAAGTTCATATTCATCTCAAATGGTTTTTAGAATGTGTCAATGTGGGGATGCAATTCAGTTATCGAGTGCTCACCTAGCAGCTGTGTGTCCCCAGCACCCCCAAAGCAAACCAAAACCCAAAACTAAACAAACCAAAACAAAACCGGGCTACTAAATGCGGAGTTGGGCATAGAGGCAAATGTTTATAATCCCAGCACTCAGGAGACTGGAGTGGGGGGATGAAAACTTTGAGACCAGTCTGTGCTATGTAGTGAAACCTTGTCTCACTCAAAGAAACAAAGCGCAACTAAACAACAAGATGTGCATGGCTGCACAGTTAACTACATAAGGTGTGCCCATGGATTCTGGATTGCTTCTACCTCCTTCTTGCTTCACTCTGGTATTGACTTTGCCCACCAGGACTAGAAGTGCAGGCCACCGCCTGGCATTTTAATGTGGGAACTGGGATCCAAACTCAGAACCTTCTGCTTGTGAAACAGAGTATTAACCCCTGAGCCATCCCTCCAGCCCTCTTTAATCAAATTTAAGCCAACCTTTAGCATGGTTCGGTGGGTAAGGTGCTTGCCACACAAGCATGAGGACCTGAGTTCAGATCTCCAGAATCCATGATTTTAATATTCCAACCAAGAATGTTAAGTTCTAATAAAACAGATCTGAGTGTCATTTAGGAATAGACAACATGGAATATCTTTTGGAGGTCATCCAAGAAACTGACCCGGGCTAGGGGGACTGGTAGGGTGATCAGTGTCTTAGTTGCTGAGAACTGTCCCAGTTTTAACCAATAAGCTCTCTCAGTCCACAGCAAACCAGGAGGGTTGGACATCTTCAGTCTCTTTGTGTACTCTGCTTTGTCTTGCCTTGAATCCAACAAGTCTCCAAACTCCTGGATGTCAAATAGACAGGTCAACAAATGAACCTGCCAAAAGGAATATTAAAGGGAAGCAAAGAATTGATAGATAATCACATATTAATATGAGAATATATGAACATTTATTTATTTAGTTAGTTAGTTAGTGTGTGTACATCAGAAGGAATTGTGTGTCCCTGTGGAGGATCAGGGTGACTTTAGGAATCATCTTGGATGACTTATATCTCCTTTTTGTTTCACTCTGGAATTTCTCAGGCTCTGCCCACTAGGACCAGAAGTGCAGGCTGCTACTTCTAGGGACCCAATTGGATTGCAGGAAGTCAGCAGCCTGTGGAGAGCCGTGCACAGGATGCTGGTGGTCACCCTGCTGTGCAAAGCCAACTCCTGGTCACTGGCCTTCGGGCTTTATCTTTTTAATGGATGTTAGAACCCCGTCAAAACCTAGAGAAGATAACATAAAAAACACTAACATTCTAGACAGCCCAGTGCCCTCTTGACATCACCTGACTTTTGTTCGTTTAGTCGCTGTTCTTAAATTTTTTCTGTGTAGTTTTGCCTTCATGAAACCTAAAGTTTTTACTTTTTTTATTTCTTTTATGTGTATGAATGTGTGCGTGTCTGTGTGTATCAAAGGGCACTGCGTGTGCCGGTGGAGGCCCAAGGGTGACATTAGAAATCGTCCTGGATTGCTCTACCTCCTTGTTGCTTTGCTCTGGTATTTCCCAGGCTCTGGAAGTACAGGCAGCCACCATTTCCCCCTGGTGTTTTACTTGGGATCTGGGATCTGAACTCAGGTCCTTTTGCTTTTAGGACAGAAGTTTAACCCCTGAGCTACCTCTCCGGCCCAGTTCTCTAATTTTTCATTATCATCGTTACTGTCATATGTATTCAATCAGTCACTGCCTACCCACATTTGCAGATTTTATTGTTTATTTTGACTTCTGGCATTTTCTTTCTGGGTTCAGTTTCCTTCTTTTTGAAGCATCTTCTACAGTAGTTCTTTTAAATAGGACCCATAAGGGTAAACGTCTCTGTTTCTGGAAAAAGGAAATTCCTAACTCGGAATGGATGACTGAATACAGCCAAGATACGACAGTCTCCAGCTACAGCCTTTTGTGCTCCGGGCCAGAGGTGTTGTGGGGCTAACAGCAGCGGGTGGAAAACAAGGGACGCAGCTGGGGGTAGAAACACCATAGGGCTAAGCTTCACTCGTCCCCTCTCCCTCGGCTTGCCCCCTTCCCTCCTGCTCAGGGACCAACTTGGTGCCCATTTTTTGCTGGTGACTTTCCTTTCCCCATATCACACTTCCACCTCCCTGAGGCGGTTTCCTGCCCTCCTGAGTAATTATCTACATTAAAATGCTCAGGGTATGGGGCTGCGACTGCAGTTGTGGGGTACCCGGGCTGTGTGTGGGATCCCACGCAGCCACTAGACCTTAGCTGTCTTTTCCGGATTTCTTATTCTGAGCTCTCTCTCTCTTTCTCTCTCTCTCTCTCTCTCTCTCTCTCTAATCTCTTCATTTCTTAGAGTTTCTGTGGACTTATTTTCCAATGATTTTTTTCCAGTTGTTTGTTTCCTTTTGTTTTTGTTTGTTTAGGCTAGCCTTGAACTTGTAATCCTCCAGTCTTAGCCTCCTGAGAGCTAGGACTACAGGCTTACTCCACCATAACCTTTTTTTAAAATGTGTGTGTGTGTGTGTGTATCAGAGGGCACTGTGTGTCCCTGTGGAGGACCAAGGTGATTTCAGGAATCATCCTGGATTGCTTCTACCTCCTTCTTGCTTCGCTCTGGGATTTCCCAAGCTCCACTCACCAGGGCCGGAAGTGCAGGTCACCACAGTTTTTGCCTGGCGTTTTTTTTTTTTTTTTTTAATTTTTTTCATTATTATTCATTCAACTGTGCTCATGTGCGTGTGTATGTGCGCGTGCGCGTGTCTGCGTGTGTCTGTGTATGTTTATGTGTAGAACCAAGGACGAACTCGGGAACCACCATGGACGCCTCCACCTCCTCCTTGTTTACTCTGCCCCGGGATTCACAGGCTCTGCCCTACCAGGATCAGAAGCGCAGGCCGCCCCCGCTTCCGCCTGGCGTCTATACGTGGGATCTGGGATCCGAACTCAGGACCTTCTGCCTGCAAGGCGGATGCTTAACCCCTGAGCCACCTCTCCAGCCCTGCCTGGCGTTTTTATATGGGACTTGGGATCCCAACTTTCTGCTTTTGAGACAGTCTTAATCCTTGAGCCACATCTCCAGCCTCAAAAGATTTTTTTAAAAACTTAAACCAGTGTGTGTGTGTGTGTGTGTGTGTGTGTGTGTGTGTGTGTGTGTGTGCAGGCATGTGTGGACCATGGTGCACATGTAGAAGTTGGGGAACAACATTGTAAAGCTGATTCTTTCCTTTTACCTTCATGTGGGTTCCAAGGATTGAACTCAAGTTGCCAGGTTTATACAGCAAAAGCTTTTTACCTGTTGAGCGTCTCACCAGGCCCCTAAATTTTTTTTTTTTTTTTGATTTGAGTTCTTTAATTAACATGTCTTCACTTCTAAAAATTCTTTTTTCAGGTCTTTCTGTTCTTTTTCTCTTTATTCCTTCTTTATGGTTTCAGTTCTTGCATATTAGTCTCTTATAACTTTAAACAAAGATTCTTCACTACTGGTTTTAGAATCTGGGGTTCCTAGTTCTGCTTTCTGTCGTGAATGTGGACGTGTTCATTATGGTCACTGCCTCAGGTGTCGTGGAACTGATGGTATTGAATTTATCTTCAAGAAAGCTTTACCTGAGGGGTGTCACGCGCAACCTGGGAAGGTTCTTCTCTCTCTTTTCTTTATCCTTTCTTCCTCTCTTTCTTTGTTTCCTCCCTCCAGGCTTTTCTTCCTTTTGCTACTTTTTCATTCTTTCTCTCTTCTATGTCTCTCGTTCTCCCATCACTTTCTTTCTTTTCTTCTCTTTCTTTCTTTCTTTCCTTCTCTTTCTTTCCTTCTCTTTCTTTCTTTCCTCCCTCCTTCCCTCCCACCCTCCCTCCCTCCCTTCCTCTGTCTTTCTTTCTTCCTTCCCTCCCTCCCTCTGTCTTTCTTTCTTCCTTCCCTCCCTCCCTCTGTCTTTCTTTCCTCCCTCCCTCCCTCCCTCCCTCCTTCCCTCCTTCCCTCCTCTTTTTTCTCTCCCTCCTCTTTCTTTCTTTCTTTCTTTCTTTCTTTCTTTCTTTCTTTTTCTTTCTTTCTTTCTTTCTTTCTTTCTTTCTTTCTTTCTTTCTTTTCTTTCTTTCATCCTCTCTGTCTCTATCTCTGTTTCTGTCTCTCTCTGTCTCTCTCTCCTCATATAGCCCAAGCTGGCATTAACTTGCTGTGTAGCCAACATGACCCTGAGCTCCAGGTCATCCTGTCTCTATCTCCCAAGTGCTGGGGTTACAGTCGGGCATCCCCACACCCGACTCAATGTTTGTCTCTTTATTGACGCTTGAGCTTATTTCTGCAGGAGACTTCATGCAAGACTAAGCCTCTGTGTCCCTTTCTCAGTTTGGATTGCTTGATCTTCAGACTTGTGCAAGCAGAAACCCAGGTCTGCAGCTATAGAGAGACTCATTTCCTGTCCTCAGATCAAGGGAGACAGATGAGCAAAGGTTCCTTATCTCCTGTGTTGTGGGGATTTTTTTTTTTTCCTGATTTACTCTTTGGGAGACAGTTTCTTTCCTTCCTAGGGTTTCGGCCTCACACAGGGGTCTTAGTGCTGGCTCTCTGGCTGACTGGCCCAGTCTTATTTCCCTTCCTATAATGTCCAGTGTGCAGCCTGGAGGGTCTCCAGAGTAGTCTAGCCCCGAAGACTTGCACCTCTTTATGCTTCCTGGGGGGGGGTCTCCTTCTTCCTCATTGAACTTTGGAGGTATTTCATACCTTCTCCCAAAGGCCAGCCTTGCCTTAAAGAGGCGACATTTAACCCAACATCCTGAGGTATATTTCAACGGGAAGATTTTTCAGGTTGTTTATTTTTTTAAAGGTAGAAACGTAACTGTTTTGCTCAAATGGAAGTTGTCCTAAAAGAGCTATTTGTTGCCTTCATTTTTTTTTTTTTTTTTTTGCTATTGGATTATTTGGACAATGGGCCCCCAAGAAATTGGAATTTCCCCAGGAACTGCATGTTGGAGAAGAAAAAGGCTGAAACCTGGTGCCTGCCAGGGGAGAATCTTGTCTCCCAGGAAAGATTTCATTTCACACAGTTCTGACACCTGGTCAGCCCACCTTGCAGAAGAGACTGGACGGAGACCATGATGGGTCAGGGGTGGGCGAGGCCACACCCTGACCAGGACTGCGTAATTACGCACACCTCTGGCCGGCTGTGTAAACCGAAACCTCACGTCAGGACCCCAGACTTGGTCCTGGGCCTCTTTGTTACTCCTCACAGAACACGTTTCTCTGCTATTCAGTTTTTCCTGTCTTTCTTTGATTGGCTCAGTGAAAATGGGTGGAAGAGCCTAGCTGGTTGGGCTCTGACCTCAAAACTGATAACAGAAATATAAACACTTGAGGGCTACTCCTGCCTCTTCCATTCTTTTTTTTTTTTTTTCTTGGCAAAGTTCACCTTCCTGTCCTGTCCGGTAAAGGGAACTGGGGAGTGTGAGGTATGTGGAAAGGGAAGGGATGGGGCAAAATGGTCTTCAGGGTCTAAGGGCAGGTGGTGTCATGGGAGAGGCAGTAAGGTTTGACATTCCTAAGGAGTGCTGCTTGGCACTACTTGGCTTGGTGCCTGAAAACCCACCAGAGGGTCATTTCCTGCCCCTTCCCACCCACTTTATGAAGTCTGTCTCTTTGAATAGGGATTAGTTTGACAGATGATGATGACAACTAGACTTTGGGAATAGGGAGTTGGGAAGCCATAGATTGTTTGTGTGTGGATGTACACTTGTGTATGTGAGTGTGAAGTGAGGGGAGGAGCCAGGGTACCAGAAGTGGGGTGAAGGACTGAGAATGTAGCTCAATGGTAGAGGACTTGCCTAGGGTATGCAAGCTCTGGGTGCCATCACTGAAAGAGAGGAAGAGTGAAGAGATGAGAGAGGAGAGAGGAAGAGGGAAGACAGAAGAGACAAGAGAAAAGAGAAAAGGAGAGAGAGGGGGAGAGAAAGAGGAGGGAAAGAGAGGGAAAGAAAGAGAAGAGAGAGGGAGGAGAGAAAGAGGAGACAGAGAGGGAGAAAGAGAAGAGAGAGAGAGGGGAAGAGGGGGAGAAGGAAGGAAGAGGAAAGAAGGGAGAGAAAGAGAGAGAGAGAGAGAGAGAGAGAGAGAGAGAGAGAGAGAGAGAGGAGAGAGAGAGACACTCAAACCATAACTTCTCCCCATCACTTTCCCAAAGGTCTGGACTGCGACTGAGACTGTTATCTTTAACCTGTCTGCACAGCGTTGGCCAGGATCCGAAAAAGGTTGTTTTTGTGAGGTCTGGCACTGAATTCTAACTACCTGAGGTGGGCAGGAAGTGTGCTAAAGTGCTCTTTCCTTCCACCCTGCAGTCAAGTTGGCTCTGTTTGAGGTGTTTTTCAAAAATCCCGGCTGCAGAAGCCATGTTGCTGTAGCAAGGATCCCCTCTGGTCCGAAGCAGGCCGCTGCAGAAACAGTATTCTTGGTTTGGGCTGTGTTTGGGAGGGCATTTGGGGAGTCCTAGGGGCCAAGCAGAGATATGGGGGTGTTGTGGGGAGCGAGAGGCCTGGTTAAAACAGCTGCCAGGAGGTCTCCCTTCTAGCCCAAGTTTTATCAGCCTGGAAGTACTTCTAATAGGGTTTCCTGCCATTGTTTCCCATTGGTAATTAACAGGAGGCCCAGTACCACGTCAGGGCAGTTCACAGCTCCTGTGGTGGGGAGAAGGGGTGGGTAGTGACCGTCACAGCTTGGGCTTTATCTCCCTGGCTTTACGGACTCCTCTGAAGCCCTTGGGCTACTTAACAAGACCAGAGCTGCGGCAGACCCACCCAACAGGGGTTGCTCGAGAGCATGGCCTAGAGGTGGCAGCGCCTCTCAGAAGTGGCTGAGTTTTCCCAAGGGACCTTGGAATCCAGTCCCCATTGACGGGAGGAAGGTATGGTATGTTTGAATGGAGAGCTGACTCAGTTGTGGGAGGGAGATTGAAAATTGGTCCCGGTCCCTGGGGGTGCTGACCACAGCTCCATACATGGATTAAGAGGGTTTTGCTCCGAGGGGTGGTGATTCAAGCCAGTACTGTCTCAGTACCTTTTTTTTTTTCCTGGCTGCTGGCGTCCTGCAGTTGCTTTTCTTTCTGCAGAAGGTTTCATTTCTGGGAAGCTCTACCCTCAGATGCCATGGAAGGAGCTTTGCCCCATCTCTTGGGTATTAGCTGGGAACGACCTATGCACCTGCATGCTAGGAAGGTGGCCTGACTATTGCAGTAACCAAGTATTCCATTCAGACTCATAGCAGATTGGGGTTGTCCCTCTTTATCTGTCTGTCTGTCTGGGGCATTAGGTAGGTAGAGTCACCGTGGTGAGCCTCAGTGGCATTTTATGCACCCCCTCTGTCTTTTCCAGGGGAGAAGGGCTGGGCCAGGGGATCTGAGGGTCTCAAGGTATGCACAGCCGGTTGGGTTCAATTGTGCTTTCAGGAGGGGGGGGTAGGGGGTGGGGAGTCGGGGGGTAGGGGTAGGAGGAGACACTGTAGGGAAACTGCCTCAAGTCCAGGACTGTTGGGGTGCGGATCAACTCAGCAGATGTTTACGGGGCACGCTCTGGGTGCTGGGAGTCTTGTCAGGCGCTGGGGGCAGATCCAAGAGAGGCAGTTTCTGCTGTGGAGGTTCTCCTGCTCTGGGAGGGGGTGTGGAGCAGCAAGCAGTCAGTGGTGGCTTCCATGTCTCTTCCAGGTCTGTTGCCTGTGCTAGCCACAGAAGCATGAGACCCATGTACTCCCCAATACAGAGGCGTGAGGGGCACCTCTACTATAGCTGCTACAGGGGTTAGGGGTCGCGAGGTGCCGGGCTAGTCTGGAGGGTCGGAGGGGGCGGTTAGGCCTTCCCTCCTCTGCCTTGATTCTGGAGCTATCTATCATCTGGAGCCCAGAAGTGCGGCTCACCAGGATTGCTATTCTTGGGCCTGGACCAACCAGGGGCATTTTGGGGACATAGACCAGTGGTACTCAGTCTTTCTTACTAGAAGAGGATGTATCCCCGCCCCTGTTCTCCGCACTGAGAGGAGCGATCTACTGGGCAGCGAGACATGCTGCTCATTTCTTTTGCTTCTCTGCAGATGAATCCTGTCAGACTGGAGGTCTTGCTGTTTTCTCTGGCCTTCACCTGGCCAGGTAGGTACTGAGATGCTTCTTCCTCCCTTGCTCCCTCCCTGGGTCATTTGAAGCAGCCCCTCCCAAGAGTCAGCAGGTGCGTCTGGAACACACGGTGTGCAGAGTCGTGGGTTGTCTCCTGTGAAGGTTCTTCTGAACACACTGCTTCTGACTTACTTCCCCAAGGACCGAATGTCTTGAGGAGACGGGTGCCCTGGGTGTTGGGAGCACAGGATGGGAGAGAGAACATTTAAGACTTGCAGACAGTATTCGTTTCCATGAGGGCATCTAGTTGACTTTTCTGTAGTGCTGAGACTGTGGGTCAGAGAAAAGATAGGACTGCTCCAAAGTCACTTGCAGCCAGAATGTGGTCAGGGGACAGTTCTCCAGGGTTCCAAGCCACCTCTCCTCCCGTTGCTCTGTCCTCTTTTGCTTCCCTGACTTCCATTTAGAGTTTGAGAAGGTGGGAGCTGGAGAGTTGGCTCAGAGGTTAAACCTTTGCAGAAGGACCTGAGTTTGGATTCCAGATCCCACATAAAAATTCAGGCAGAAATGGCAGCAGCCTGTACTTTTGGTTCTGGAAGGCAGAGCTTGGGACATTCTACAGCAAAGCAAAAAGGAAGTAGAACAATCCAGGATGATTCCTGAAGTCACCCCTGGGCCTCCACAGATACACTCAGAAGCCCTCTGAGACACACACACACACACACACACACACACACACACACACATACACACACATCAAAAAAAGCAAAAAAAAAATAAAGGAAAAGGGAAGGTGGGTGGTGTCCTTTGACCTTGGTCTGTCTCCCTTTACACGTCTCAGATGAACACTATCTGCACAGGTTAGTCTGAGGAGCCCATCTGTTTGTCTTCACCATCCTCCTATGGTTACATCTTTCCAGAGTTTCCTACATCTTCTCTGAACACTTAAAGATTTACTGCTGTGGTTCTTCATCTGCACGCTCACACACGCACACAGGAAAGCACACACATGTACACACATGCATGTGCACACATGGTTAGTGGGAGAGATAACACACTGGGAAGGAGTTAGGAATCACACCACTCAACAATAGGCACACAATTCGAAACACTGAAAGTTTAATCCCCTCAAGATACGCCTGCAGATTTATGTATAAAGATGCTCATTACAATCTATTTATAAAGTAATAAAAAATTATTGAGCCAATACTATGAGCAAAGTTAATACTAGTGATACAAACCTGCACCATGTACATCTAGATGTCAAACATAATGCAGCCCCTAAAATGACAGCATGACAGCGTCTCTGTAGCACATTGAGAAATAAGCAGAGATTGTAAGTAGTTGTTGCAGATGACCATTCATCTAACAAACCCCACGATGATACATATGCTGAGAATTAGAAGAGACCAAGAAGCATTGGAATGTCCATCCTAGCCATTGCTGAATGTAGGGACACCGAAGATTCTAACTTCCTTGTGTTTGTTTCTGGAGTATCTGTAATGGATATTATTATATAGGCCAGTAAGTGTTGTTCAAATGAACGTCTTTCCTGGAACATGATTTCTCCATTATCATCCTGAGTCCAGGGTCATGCTCAGAGACAATCTGACCTTCTTAAGCTGGAAAGTGCTTCCCTAGGGCCCACTCTGTATCAGCTGCACCTCTGTTTTCATGAGTCCAGAGGGCTTCGGCCTGCTGGTTCCACCCTGCTCATATGTGGGCTCTCCCTTCAGGGACCCTCTGCACAGAAAAGACCCGTGACAGGCCGACAATGGCCCGATGCAGCCTCTTTGGGAGTGACTTCGTTAACACCTTCGACGAGACCATGTACAGCTTTGCAGGGGACTGCAGCTATCTCCTGGCTGGGGACTGCCAGAAACGCTCCTTCTCTATTCTTGGTGAGTTTCTCGGTATAGAGGGCAGGATTTCAGGGGTTAGCCATATGTGGTTCTGCAGCTACGTGTGCAGGTGGGCGAGGGAGCAATGCAGAGTGTGGAGGGAGGATTCCAAGTCTCATGACACGCCTGCACGTAGAGATCGCTGTTGAGAATGTGGCGGGCAGCGACCTCTCAAGAATACTTTCCCTGGGGGTCTGAAATGATGAAGAGTGTGGGCTACTCCTGTGGTTGTGCCCATTGTGGAGTGTCCAGGCAATGTGCTAGGAACGCAAAAGAGGAAAGGAATGATGAAAAGCTTGGGAACTCGTAAAACTCCTTACGACATGCAAGAATGGTCATCTGCAACAACTATTTACAATCTCTGCTTATTTTTCAATGTGCTGTGGAGACTCTGTCATGCTGTCATTTTAGGGGCTGCATTTCTTGGGGCCCTAGTTCAGGTTGAACACCTCTTTCATTGCCAGAGAGGCGCTGACATGCTACCTGTGTTATCTCTGAACCTCCATAGCGGCTCTGGGATATAGATATAATCGCCTCAGTTTACAAATAAAGAACCAAGTCCAAAGAGGCTGCTTTGCCCTTCCAAGGAGGAGCTGGATCTCAGTCTTAGGCCACTAAGGTTAAAGGACACTTCCTCTGTACTAGCAGGCAGCATTGCAGAATTGGTATCTTGTGATCTTCATGTTCTAAGAATTAATCAGCAAAGATGGGTGAGGAGAGATGATGTAAACTCTCGAAGAGGTGGGGTTTCCTCTGCTTGTGCAGCCGGAATGGCAACAGACAGATCTATGTTGTTTAGTTTCAGGATACTGGTTGAAGCTGGAAAGAAAGTCCTTGGTTCAAGATGGACTGCCACAGTGGGGTTTTGTGGTGGTGTGGAGGAGAGAGGGTTGGACTCCAAATGCCATAAGGAAAAGTGATGGTTTAGAGTCAAGGAGCAGGGCGGGGACAATGATAGGAATCTGCAAGAGGGAACATTAGGATAAGGGAGATTCTGGCGAAACCATCTTTGCAGGTTTCTTCTGATGGTGATATTGAATTGGGGGAAGGGGAATTTGAACATATATTGAGGGTGAAGGATTTTTTCTTAACCGACCTAGTGGGATTTCCATTTATATTAGGCTAAGTGGGTCAAGGACAGAGCCCATAGTCAAGACCTAGTCTAGAAGAGGGCTCAGAGGAGCTGGACTCAAGGTTGGTTAAGAAATAGTCTTTGGGGCTGGAGAGATGGCTCAGAGGTTAAGACTCTGTTTCGAAAGCAGCAGGTCTTGAGTTCAGGTCGCAAATTATAAACACCAGACACACATAAAATAAACGAATTATATATATGTTTACACACACACACACACACACACACACACACACACACACACACAAAAGAAACAGTCTTTCGAAATACGCAGGCCCGCACATGACATGCAGGCTGAAGTGCCGTCAAGGCTGTTACTTCAGCGCTCACACTGGACCCCTGCACTGCTCTCCGGGTTCGGCATAAGCTAACTTCTGTGTAGGAGCTTGGTGGCTTGACCATGGCTGTGGCTCAGTTCCCCTGGTTCTGTGTAACCCAAGTTTCCACCCTTTCGAAACTATGGGTGTGTGTACCAACCCACCTGGCTCTTCCCTTCTGAGCTGATCAGACCCTTTTTCTCCACCCGACCTGCCACTGTTTGCAAACTTATCACAGCATTATCTACATTCTGCCATCTCCCCCCTCTTCTAGAAACCCCTCAGAGGCAAAGACTACACATCTTGATCCTCTTTGTGTTTTGGTGCTGAGCTCCATGGAATCTGTTAATACTGATTGGAGGCCAAAAAAAAAAAAAAAAAAAAAAAATCCATGAGGTCCATTAAGTGCAGTGGCCTGCTGTATTAAAGAAATCTGTTGGGGCCAGAGAGGTAGCTCATCAGGTAAGGCATCTGCTTGTAAACATGAGGACCGGAGTTCAGTCCCTGGAAGCCCACATAATGGAAGAAGAGAATTGACTTCTCAGATCTGCCTTGAGACCTCCTCCACCTATGCATCAAGCATGCATAGGCTTTCTCGCTCTTAAATAAATAAATACAAATAATTTAAAAAGAAAGATATGTACATGAGCAACATTTGTGCAGATTTGTGTGGGAGGATAGGGGATATGCTCCACGGAGTGGAGAAGAAGCTGAAAGGAATAAATGTCATTACGAGCAGTCCATGGGGGACGGGGAAGATGGGCAAGATGGTGAAGCTACCTTCAGCGTGCATCAGGATCACCTGCAGGCTTTCTACAGCCCAATCGTTGGGTTCCAGCCCCAGAGTGCTGACCCAGCAGGTCTGGGAATGGGGCTTGAGAATCTCCTTTCTAATCACTTCTTAGCTGTTGCTTCCTGTGGTGCTTCATCGAGTAATACAGGGCTGTAAGTCTGGGTAAGGCTGAGGTTGTGGGGCTGGGTCTTGAATCTGATTGGGGGGGCGGGTTTCACCTCGAATCTGTGGGTGAAACAGAAGAAGGTGGAAGGGAACTGGAGCATAAGAAAGGGGGTTTCTGAAGGGGAAAGATGTGCGAGGTAGGGTTGCCTTGGCCACAGGCAGGAGGTGCAGAAGGTCAGAGACATCCCCAAGGAGTGGCAAGCTGCGGAAGTCATCGTGAACCACTGGGCTGTGAGATCCCACCTGCCCTCAGAGGAAGCAGGTGGGGTCTGACTTGGGGAGAGATAAAGCTCCTTCTGCCCCAGCTGGGAGACAGAAGCTAGGGGGGACCCAGTGGAGTTTCCCCTGTAACTGTCATGGTAGCTATAGACCCGAGAGGACTCTGGGGCACTGGTAGGAGTGCTGGGTTAGCAGTGACAGAGGAAGGCTTTGGCAGAGGGAACGGTGACTCTCCCCAACCCATGGTTCTGGGTTTAGGGTGGGGGACACTGATGTCCGAAACTGGACTTATCTTAGCTCCATTCTTCTGTGGCTCCCTGCCTGCAAACAGCTTAGTAAGAAACACATGATGAGTTTTAGGACCAGGAATAGTTTATATTCTGAACTCCAGGAGTTTTGTTGGCATGTTAGGAGAGCCCCCTTCTCCCCACTTAAGCCAACTCAAGCCTCCTCTTCTATTCAGAGAATCCCTACAGGCAAGCAAACTCCAGCCATGCTGGTGCTTCTGGGATGGAACTGTCACTTCCACCAGGAAGCCCCCTTTGACCACTCGGCTTTGTTTAGCAGCGGGTCCACCAAAAGTGGTTTATCACTAAGGAGTCTGAGGCTGTGTTTCCATTAAGATAGGGAAGTGTAGAAAGAGTCATATCTGGAGTCTTTTCCTTTCTTTGTCTTCACAGTGTCTTTTGAGAAATGGTGTAATCTCTCAGCCTCCATTTCCTTGTCTCTAAAGTGCATGTACTGCGAGACTCCCAGGTCATCAATTCTTTGAGTGCAAATCACCGTAGGCTGCTCATTATTGCCTGTGCCCATCACAGAGTCATGCACTGCTGGGCCTCAGTGTGCTGCTGCGGAAGTCAGGTTATCACCCATGGCAACCCCTGCTGCCATCCTCACACAGGGTCAAACCAGAGGCCCTGCCTCTCTGACCACCATTTCCTGGTTTCAATGGCCAGTGGGGGAGGATAAGCTAGAGGTCTGAGGATGATCTCTTTATACTTACTTCTGTTAAGGGCCAGTTTTCAAATAGCTATTGGTCCAAAGTAGTTCAACCACTTTACAGTAGGTTGGTTTCATTGCTATATCAGAAAGACTAGCAGTTACTTTTCCTGATGGTTTAGTGAGACCAGGTGGGTGTTAGGAGAGGAATTATCTGGGAGGTGGGCTGGAGAGGTGTTGGTTGGGGGTCTGGGAAATCCAAGTCTTGGACCCTGGGTTTAAGTTCGCAGGTCTAACTAGGATCACCTTGTAAATCACTATTGTTCTCCAGTGATATCCTGTTTTCTCAGTTCTAACTTGCTGATAATGTTCACACCTTGGGTAAAGATTTTATGTCTGTATTCTTTGCCCACCTGGTATGAAGGGGAGGTTCCCCTAATGGGGTCCTATGTCAAGACTACACATCTTTCCTTGGTCAGCATCCGGGTCAAAAAGAGGCCTGGTTTCTCCTGCTCTGTAGGACCTGTTCTTCCCCCTGCCAGGTCTGGCTCTCCAATCAGCCCAGGAAGAGCCACAAACAACCAGAACTCTGCTGAGTCACTCGCAATGTCAGCTTCAGCCTCCAGGTTAGCAGAAAAGGGCTGGCAGATGCCTGTTCTTAAATCGGGATGGAGGGTTACAGGCATCAGAATCAATGACACAGTAGTGTTTATTAGAAACCCGAGAAAACCTGGTCTAGTTGCCTGCCTGCTTTTGACTGGGCAAGACGCCTCCTGCTTCCACCAATGGAACTGGGGACTGACCACTCGCTGCTCTCTCGGCGCCTTGTGCATTGAGTTTGAGGTCAGCAGAGAGCCCTTGGAGAGCTTGGCTGGCGCGTTTCTCTCCTTGGGTAGACACCAGCCCCTCCTTTCCTATTATAGGAAGTGCTACCTTGGGGGTTTGTGGTGTGTGAGATATCCTTGTGGAGTCAATGGACACTTCGAATGGCATGTTTTCTTAATGGTTGTGCAGTACCGGCAGTAAAGAAAGGCAGCAGACACAGAAGAAGGCGGCTGAGCATTCTTCTCTGTGCCAGTGGTTTGCGAGTCCATCTCAGTGAGGACCTCGTTCCGTAGGCAGCTTCACGTCGCAAAAGGACATTTGATCTTCAATCACAAAGCCAATATGGGAGCTCGGCTCAGAGTGAATGGTATGACCCAATAGCTTTAGTCAGAGTGATCCTTCACCAAGGGCAACTGGCAGTGTCTGGAGACACTGTGGAGAGGGTCATAATGGGATAAGTGCCTTAGATATCAGTTAGGTGGGGACCAGGACACTGATAATTATGCTGTGTGTGTGTGTGTTGTGCTGTGTGTACTCACAAGGCAGTGATAGAAGATCTTGAGTTCAAGGCTAGTCTGGGTTACATAGAAAGATTCCAATTCTGAAAAAAAGATGGAGCCAGATTAGGTCCATGTTACTGAAGTTGAATCATAATCCATGGATTATAACTAGCAGTTGCAAAAATTAAAAAGCATTGCAGTTAGTCTATATGTTGTCAACAAGTTCATGCCTAAATGGTCTATAGCAGAAGAAGGAGTGTTATTCTTTCTTATGGTTGTCTGGTTACAGTTCTTAATCCAGTTTAGCAGGAGAGTCCACAGCAACACCAGTGCTGAGGGAAATGGTCACAACATATCCACGGACAGGCTGAAAGAGGGACAGCCCTCACCTGGCAGACCAGCATGTCTGACCAAGTAAACAGAAGGATGCCAACTTCCTTAACCAGTTCCCACGATCCTATCTGCCCAGGGCCCCCCACCATGGGCTTGGCTCTTCCTATCAATCAGGCAATCTCCTGCAGGCTTGCCCAGGGCTCAACTCAACTATCACTTCTTCACTACTGTGTCCAGAGCTCAAGTCTCCAATTGCCAGGTTGACACCTAGCCACATTAGATGCTAATGTCGTTGACGACTGGGGACTCTGAGCTCTGGTCACAGTTGTGAGAAATTAGTTGAGTTAAACCCTAGTGACAATCGTAAACCAGAATAAAACTCATTGTTTTCCCATCGGTCATGAATTTATCAGCCTCACTGTGGAGTGATCATGACACACCCATACCTAACTGTGACAAATAGGATAGCAACTATCAGAAAATTTCAGAATGCATGATGCAGAGTAAGGATGAAAATGTAAACTTCTGGGGCTGGGGATAAGGCGCTTGACCCTCAAGTGTCAGGACTGGAATTGGAGTCCCAGAACCCACATGGAGCCTGGGAAGATATGGAAGCTGTCTGTAATTCTATGCTTCTGTCCTAGGACTGCAGAGGCATCTTGTTGGGAAGGGGAAGGGGAAGTGGTAATATACTGTTGGGGTTCTCCAGTGAAACTGAGAATGTCCCTGTCCACTTGGGACTGTGAAAGAGGGTTGTGCACATGAGGAGGCAAAGACAGGGATACTTAGGGCAAGCTAGACTGCTGAGCTCTGGATTCAATTAGGGCATCCTGTGGTGAGAACATGTCCCACCATCTTTCCCTCTTTCATGGCAACTGCCACCATCTTGGGCTCCATGCTTTTCTTCTCAAACTAGACCATTGTCAGGTGCTTGGTTATTCATATATTGCTAATGGCAATATTTTTTGCATGTATAGATATGGGTGTGTAGGTGTAGAAGAGGGCACTTATGGGTACCTGTGGAGGTCCAAGGGTGACTTCAGGAATCATTCTGGATTGTTCTATCCTTGTTGCTTTGCTCTGGGGTTTTCCAGGCACTACCTTCCAGGGTCAGAAGTGTAGACCACTGCCATTTCCATCTGTTTTTTTTTTTAATATGGAATCTGGGATCTGAACTTAGGTCCTTTTGTTTTCAAGGCAAAGTCTTAACCCCAAGCCATCTCGATAGCCAACTAATGACAGTATTGATTATTTATTGAGTTTCTATGAAGTTTCTACTCTGTCTAAATTTCTCACAGAGAATCAAGTGTGGTAAACTGAGGCGAACCTCAAATCTCCATTAAAAAAAAAAAGCTCAAGGATTGTGGTTTAGACTGCCTTAAGATGACAAGTGACACCAAGCTAGGGAATCTAGAACCAGTTGCTCATATTGTTATTTCTACTTGTGGCCTTACAATGTGGTTGCCTGTTTTGTGTTAGTCTTATTACATCTGGTTTATAAACTTCCAGAAGGACATATTCACATGCTTACATTTTTCTTTTCTAAAATCCAAGAGCCCAGTGAGCAACGTGTTTGCATAAGGTTATCATATTTGCCCATTTATGCATAAAACAATAAATATTTTTAGATAAGATGAGTGAGTAAATGAAAAAATTTGAGCAAGACTTCTATAGTCCATTTGTTAAGTGTTTTGGGGGAGTTTTCCCTGGGGATAAGATTATAGAAATGATAATGCTAATAAACTGATTAACTTTTGGAGTATTGGCTCTTTTTATTTTCAGGGGACTTCCAAAATGGCAAGAGAGTGAGCCTCCAGGTGTATCTTGGGGAGTTTTTTGACATCCGTTTGTTTGTCAATGGTACTGTGATGCAGGGGGAACAAAGGTAAGTCAGAAGTTCAATGTCTACTTGGAAAAGATCCTGGGAACCCCCTTATATACTTCCCACTCCATCTTGCTTTATTTTTTTTTTTGTAAGTGTGTGTGTGTGTGTGTGTGTGTGTGTGTGTGTGTGTGTGCGCGCACGTGTGTGTGTACAAGCGAGCACTTGAGTATGTGGCATGTGGAAGCCCAAGGGTGACATCAGGAATCAACTTATTGTTTTGCTCTGGGGTTTCCCAAGCTCTGCCTACCAGGACTGAAATTACAGGTCATCACCATTTTTGCTCGGCATTTTTATGGGAGATCCCAGGATCTGAACTTAGACCCTTTTGCTTGCAAGACAAAAGCTTTAGCCCTGAGCCATCTTCCTGGCCCCTCCATCCTTTTTCAACTGTAGATACTGGAGTGCTAGAATCTCAGTTGTCTCTACTATCTGGGGTTAGGTTGGAAAGTGGGAGAGATACTGAAAATGCGAGATTCTGAGCTTGTCCCCTGTCCTCTAGCATCTCCATGCCCTATGCCTCCCAAGGGCTCTATCTAGAAACTGAGGCTGGGTACTACAAGCTGTCCAGTGAGGTCTATGGCTTCATGGCCAGAATTGACGGTGACGGCAACTTCCAAGTCCTGCTGTCAGACAGATACTTCAACAAGACCTGTGGGCTCTGTGGTGACTTCAACATCTTTGCCGAAGATGACCTCAGGACCCAAGAAGGTGAGATGTTTCTAGGGTCCGACCTGATCCTGACGCCACCTCACCAGCCCTGTTCACTTCTGTGCCTAAGCCACCCACCCACTCACATCTTGGAAGTTCTGTGGGGTGACTGTGTTCCACTTTGAATTTCCACTACCAATGGGGAAGTCCTCATGAGGGATGGTTTGAGTAGACCTGCCTGAGAGTTTTTGCAAAGGGAAACCCTCCAGAAAGAATCAGTGTTTCTAAAACCTAATGAAAATAAACTTGATGGAATTACATGAAGACATTAGTGAATCCAACCACATTATAGAGTACTGGTAGTATAATGGTTTCTATTGTCTATTGCTATGAGAAAACATTCAAAGTCAAGCAACTTAAGGGAGAAAGGGAGATTTATTCAGCTTATGGTTCTAGAAGGGAGAAACAGGCTTTCATGGCAGAGGTGGCATGGTTGACTGGCAGAAGCTAGAAGAGGTCACTGCAGACATCTTAGAGGCTGCCAGCTACCAGACTGACTTCTCCAAGATATAGGATGGGACTAATCCATCTCAAGGTCCATTCCTGTGACCGCTTCCTCCAGCAAGGCTCCACCTCTCAAAGGTGTCATGACCTTCCAAACACATGAGACTGTGGGGGATACATTTCAAGCCATGACAGGTAGATGAAACAGAGAAGAAATAGCCAACATACAGATTTTTATAATAAACCAACAACCAACAAGCATACACAGAGCATACATTGGAACATTGCCTTTTTGTCTTAAAATCTTGTCTAACATTACTATAGGTACACATGTTGCTCTCAATAGTGTTTGCTTATTATAGTCTTTTTAATACTTTAAACTTTTTTGTGTAATTTCATTTAGATGTGTCTTATGAAAACAGCACATAGCTGGGTTTTATTATTTGTTTTAAAGATTATATTTGTCTTTAATCCCGGCACTTGGATTGGGAGGCAGAAACGAGAAGGTCAGGAGTTCAAGGTCATTCCCAGCTACATGATGAGTTTGAAGTCAACTTTTATTACATGAAACCCAATCACAAAAATATAAAACAAAGCAACATCCCCTTCCCCACCCAAACACAAGACTTTATTTGTAGAAACACTTAGTATAGATACACTTGGATATTTTTTTAACTATGTTATTTTCTTGTCTTGTTCTTTTCTTGAATTTTAATTTCTTTTTTATAACAATAATTTTAAATATCTTTGTTTTCTAAGTGCCCTGTAAAAATTTCACTAGGTTCTGGAGCACTTAGTCTACTGATTTGGGCTCTGTTGAACTTTTGTTCATAGTGGATCTTTTCTGTATTCATAATTGTGGACTATTAGCTTACTTTGAGAAGGGTTTTATGCTAATTTTTCAGTTTAGAGTTACTGTGTGTGTGTGTGTGTGTGTGTGTGTATGTGTAGTAAAGGGAAGTTGAGTGTGTATGCCTGTGGAGGCTCAAAGGTGACTTTGAAAATTATCTTGTATTGCTTTGTCTTCTTTTTGCTTTGCTCTGGGGTTTTTCAGGCTCTGATTTCCAGGTTTGGAAGTTCTGGCCACTACCATATCCACCCAACATTTTTACATGGGATCTGGGATCCAAACTCAGGTCCTTCTGATTGCAAGGCAGAGGCTTAACCCCTGAACACACGCAGAGTTACTGAACAGCCACAAAGTTGCTGACTCTTACAAGAAGTACATAACTGTCAAAACTACACGCAGAGCAACTAAACCAATTTCTTTTGTTTTTCCATTTTTTAAAAATATATTTTTAAAACTTTATTTGTGTGTGTGTGTGTGTGTGTGTGTGTGTGTGTGTGTCAGAGGGCACTGTGTGTCCCTGTGGAGGACCAAGGGTGACTTGGAGAATCATCCTGGATTGCTTCTGTCTTCTTGCTTCACTCTGGGATTTCCCAGGCTCCACCCACCAGGGCTGGAAGTGCAGGCTGCTACAGTTTTGGCCTGGTGTTTTTAAGTGGAACCTGGGATCCGAACTCAGGACCTTCTACTTGCAAGACAGAGTCTTAACCTCTGAGCCATTTCTCCAGCCCTGTTTTCCCATTTCTTAGAATGGGATTCTTTTTCTAGCTACTTGGGCACAGGAGGTGTCCTCAAGGACTTAGGTCCACCTTCACTCCCCCCTTCCCCCACTCCATGCAAGTCAGGTCTGGTCTCCATTTTGGCAGAGCTCTTAACAGCTCCCCCTGCCTGGAGAGCTCTCCACCCTCCTCTGGAGCTCAGCAGCCAGAAGATGTGCCAATTCTGCATTGTCACTTTTCTCTCTATTCTCTTCCATTCCTCCTTGGACTCACAGGGGTCTTTGCTGTCTTGGAATGCCTTTTGCTTGTCTTCTGAGTTATCCACAGAATCAACAGAATGTTCTCTGTAGTAGCACAGTTTTGGATTCTTCTTATCTACTGTATTGCTACACACAGAAGTCCCAGCCCTAACATATTTTTCTTATTCTAGGACATATATAACTGAAACCTAGGACCTACGCTGTAAAAGAGAAAGTGGAATTTGTTGGCAAAAAAAAAAAAAAAAAAACCCATTAAGTCTCTGGTGATACGTTTTCACAACATCCTCAAAAAAGTGATACAGTTTAGTTCAGTTCTTCTTTGTTGGAAAAGACCTAATCATATTTGTCTCCAAACAGCCAGTCTTGCTTTTTTAACTTTTGAGAGTGTCCAGCTGGTTTGCATTCTTGAACTCGGGGATTTTTGTCTTTAAATAAGAACATTTGTAATTCCATCTCTTGAACACCCTTATTATGCCTCATTTCAGATTCAGCTTACAAGGTTTCACTTCATAGGTAGTCAGGGCTGAAAAAGACTTTTATAGTCACTGATTCTAATTCCTCCCACACAGACAATGTACTGAGCTCCCTGAGCTTCTTTACTTCTTTCTTAAAGTGTCTTATAAAAAGAAAGTGTCCAAACCTGTAGAGTAGAGATCACATATCACAGTGCTGAGATAGACACCCTAACTTTCACTTCTCATTCATTCAACTTCTTCTGTACATTGATTTGCTATAGTTGCTGACAAATTGCCACAGCTAGGTGGTTTACAACAGAAACAGATTGTCTAACAGTTTTGGGAGCAAGAGTCCCAAAGTCAAGGTATTGGCAGGCAATATGCCTTTTGTGAACTCGAGAAGAATCTATCACTTTCCTTTCTTAGCTTCTGAGGCCTCCCTTGACTGATGGCTACATCATGCTAACCTCTGTCTTGTCTCCACATTGCCTTCTCTGTGTGTGTCTGTGTCTGATTTCCCTTGACTTGTCTCATAGGGATGCATGTTGGTTGCATGTAAGGACTGTTCAGGAAATTCCAGAAAAACTCCTCCCTCAAAGATCTTGTCTACATCTGTTTCTGTGATAAGTGTCATAATTAAGTACAGGTGTGTCAACTTGATGGTTGAGGGTTTGAATTCTGGACACATTTGTAGAGAATTAGTAGTCAAGTTAAACACAGAACAAACCTGTAGGAGATTGTCTAGTGGGTGGGGAAGGCCCAGACCATGGTGGGTGGGACTTGTCCCAGGGCAGGTAAATAAAACGGAGGAAGCTGTTTGAGAAAGGGGGCATCCTTGCGTACACTTGGCCAGACATGCTGGTCTGGCAAAGTAAGGATCATCCCTCTCTCAGCCACTGTGTGGAGATGGTGTGGCCAGTTCCCTCAGCCCTAATATTAGTGTGAACTCTCCTGCAAAGTTGGTCAAGGAACCATAACCAGTCTATTGTAAGAGAATAAACCCCTTGTTCCCTTAAACCATTTGATGGTGATTTATCAGCAACCTTGCAGGCTAACTACAACAAAATTTGGTACCAGGAGTGGGGTGTTGCTGATAAATCTGGCTATGTGAACTTCGTGGATTTGAATAGTTTTGTTGGAGATGCCGTGAAATGTTTGAAGCTTTTGAGTCTGTGCATTACAAATACCATGGGCCACTTGGAGAATAGAGATGCTGAAAGATTTTTGAATTGTTTGGGCCTCGTTCGTGATGAAGGGAACAAGGATTTTGGTAAAGTTTAATTTAAAGATGATGGACTGGTTTGCTTATAGAGGAGAGATGTGTTGGCAGCAGAATCGTGACTTTGAGCTGAAACTTTGGATGAGGACAGGGCAGACAACAGAGTAGCTGTTGCTATTGAAGATATTGGTATTATTGAAGAAAAACCTAGTATTTTGCACAGGGATGGTGGAAGAAATGAATACCACCGTGGTGAGCTTCTGCCTAGCATAGAGATTCTTTTGAGCATTAGCACAGAGAAGCTAAATCAGCTATGATTTCAGGGAACCAATCTTCGCCTGGAAGTTATGGCAGAACTTGGCAACATCATCCACATGGTATTGGTTTTGGAGGCATCAAAGATGCAAGAAGGAGGAGGTTGTGGATCCCTCCTCCAAGATTTTAGACAATGGCAGGAACCCAGGCAAATGTGTGGCAGGAAGCCTGCAGAGAAGCCCAATAAGGGCATTTCATGCTGTGGAGCTGAAGTCTGGTTTGCTATTGAGAAGTGAAGATGTTGGAAATGCTAGAGCCAATATGGGACATCTGCCAAGAGGAGCAATATACATGGATGTGTGTGTGCTGAGGGTGGCTATGAGTGGAGATTCTACCTGATCCAGAGAAAAGCTGTTTGTGAAACTTTGAGCTGTGAAGAGAAACTGGAATTGCCCAGAATCTTTGAGGCACTGTGACTACATGATGAGCAACTGAAGAAGGACATTGAACTATAGGATGCAGAAAGTATTTACTTGATTTGACAGGATCTTATGATTATGAGATTTCAAACTTTTAAATGTATTTATTTAAGATAAATTTAACACCTGTTGAGACAAGGTGAAGGTTACACTTTAAAAGCAATATGTTCTTGGGTCAAGTTGACAAGGGGTGGGGAGACATAGTTAAGTACAGGTGTGTCAACTTGATGGTTGAGGGTTTGAACTCTGGATACATTTGTAGAGAATTAGTAGTTGAGTTAAGAACAGAGCAAATCTGTAGGAGATTGTCTAGTGAATGGGGAAGGCTCAGCCCATGGTAGGTGGGACTAGTCCCAGGGCAGGTAAATAAAATGGAGGGAACTGTTTGAGAAAGGGGGCATCCTTGTGTACACTTGGCCAGACATGCTGGTCTGGCAAGTAAGGATCATCCCTCTCTCAGCCACTGTGTGGAGATGGTGTGGCCAGTTCCCTCAGCCCTAATATTAGTGTGAACTCTCCTGCAAAGTTGGTCAAGGAACCATAACCAGTCTATTGTAAGAGAATAAACCCCTTGTTCCCTTAAACCATTTGATGGTGATTTATCAGCAACCATACAGGCTGACTGCAACAATAATATTTACTCAATATTAAGAAGTGTATACATCACAGAAGGGAGAGTATTTTTCTTGCTTATCAAACCTGGCATGCTGACTGACTATAACTAAGGCCTCCCCCTTCTTTCCCTACAAATAATTTAATTTTGTGCTCTTAAGTCTCTCCTTACTCCTTGCATCAACCTTTGATCTTCCATGCAAAAGTTGGTAAATGGCTTGGCTATACAAAGGATTGCTCATCCCAATAGTACAGAAGTGGCAGACCTACACTGCCTTAGTAATAAAGATTCAGCAGGATTATCAGGCAACTAGCTAACATTAGGCTATGTAGACCCTTATTGTCAGTGGTAGCTGATGACAGCATGCATGCTTCAAACAGATGTTTTGAGAGCTTAGATGATGTTTAACATCCATGTCACACCTTTATCTTACTTTCAATTTTTCACAATGAGTACCCATAATCTGCTATATTAGAATACAGAGAGAACAGACCCGGCCTGTGCTCTTAATGAAGGAGTTTACAGTTGGTCCTAACCAAAGGCCACAGAAAGCCAAGACTAAAAAGGAACCCAAAGGGAGGTAAGAGTTTTGGTGGAGAGATTCTTGAGGTGCTGAGGGAACACAGAGAAGAAGCACATGGCCACCCTGGGGTGGGAAGCAAGGAGAGCTGGCTGAGAAAGGCTCAAGGAGTGGAGACAAGCAAGCCATTGGGCAATGTCAGTTGCTTTCACTGTCTCTGCAACAAAATATCTGACATAAATTAAAAAATGAAGGTTTTTAAAAAAAATAAAAAATGAAGGTTTTATTTTGGCTCACAGTTTCAGAGAATTCAGTTCACAGTTCTTAGATCTATTCATACAGAGCCTTGAACTAAAGCCGGACATTGTGTCAGCCAGAACTGATATAGTAAAGGATGCTGCTCACTTCCTGGCAGACAGGAAACAGAGAGGGGAATACAGGAAGAAGCAGGGAAAGAGATAACTCTCAAGGACACACCTCAAATAATTCACTTCCTCTAATTAGGCTCTTCTGAAAGTTTCCAGAATTTCCCCAAACACTTGTCACCAACTTGTGATCAATCCTTCTTAGGCAGTTTTAGACCTTTGAAGGTTTTTGAAGGTCAGCTTCCACTGCTGGGATTATTATGAAGGCAAGCACCTTACTAATCTGAGGGTACTGGTTCTAATTCTTCACAAAAATAAGGTCAACAACTTCCCCTAACTCTCTGTTCATGAAAGGATATTGAGATTAGTTCTCCATTGCAAATAAATTCTACTATGAGGTCTGCCACAAGATTAACTGGGCTGAGCCCCAATATGAGCAGACTAATGAGATGTAGAGGACCAAAACCTTCAATCAGGCTTGCAGGAACTGGAACTAACCAATGAGGAAAAGCCAACTTTCCTGGGCCTGCCTAACCCTATAAATACCCCTGACCCTGGCAGCCATCTTGGACTCCCTTGCTTCTCATGAATTCCATGAGTCCCCTTTGTCTCACTGGCTCCTCACAGATTCCATGTCTGTAAGTTCCTTTCTGGCTTCCTGGCCCCTCATAGATTCCACATCTGGAGTCTTTGGATTTTCTCTCTTCTTTTAATCTTCTTGTGGTATTCTTCTGCTTCAATCCCCAAACACAAGAACTCAACATTTTGGTGTAGCCAATTAGAAGAATCTCTTGCCCCTCGAGGAATCCATGTCTGTGAGTTTTGTTCTTTCTCTCCTGTAATGAACTCTGCCTTAATCCTCTACGAGTGTCTAGTTTCAATCTTTGATTACTGAACACAGAATCTGAAGACAAAAAACCCCTCCCCTGCAACACTTTAACATATGAGCCCATGAAGGACATTTTCTACTCAAACCCTAACAAGAGGCAAGAAGAATAGCCCATACACACAGAGAAAGATATTCAAAGGCATAGAGAAGTAGGAATGAACAGTATCATCCGTACCATCTCTCATGTTATCTCCTTTACTGAATCTATCCATCCACTTATCATCCATTTACACATCCATTGATCCAGCCATCCATTTATCTACCCATTCATCCATCCATCCATCCATTCACCCATCCACTCATTTATCATCCATCCATCCATCCATCCATCCACCCACTCATTTATCATCCATCCATCTACCCATCCATCTATCCATCCATCTATCCATCGGTCACCTCATTACTTGCTGAGCTCCAGTGCCTGTATATCATGATGTCATGCTGATAAGCATTTTATGAAATTCCATGATCTAATCTAGTGGAAGTTTAATTTAGGTAACAACAGACCTGAAGCTTTAATAAAGAAGACACAGGACAGGCATAACTGAAGCATACTTTTCCTGAAATCGTGCTCTGCAGGTACCTTGACTTCAGACCCTTATGACTTTGCCAATTCCTGGGCCCTGAGCAGTGGGGAGCAGCGATGCAGACGGACATCTCCTCCCAGCAGCGCCTGCAACAGCTCTTCTGAAATGCAGAAGGTGAGTGCACCCTGGCCTGCATGTGGTCTGGACAGTGTGGGGATTTTGGAACCAATAGTCAAAGGGATTTGGATTCATATGCGTTCTCTTTGTGTGGGGGAAATATTTTCTTGAAAATCAACTGTGACTGGAGTTGGGTTGATTCTAGTACTTTTCTTGAACTTTAAAAGTGGGTCCAGGCTAATGGGTAGTATAGTCAATGTCTCCATCCCTTTGTGCTGCAATAATAGAATGCAAAATGCTGGGCAATTGAAATATATCTATTATTGTTGCGGAGCGTGGGAAGTTCAGGGTCCAAGGTGCTAGTATCTGGTATCTGGCAACAGCATTCCTACTGTGAGGTTTTATGTTGGCTAGGGACAAAAAAGGCATGCCCAGACTCTTCTACCTGTGGGCCTTTGCTCTTTTCCTCAGGAGTTGAGCTTTATACAATTATTAAGGTTCCTTTCAGTTTCTTAAAGCCTTTATTGAGTTTTCTGCAGATTGGGTGAAGATATAGGATATAATCAGCCTGGAAAA
Source organism: Typhlomys cinereus (assembly GCA_023101885.1). Classification (NCBI taxonomy): domain Eukaryota; kingdom Metazoa; phylum Chordata; class Mammalia; order Rodentia; family Platacanthomyidae; genus Typhlomys; species Typhlomys cinereus. The sequence goes on along the minus strand of JALPQD010000251.1, from coordinate 998,890 downwards.
ATATCCAACAGCTGGATATATACAAGTTAGGTGGTGCTACTTTTAAATCACATTGATTTATCTCTTCAACAATAAAAACCCAAATCCATGACTGAAGAAATCTGATTCATTCAAATTGGTACGCCAGTAGAGAAATCCAGGCCTATCCATAACACATGCACTTGCGTGTGCACGTGCGCACACGCGCGCACGCACACACACACACACACACACACACACACACACACACACACACACTGTTGCAGTTCGCCTGCATGGTTGCTGATAAATGACCATCAAACGGCTTAAGGAAACAAGGGGTTTATTTTCTCTTACTATTACTGGTTACAGTTCTCAGTCCATAATTACAGGACAGCATGCACCAACACCAGGGCCGAGGGAACTGGCCACACCAATCTCTACATAGGGCCTAATCCTACCCACCATAGGCCGGGACCTCCCCATCAACTAGACAATCTCCTGCAGGCTTGCTCTGGCCCCAACTCAACTACTAATTCTTCACAAATGTGCCCAGAACTCACACCCTCAACCATCAAGTTGACACCTGTGCCTAACTATGATACGCACGTACATACATACACCAGCTTAGCATGAAAATACTTCATTAATAGCTGACTACTCTTTCATTGAATTACTCATTTATTAAATCTTTTGAAAATAGTAAAATAACTTGAACTTCTGAACCAAGATGTGTACATCAGACTGGAGAATATCCTGGGCTGACACTAAATGCAGCTGCCTAAATTAACACAGACCATTTCCAACATAAGCAAACACATTCCAGAAGCCCCCTTTTCCCTTGGTTTTTCAGTGATTCATCTGGGAGTTACCTGGCAGGTGGCCCAGTGCTACCCTAACAGAGCAGACTGATCTGCAGCACTGGGTGGGAGTGGGGGAAGGATGTGTTGTGTGGAAGGGAGACTTTCTTCCTTTCACAGGTTGGAAATAGCTGGAACTTGCCTTCAACAGCCCCTTGATTTTCCCCAAGCTTGTTGGATGGCTATTGTGTTAACAGCTGGACTTGAGTTAGCCACTTGTGTCTGAGCAAGACACGTACGTATCTTTTCTTTCCCCAAGACTCAGTTTCCAAACATGTGGAACAGACTGAATAATAGGATCTGTAAAGGGCTACTTGAGAGGATTAAGGGAAAAGTCATTTGTAGTGAGTGTTTATCCCTGTGGCACTCAACTGGATGGTGGTAGTGATGGTGGTGGTGATGGTGGTGCTGCTGATGGTGGTGGTGGTGATGGTGATAGTGATGGTGGTGGTGGTGGTGACGGTGATGATGGTGATGATGGTGGTAATGGTGGCGATGGTGGTGGTGATGGGGGTAGTGGTGATGGGGGTGGGGGTGGTGGTAATAGTGGTGATGGTGGTGATAATGGGGTGGTGATGGTAGTGATGGTGGTAATGGTGGTGATGGTGGTGATGGTAGTGATGGTGGTGATGGTGGTGATGGTGGTGATGATGGTAGTGATGGTGGTAATGGTGGTGATGGTGGTGATGATAGTAGTGGTGGTGGTGGTAATGGTGGTGATGGTGGTGATGATGGTAGTGGTGGTGGTGGTAATGGTGGTGATGGTGGTGATGGTAGTGATGGTGGTGATGGTGGTGATGGTGGTGATGATGGTAGTGATGGTGGTAATGGTGGTGATGGTGGTGATGATGGTAGTGGTGGTGGTGGTAATGGTGGTGGTGATGACTCCACATACTCTCTTGTTGTCCTGTGTGTCTCTTGGGAGTGACAAAAGCTTTTTGTGTGTGTGTGTGTGTGTGTGTGTGTGTGTGTGTGTGTGTGTATCAGAGGGCACTGTGTGTCCCTGTGGCAAACCAAGGGTGACTTTGAGAATCATCCTGAATTGCTTCCACCTCCTTTTTGGCTTGCTCTGGAACTTCCCAGGCTCCGCCCACTAGAGCCAGAAGGCTGGTCGCTGCCATTTCCTCCTGGCATTTTTTTTAATGTGAGACTTGGAATCCAAACTCAGGACCGTCTGCTTTTTAAGTTAAGGCAGAGTCTTAACCCCTGAGCTATCTCTCTAGCCCTACAAAAGCTTTTGAGAGTGGGGACATAGCATGTTAGGCGAAAGCTTCAAGAATGATCTTCCTTTTCCTCTTCTCCTGGGTATAGCCCATTTCCTTTTGAGGGGCTGAGCATAGCTCAAAGTTAGGAGGAAAAGCATCCTCCAGCATATCTGTACGTTCAGGTGGGTGAGTGATAGAGAAGCCAGCCTTTCCTCTAGAGCTGCTGGATCACAGACAAATTTTAAATTGAGTCCATCCAAGATACCATGTGCAGTGAGGAGTAGGGGGGATTTTTGCATTTTTCTTCTTTGCACTTTTCTTCTGAACTGCTGCTTCACCCCCCCCCTTCAAGCAAGAGCAAGAACGGGACTTTAAAAGCTCATTGTATTTTATCATGCTTTTTCCTTTACAAACGAGGCCAGCACAAAGTAAATACTTGGCAAATGTTGCACACCCCCAAGGGACAAAGAAATAATCCCATTTATGCATTGCAAGTGGAAGGTGCAGACAGAATTCTTAGGCAGAGAACCTGATCCCAGTTCCTGCTGTGGAGACAAAGCGGGCGCTTTGTCTCCTGGAGAGAAAGGAGAGGAGGGGACAAGCCCAGGGTTGCCTTGCTGGCCTCAGGGGATAACGTGTTACTCACTTTGTCTCCTGGGTTTCTTAAAACCCTTACTAACCAGTGTCCTGGGAGCAGCTCGTCTGGTCCTTAGTGCTGGGCTAAGGCTACAAGCACAC